>CAXITT010000170.1:2446-38878 GCA_964033795.1 Lymnaea stagnalis
ATTCAACTTGAAATATTTGTTAAAAAGTTCAGTAGCCTTGCTTGAAAAGCTAACATATAAAGCTTTTTAATCATAAGGTGTGGTTGGATAGTGTTAAATGCTGATGAGAAGTCAAAGATTGATTGATTGAATACTTTATTAGCGCTAAGTATCCATGCTATTTTAGCATGCTCACTGCGCTCTCAGTGATGGCATCCGGGGCGTCGCAGGGGTTGTCTGAATGATTCATTGTTTGTCGCCTGTAGTGGACGCCATCTCCGGGTTTGAATTTAGAGTTTCCTTCTTAGATGAGTTGCCGACCAAGGTTAACTGGGTGCTGGATGGGTTTATGCTTGACTGGGCTTTGGCTGGAATTGAACTCCCGACCACCAACTTGAGATTTGCTCAGTTTAGACCACTCAGCCACCCAGCACTTCCAAGAAAAGCACCCTAGCATATTTTTTAGAGCTGTCTAGGTGATGGTAAAGTCTTTCCAATACAGTAAAACCTCCGTTTTGCAACCCTCTCTTAAATGACTTCCTCCAACATATGACCGAAAAAAAATTCACCAATGCTTTGTAATATATAAAGACCTCTCTTAAACGACTCCCTCAAAAACGCGACTTGCAACCTTCAAATAATTCAATTTTAAGACCTAGCACCTGAAAAAGTCAGATTCCAAAGCAATGCTATATTTGTGCGCTTGGAGAAAACAGTTTCGTTTACGACTTTTAACAGCAGGCGATGCACTAACGCAGCTAGGAAGTAGTGAAGGGGAAATAACGCTTGTACCATAAATTTGTCTTTTGAAATACTCCAAGGAGATGGCCAGTTATGGCCTGAGCAGGGGCCTTTCAGACCTTGCTGACACCATGTCTGGTGTTCAAAGAGACATACTAAAAGAACATGCAAGAGTGGGGGGATCATGAAAACAAACAGAAATAACAGATTTCTTTCAATAAAAAAAACTATTCAATGACAGAATAAAAATAATTACAACAATATTAATGCGCTTATCTTATACATAAATAGTTATAACTCTAAGCATGTACTCAGCACTTACACACGTTTTAAACAACTACCAAACCAGCATTGGAATTAATGAGGAATAGGAAGATAATGACTGTATTGGTTGTGAGACAATATGAGTTTATATTGGTTGTGAGACAGAGTTTAGAGACAATATGAGTTTATATTGGTTGTGAGACAGAGTTTAGAGACAATATGAGTTTATATTGGTTGTGAGACAGAGTTTAATCTATAATTCTGAATGTAAGATGGTGCCTATACTTAATGGTATGTGTATTTTTTTTCTTGTTTACTTAATTTTCTAAATGTCGCTTTTTGAAAATGTCCTACCTCTTTTTTAAGACCCCCACCAAATAACGCACTCGTTTCAATGGCAATTTAAAGGTCGCAAAACTGAAGTTTTACTGTAATAGTAAGATGGTATCCTCTGTATTTCTGTAGGTAATGTCTTCACGTATGTAATAATACCAATAATCATAATGTTCATATGAATTAATCTTTAGAATGCTGTTAAACTTAGTATTATAGTTATAGTTTTATTGTTGTTGGTTTTTTTTTGTTTGATTGTAGGCACAATTTTTAAAAAACGTACTTCAATTGGTCATCCTTGTCATGGTAAAGTTTTAAGTCCAGTTTTGACATCTTCATATGAAGTTTTCAATTTCTAGCTTGGTCATCTGCATGTGATATTTTCAAAGTCCAGTTCTCACATCTTCATGTGAAGTTTACAATGTCCATCTTGGTAATCTGCATGTGAAGTTTTCAATGTTTAGTTCTGACATCTTCATGTAAAATTTTTAAAGTCCAGTTTGGTCATCTCCATGGCTTTCATTAACACATTCAACCAACCAAATTTGAGAGGAGACTCATCTGGAGGAATACAATTTTAAACATAATTTACACTTCTATTGTAAACTTAATATTTTAACCATATTTCTTGTCTAAATTTAATATTCTAACTATGCTTCCAATCTATATTTAATATTTTAATCACACCTCTAGTATAAACTTATTATTCAAGTTAATTAAGTAAACATTCTGTTTTAAACATGACAGGACAGATACTTAAGATGAGCTCAATCAGGGTGAATTCTTTCCTTCTAGGTTAACACTGAAAGTTATGCACTTATTTATTCAACAGTTTGTTAGAATTTAACAAACAAGGTGCTCCTCTGGCTTTAACAAAATCAAACAATCGCTCTTAATTAAAGTTAATATTGTCCCTAAGGGAGTGAAGTTCTGTGGTATTTGATGCCTGATTATTGCACTTGAGACACACATCAGATGTGTTTAAATTGCCCTGGTTTAAAAATTTTGTCTCAGAAAGAATATTTGCTGGATAAGTGCTAAAAATGAATGCATACAATGTAATCAAAACACATTATTTGGATAAAGAAAAGAATCTTATCTTACCTTATCTTATCTTATAGTGTTGAAATGTAGCAAAAAAGTTGCAATGGTAAAACATCATGGGTAACTTTTATGGTCCTGAGCAGAGCTATCCAAATGGAACCCTGATGGTAAACTCCTTCACTTTGAGTGTCACTCATTGAAGAATGTGTTCTCTAATCTGTATGACAAATTAATTCTGACTTTGTCATACAAACACACTCATACATTTTTACACTGGCTATTTATTTTAATACATTTGAGATTAAAAATAAATATTGTGAGTTTTCATTAACTATAAAACTAAAAATTGTGAATGTTAACAAAATTGTATTATTTTTAAAATAATAAAATATCTGCCTTATGATAATTATAGTCTATAACATCCTACAGTTGTAAATAAATTGTAATTTAATGTGATGCTTATTGGTAAGCCCTTGACCATGTGTTGTTAACTCTAAAGAGCCACAAACATGATGTTTTTAACATAGTCAGATCCCACTGTGTGGCTCATCTAGGTCTAGATGCTTTAGCCTTATAAAATCTTTGTCGACCCCCACTAAAAAAAAGTAACAAATTAAATTATCATTTAATTAAAGCTTATATTATACTCATGCATCAGACTTGTTTCCCCATGAACTCAAAAAATAGTACAATTCCATCTCAAAATAGTACAATATTGTCTCAGAATAGTACAATACTGTACAAATTAGTACACTTGTAGAAATAAAAGGGGCACATTCTTTAACTGAGTACACATTTTATAAATATTTAAATACCTTGTGTATTGATGACGCTTGCTGAACTTTTAAGCTGCTGGAGTTCTTTTGCACTGAAAGTTTCATCCAAGTCCAAGCAGCTTCCTGATTTTCTCTCCTCTGTTGTTTTTGGGCTATTATTTTGTTCCTTGGTCTGTGCATGTTTTCAGGAACATAGAGAATATTCTCTTGCACGCAGCACTGGAGTGAGGTAAGGTGAGGATCCCTTTCACTACATGGGCAAGATTCTTAAGGGCTGGGTGCTTTTGGGCTATTATTTTGTTCCTTGGTCTGTGCATGTTTTCAGGAACATAGAGAATATTCTCTTGCACGCAGCACTGGAGTGAGGTAAGGTGAGGATCCCTTTCACTACATGGGCAAGATTCTTAAGGGCTGGGTGCTTTTGGGCTATTATTTTGTTCCTTGGTCTGTGCATGTTTTCAGGAACATAGAGAATATTCTCTTGCACGCAGCACTGGAGTGAGGTAAGGTGAGGATCCCTTTCACTACATGGGCAAGATTCTTAAGGGCTGGGTGCTTTTGGCAAATTGTTTGCCAAATCCTGTCAACTCTTACCCCATCCTCAATGTTCCTCTGCTGATGCCTATCAAACTCTTCATAGATGGTGTCAACATCAGTCCCTCTGGGGATCAGAATGGGGAATCTGGTAAGGAAGTATTCTAGCTGGTGTTGTTTAACCTCCTTTTTGGATCAAATACAGAAGCATTCTGAAGTGCAGGATCTGATAGGGAAGTTTTTTTTAGAAGGTAGTCAAGCACCATCTAAAAATATTTTCCAACAGAAGCATAGAACTCCACAACCCCCTTGTCTCTGGGGCTGTACTTTTCTTTGTTTTGCAGCATGGTCTTTGCCTGAGATCCAACAATCAGGTCAGCATCATCTTTCTGACTGCTTCTTAGCTTGAATTGGAACTGAAAGACAAAAAAAAATTATAAACTAGTACTGAAGTTATTATGATAAACCATTTAGATGATAATTTAAAACAAAAGAAATGTATTAAATTTGTCCAACTAACTACAACATAAATGCATACATTAACATAACCAATCTACACAAGCTCATCTGGTCAATACCATTAACTGCTGTTGGCAAGAGAAATCTGCTGTACAAGTCACCAATTAGGCTGCAGGGGTTCTCCTTCAGCATGATGATCATGGCTTCTTCTGCCTGCAGTTGGACAAGTACCTGTAAAATTAACCATGTGTCATTAAAATACTATTAAGTACAACAGTATGGTATGGTAAATAATACAAAATTACTAATGTCCACTACAGACAACTTTGCACAAAATAAAATGAATCGTAAGAAAATATTGCTGGTCCAATGAAATGTGAATAAAATTATGCAGCCTTCAAGACTCATGAAATATAAAAATTCATCTCACCTGATCATAAATAGCAGTTAATTTGATTTGTTGGTGACCGCAAAAAGTCAAAAATGGCATCAACCTGCTTCACAGAGTAAGTTGTGCAATGTCCTTCCAACACAGCAGTAGTCTGCCCATCATGTGGTTTCTTATTTGGTTTGGAATTTGTATATTGGTCTTCATAAAAAAAGTGCATAAAGTGGTCCCAGTTTTTAAACAATCTTTTTAGGCATCTTGCAATACTAAGCCATCGGGTGCATGCATGTTGATACTTTTCATCTGTTCTGCACCATACAGGACTTGTAGGTTTTTCAATTCACACTGTCTCTTCAAACGTTTCTTGAAGAAGTAGCAAACATCAACCAGGACCTCCTCAACTGGGGGTAGACAGGAAGCCCCACTTTTTAGCTGCAAGATGCACCAGATGGAGGCAGCGTCATGCCAGATAAATGTCTTGCTCTTCTTTAATAAAACTGTATACTCCATTGTATTGGCCAGTCATCACATTGACATTGTCACAGCAAAATGCAATGTAGTTTACCCATTGTATTGGCCAGTCATCACATTGACATTGTCACAGCCAAATGCAATGCAGTTTACCCATGAAATGCCCTGTGAATTCAATTCATCTGCCAATGATCTTAAATATATATTCTGTCCTGTGGCCGAGGATGCTTTGTACACTGGCAAAGCTAGGAGATGAGAATTTACAAGGCCACCCTATCCTTCAATTGTGACCTCTGGAGAGTACTGCTTTTTGTCTGAGTCTTTACTACCATCAGTAGCAATACTGAATGGCAATGTCAGCATCCTAATGGCTAATTTCTTCATAGTCATTGCAGACATTTCTAAAATCATAGCTGATATGAATAAAAGAAAATTAAATAATAAAGATATTAATGAAAATATCTGGTATGACACTAAAATAATTATTCCTATGGCACAAATCCTCTTTAAAGCTGCACTCAGAAATTTGCTCTTTTTATTTTATTAAAACATAGCTTCTACACAAGCTACTTGATTTTGGAAAAGTGATTTTGAATTTAATATTTGACAAAAAGATGTCAAGGATGTACTTTTTACTCAGTGCTTCTTTAAAGGACTTACAGGCTTTGATTTCAAAATGTTTTTTGCAATCGTTTTGACACTCAATAACTACAGCAAGTCGTTGAGGGGATATATTGTTTAAGGGATAGAGCTGTTTTGTGGGTTCTAAAAATATATTTCAATATTTCAAATGCGACTAACTAGATATTAAAAAATATGTCCAAATCCAACTTCCCAGAGCAGAAAAGTTGGATAATGTATTTTATTTTAAAAACCTTCTCTAGTTTTCTCCCTTTTCACAAATGCTGCGGTTCTGGCGAACAAAATAATTATGTAACAAAACTACATCACACGCCTGGTAGCAGAAAAAGGGGATGGTCGAGTGAAGTTATTGCGAGGGCAACTAGACTAAATATTACTGTTGACGTATCTAGGTAGTTCATTGTGACGTACAAAGCAACAATATGACAATCATTACCATCAATACGATAGGTTGAGGTGAAATTTTTATGGCATTTGAATTTTTATTGCCTTTGACACACCCACCTATGCCCTTATCCAAGCGTTGGTAAATGGTCATTGTGGATGCCACTATTTTCTCAATGGCCGCCATCTTGGTTGACAGAACACGTGAAGTGTCAACCAAGATGGCAGCTAAAAAAGTAGTGCAAAACACATGTTATTAAAAACCCTAACCTTAACCCTAACCTTAACCCTATATCTATCCCGAGCAAATTTTAAAAAAAAATCAACGAAATTTCAATAATTTTTTACTCACTCCTTATGCATCAGAATCTTGTATTTGGGGATCCTTATGCATCAGAATCTTGTATTTGGGGAGGATACACAATTTTTATAGCATTTAAAAATTCTCTCATTTAAACTCTATTACCACATAAGCGTCGCCACACATATTCAAATAAATATGAGTTTAACTGCTCCTTTCCAGGACAGGTTCTTGTGGACAGAGATCGTGTTGGTGTTGGTGTGTGCACCCGTTTCAGAGTGTTAGAACTCAATTGTATGGTTCACCCTCAGGTGGTGAAACCCTACAGTTGTAAGACCTCCAACAATCAGAAATTATTGTGGTTCCTGGCTGCACTAATTCTTTAATTATTGCCAGGAGGACGTCTTTACCGCGGTTCTCAACAACCCTGAAAAGGTTTTGTTTGATCCTCTTTCAATCCCACCAAACACCTATTTTACTTCTACGCGTTTGCCTCTATGATACTTCCGCTTGGATTCATCTATCTCCACAATTTTACCCACTCCTTCTAAACTCTCACTTATCACAACACACGCTTCCACGCAGACCTCGCCACAAAAGCTGACCCAGTCTTTTACGGTACCCTGACAAATGCTTACTTCTTTCGCAATATGTCCCAAAGGCATTTTTCTTAACCAAAAATGTGTCAATAACATAATATCACACGTCAATCTACTGTCACTAAAACACGACCCCTTCCTTAAACTACGCACAATATTGCCATGACTTTTGTCACCACATTGCCATGCAAACCCATCTAAAGCATTTGCCCATGCCCACAATTTCATACCCTTCTTACAATGGGGACATTCGTATCTATCTGCAATGAGACTGGTACAACCAAAAATGTATTTTATTTTATTGGGAAAAATTACCATAATCATAATCATGCTGATGCCTATCAAACTCTTCATAATATTTTTTCACAGAGTCTCTGGAAATCATAGTTTTGGCGGGTCGCGGCGTACAACCATCCTCCTCATCCTCATGTTCCTTAGTCCTTGAATTTTGGACCGTTGGGGCATCACAGATGACATGTGAACCATCCTCCATTCCTCTCTGTCTTCAGCACTACCCACTGCATTGCCGAGTGTTAGTCCTGTCCACTCTTTGATGTTATCCTCCCACCTTTTTCTTTGTCTTCCTCTTCTTCTCCCTCCTCTTGTGGTCCCCTGCAATATTTCTTTGGCAAGGACCTTGTTTCCTTGTTACGTGACCGTACCATTGTAGTTTGCGTTTTTTCACAGTCACCAGTAGGTCATCATACTCTCCAATTGCCTACGAACCCTTTCATTCACTGTATCATTGGAGATATGGTCCCTATAGCAGATGCCAAAAATGCTTCTGAAGCATCTCATCTCCATCACCTTTATTTTCCTTTCAAGATCGGCTGTTAATGTCCAGGATTCGCAGGCATACAGGAAAATGGAGAGGACTAATGAGTGCATCAGCCTGATTTTGGTGCTGGGGGCTATATTTTTGTCATTCCATATTTTCTTGACCTCTTTAGTCTGCGCCATCCTGGACATCAGTTCGGGCTTGGAGCCTTCATCTGAGACTATTGCTCCTAGGTATTTGAAGCGGCCCACAGTCTTTAGTCTTTCCTCCCAGACCTTAATTTCAGTTAATTTCAGTGGTGATGACTGTGGTGTTATTTGTCATTAGTTTTGTCTTTTCAGCACTGATTAGCATGCCGTAGGACGACGAGGTCTTATCGAGACGCTTTACCAGGTTGGCTAGCTCTTCTTCGTTCCCAGCCAGTACGTCTATGTCGTCCGCAAAGCGTAGGTTGGTAATTGTTCTGCCACCAATGCTGACTGTCCCTTCATGCGCTTCCAGAGCATCTGACATAATTCTCTCTAGGAAGATGTTGAATAGGGTGGGGGAGAACAGGCAGCCTTGTTGTACTCCAACCGTGGTCTTGAACCATTCTCCGATGTTGTTGTTGAGAAAGACTGCACTGGGGGCCTTATCATAGAGGTTGCATATCATTCTGGTGAGGTTTGTGTTGATGTTGTAGTACCTCATGGTGGCCCATAAAGCAACATGCCAAACCCTGTCGAATGCTTTCTTGAAGTCAACAAAGACGTGGTATAGGTGTTGTTGGTGTTGAGCATATTTCTCACACAGTATTCGGAGGTTTAGAATCTGCTCAGTAGTGCCCCGTCCTTGCCTGAAGCCCGCCTGTTCTTCAGCAATGATTCTGTCGGCATATGGTTTTAGTCGGTTCAATATGACCTTCAGCATGATCTTGCTTGGATGGCTTATTATACTAATGGTGCGATAGTTATGTGCATAGCTGTAGGTTACCTTTTTTGTGGAGGGTGACGATGAGCGATTGGGTCCATGGTTTGGGCCATTCTCCTGTAAGCCATTTTTTGTTACAAATATTGAATAGGGCACTTATCATTGCTTCTCCTCCTTGTTTCATCAACTCGGCAGGGATATTATCCGCTCCTGTGGCCTTTCCTGTTTGGAGTGCTTGGACTGCTGCTTCTACTTCTGCGTGGAGAATAGGGTAGTTATCATTGTCTGTTGCTGGAGGGACATTAAGAATCTCTGGGTCTATCCTTATACTTTCATTTTACAGTTTTGTACAGTATTCAGTCCATCGTTTGATGATTTCATTTTCCTCAGTTAAACATTTACCATTTTTATCCTGTATGGTAGTACTACGCCCTTGTTTTGCAGTGGTTAATTCTTTCACCAACTGGTAAGCTTTTTTGCTATTGTTTTTCTTCCAGCAGTTTTCAATGTCGTAGCATTGCTCTTCAATCCAGTTCTTCCTTGCCCTCCTCATACCTTTGTTGATGGCTTGGTTAACTGTCCTATATTTAGTGGCCCCTCTGTACCTACCATTTTTGTTTTCTTTAACTGCCCCCGTTTATCACACAGATCAAGTATGTCAGCTGTCACCCATGGTTTTCAGGTTGGTCGATGTTTACTGAGGATGTCGTGAGCTGTGTCCGTCACAGTTGTGTTGAAGTTATCAATCAATGTGTCCATGTTTGAACATTCGGCATCTATGGTGTTAAGCACTGCAAATGTTCCTCCTATTATTGCTTGGAAGGCTTCTGCTACTTTAGGATCCTTCAGCTTTTCAAGGTCGAATTTGATTCTGGTATTTCCTTTTTTTGTTTACCCTCTTTTAGTGCAGTCTAAAGGTCATCATGACTAGGTCGTGGTGGCTTCCAATGTCAGCTCCAGGGAAGCTGCGAGTCTTGGCAATGCTTATACTAGACCGGAAGCGTGTTTGCAACATGATGAAGTCAATCTGGTTGTGGTATTTCCCATTGGGGCTGTGCCATGTGGTTTTCCTAGACATATTATGTGCACCCAATGTGTTGGCCAGTTCGTTGAAGCTGGCGAATTCCAAGAGCCTCAGACCTCTCTCGTTTGAAGTTGCGTTACAGTGGTGTCCGCACGTTCCTTTCCAGTTTTCATAGGCATCTTCTCCTACTTTGGCATTCCAATCACCTTGAACAACAAGAACGTCCTTCTTGGGTCTTTGGTTTAGCACATCCTGTAGTTGATGGTAGAAGTCGTCCACATCTTCGTCACTATAATCTGTAGTTGGTGCATACGCCTGCACGATGGTGATGTTGAACGGTGTTGCCCTTAGACGAAGAGTGATGAGTCGGCTTGAAACCAGTCGACAGCTCATAATACTGTTCTTAATGTTTTTGTGGACGAGGAATCCAACTCCTTGTTCGTGTGTGTCCTCCCGTCCACTAAAATACAGTATGTGGCCCTCCTGGGTCGATATTTAGCCAAAGTTTTTCCATCTCATTTCGTACAGACCTAGGATGTCCCGTCTGTATCTGCTCATTTCATGAACTAATTCCTCCACCTGCCCATTTCTCTCAATGATCTCATGGTCCAGGTACCTAGTGTAATGTTATTCCTGGCACTGATACTGTTTTTTGGCTGACCAGTAGCATATTTTCCACCTCCGTCCCGGTCAACAATGGAAGGCGCAGCCCTTTTTAACCCGGGAGACGGCCGAGTCGGTATGGATTGTGAATCTGTTCTCATGTACCGGTACATGTAGCATACCTAAGGCAGCTGTTGCATGGCGGAGCCCAACCCTCTCCATGCCTAACCATATTACAATTTAAAAATAATTAAAAGTTCGAATTTTCCGGCTTTATCAGATGTAAAACTCTTCTGCGGTCGTTCTTTCTATGGATAATGTAGCTAAACCAACAAAACGATCTAGAGGCATTGTAGAACAAATATATGTTTTTAAGCACGGGCTTCAAAAAGGTTCTCTCAGCTATTGCAAAAACTGTCATTGGAAGTGTTAGCAAAAATTCACATTGCCACAAGCACATTTGGAATGGGGAGCAATGAAGCCCATTCAACATAGATGGTCAAATACACCTCTGGGCTGGACTTTTTTGTTAGTATATTCCATAAACCAAATAACTCATCAAGTAGCACTGTTGCATTGATTAATGTCAGCTGAATATTCATTTTAAGATGCTAAAACTATTTGAAAGTCTATGCAATCTTTGAGATGTCATACAAAAATCCAAAGAAGTTGTTGCAGGATGACAAGTGTAAGATGATGACTATCACAATCTTACTTAATGTCATACAAAAGTCCAAATAAGATAATTTTCTGGGTCAAGAATTGGATCATATGGACCTTCAGAGTCAAATTGTTTCTTTTTAGTCAAGATTTTAGCTCTCTTTCCTAAGAAAAAATTGCATTGAATGCCTAGTTCCTCTGCCAAAGAATTCACCATTGTAATAATAATTGCTTTAGCAAAAACTTCATCTATTCTGTCAAAAACTTCATCTATTCTGTCAAAAACTTCATCTATTGTGTCAAAAACTTCATCTGTTCTGTAATACACGAGAATTTTTTCTTCTTATTTTTCTATCAACTACTCAAAGAGATTTAAAAATAAGATCTTTTTTCTTGAAGAGTTTTGCTAGATAATTTGATCTCAAATAAACTATAAAATCACTAATGGACAAATACACTTGAAACAAGAATAGTTTTTTTGTTTTTTTTTGGCCATTCTCTTAGCTTTTGCATGTTAGCCAGTTCAATGTCGTCCAGTTAGTGAAATGTCTTGTCAGCCATTGAAATGAATGCATTGTACATTTTAAAAGTTTGGTAGTGTATTAAATTGACTCTAGTGCTGCAGCAAGGGTTAGTGCCCCTTATGCAGTGCCAAGACCTTAGCTTCCACTAGCTAAACAAAAACACCACCACCACCACCACCACCACCATGCCCCTAACAGAGAATGCAGCTCCTCACTGCTTTGATGCACCCCCCCCCCCCCCCCAATCTTCCTCCTACTGTTAAACCAAGAGCCTCTTAGACTTAGACATTTCCTACTCATTCAATCCTGCAATATTTTGATGCAGACAAAAAGTGCACATGTATATCTTTTGAATTCTACCAAAATATGTTACAGTTTCCAAGCAAACCCCTTTGTAGCTTCATTAATTGCCACATTTAATAAATGAGCATTGCATGGGACACAAAATCTTCTTTTCAGCTCTCTATTCGCTCAAGCTCGTTCTACTATCGTCACATAAACACATTTTTTTCTCATAATTTTTTTTTTGATTTTATTTCTATCTGCATGAAAAAACTTCTGCTCTAGTTCTAAATAGTAAGCTGTATAGTGCCTATATCTAAAAGCGGCACTGGGTGTGGATAATGTATGTTGAAATGGTGCGTTGCTGTTAGGACAAATTTGCTCTGTCAAGCATCGTGCACTAGCTTTGCTAAGTTTTTATTAACATCTTATGAAACACTAACCCTCCTCTATTAACTATTCAAAGTTTTTGTCAATATCCTAATAATTTGGATTTCCTACTATAGGCCTACAAAATTTAGCAACAGGCATACTTGCACTGTATGTAACAGAGGTTTTAAACTACCAGAAGGGCAGGATGATCATAATTTGATAGCCCAAGGGCATCAACACACTTAAATGTCTTTTTTCTAAATAGTTTTATTACATTTATTTAACACAGATCACAGTAAAAAGATTTCACCCTGACCTGGTAAAGCCTCAGCCATAGAGAGAGCACTGTAGCCTGAAAACATGCCAATATCTAAGATTCGTTTTGCTTTTTGTAGACTCAAAACAGCCTTGAGAAACTGACCTGACAAAAGGGTAGGAAAATTATGTTGTTGTTAATCATATATTACTTAATACAATTTAAAAGTATAATTTCTCAAAGATTTTACAGCTTAATTAAAAATGTAATAGAAGTTTTTTTTTTATGTTTTACCCTCCAACGCTCCACTCATCATGAATGGTTTAAGCAGCCATGTTGTTTTGCCTTCTTGAAATGGAGTCTCCCAATCATGCTTATTAGTTTTTTCAATGATATCTCTGCAGGTTTCACTTTCTTTGGTGGTGGTATTAAGTGTGTACTCTTCCCTTTCAGTCACCAAATTGCGGACTCCTTCCAGAGCTTCAACCAGATCAGGTGCAGCCCCTGAGTTTTTTGCAAGTTCTATCGTTTTTTCAAGAGCAACAACTGTTGGGTCATAGTGGGATGGTGGGATGAAATCACGAGACATTGTCAGATATTTATTGCAGGCAAATCTGAGGACCAAAATAGTTCAAATATTGAAATGTATTTAATGCAGATGCAAGTCAGTGGGATAGGTGGGCCTCAGGGATGGGCATAGCAAGGTGGGCCTCAGATATAGGCATAGCAAGGTGGGCCTCAGGGATAGGCATAGCAAGGTGGGCCTCAGGGATAGGTATAGCAAGGTGGGCCTCAGGGATAGGCATAGCAAGGTGGGCCTCAGGGATAGGCATAGCAAGGTGGGCCTCAGGGATAGGCATAGCAAGGTGGGCCTCAGGGATAGGCATAGCAAGGTGGGCCTCAGGGATAGGCATAGCAAGGTGGGCCTCAGGGATAGGCATAACAAGGTGGGCCTCAGGGATAGGCATAGCAAGGTAGGCCTCAGGGATAGGCATAGCAAGGTGGGCCTCAGGGATAGGCATAGCAAGGTAGGCCTCAGGGATAGGCATAGCAAGGTGGGCCTCAGATATAGGCATAGCAAGGTGGGCCTCAGGGATAGGCATAGCAAGGTGGGCCTCAGGGATAGGTATAGGAAGCTGGGCCTCGATTTCGGATTTTAGCATAGTTCATCATTTATTAAAGATTACCCCAAGTCTACAAGCCAACTCCACCCTAGGTTTCATCCGAAGAAATCTGGGCCACTGCCTAACTTCCTGCAAACGAAATGCCTATCTCGCACTTGTCCACTACTGAAATATGGTGCGATCATCTGGGACCCACACCTTAAGCAAGATGTGGACACGATGGAGCAAATTCAACGTAACGCGGTGCGTTTTATCACTCGCGACTACAAATCCACCACTTCTGGCTTCGTCACTGGCCTCTTAAAAGGATTTGACATCCCCCCCATAAGGACAGACGAGAGGGACTCTGCCTGATATTCTTATATAAAGTGATCATGGGACTGGTGCGGCCATCCCAGCAGGCACGTACCTAACACCACAGAAGCCGGGTAGACTGATCAGAGCAAAACACTCACTGAGCACGGACTTCACCACTGACATTCCCATAAACAATTTCACCAGAAACAATAGCAAATGCTTCAAAGTGCCTCAGTGCAACACAGTGCAGTATCAATAATCTTTCTTCACACGCACAATAATAGCATGGAACCACCTTAACTATTCCACTGTGAACTCGACATTGGTCGAAAGCTTCAAGGCTGCCCTGGCATCAGCGAGGAGCTATTAGAATAGCAACATCATATCCACTACCGTTGCAAAGATGCCAGTACATGGATGCAGCAACGAAACATTACCAGAAGCAGTAAATTTTTACTTTATTATTCAGAAATATTCAGTTTTTTAATATGATCTGATGGGAAAATTCTTCTACGGCGCGCCACATTGACAAATGTAAAGCTATTTGGGGGCCGCATGTATATCATGTCCAATTTTTACATTTCGATAAACATTTCTCTATATTAAAATCGGTAAATTCACATTTTAGCATTACATGACATAAGTCAAGGACTGTAAAAAAAAAAAAAAAAAAAAAAAATTAAAAAAAAATTTGAATTTTACATTTCGATAAACATTTCTCTATATTAAAATCGGTAAATTCACATTTTAGGAATAAATGACATAAGTAAAGGAATGTAAAAAAAAAAAAAAAAAAAAGAAATTAGAAAGAAATTTGATAAAAATGTTTAAAAAATCTCATAACAGTTCATGAAATTCAGTAAAATTCAACAAAATAACTTAAAAACAAAGTAATGTTTTTATTTCTAAAAGCCTTCAAGGGTCGCTTAATATCAGTTTCCCACCCCTGATCTAGCCTAATACTAGCAATTAATAGGTATTAAGGTAATATAGTAAGGCCAATGTCTGTGCTAATTTCTTTTACTAATTTATATGCACATTCGTTGATTCATACTGTCCATATTATTCATCAAATGATCATATTTTTTACGAGAAACATACTAGACATACTTAACTTACTATAGTATGTTGATGGTGAATATTATGCAATCAATGAAATTAATATCAACTTAATAAAGTTAATATTTAGTGAAGCGCAGTGAGCCTAACCTTAGGCTGGGGTACTGCGCTATATAAACTATATAAAACCACCGAAGAATAATATTAATATACCGTATGAATTGTATGGATATTGCTGTAGCCTCAGACTGATAAAAAGTGACAAAAAATCAGGCCAAACATTGACAATAAACAAACTTATTAATGATTAATCATATAATCAATTTTTTATATATTAAAAATTCACTTAAAACCAATGAAAATACATGAAAGTGAAAGCTAGCTCTTTCGAATGATATGCCAGGGCTGCCACTCACTTTTTTTAAATTTCCCAAGATTTGGTCATGAAATTTCCCAAGATTTCCCAAGATCAAAATTAGTATATAGGAGTTCTTTTTTTAAAGTGGGCGGGTTGGGGGGGGGGGGAGGGAGTTTCCTATGTCCTTAATGTAATATTAGATTGAATTAATGCCCCTGAAACACATGGTACAATAATTGCCTGAATTTTATTCAAAATGACATTTTAAAAAAAATTTTTTTTTAGGGGGGGGGGGGGGGGGGGGGGGGGGAGGGAGTTTCCTATGTCCTTAATGTAATAATAGATTGAATTAATGCCCCTGAAACACATGGTACAATAATTGACTGAAATTTATTCAAAATGACATTTTAAAAAAATGTTTATCACATAAAAGGAATTAACAATTTTAAAAAAAAAATTATATTTTATTATCCAAAATATCAATACCCACTGGAAGTTAGGCTACTAAATGTTACCTCCGAATTTTCTCTGGTAAAAATATCATCTACAATCCACGTGTAATAGAAGTCACTTGGAAATAAAGCGCACAAGTCTAATCAACACACAATTCCTTTAACAAAGGCAAAAGGTTCTTCATCAAAAAATGTGTTCTCTTATTCTAAGTCTGTTGATTAGTAATTGGATTTGCAAAGCTATTAAGCAAAATGTGTTAATAATAATTGTAGTTAAAATGGATTCAGTGTCGTAGCGAGGGTGTTTGGCGCCCGGGGACAAGATTCACGCCCGGGGACAAGATCCATTTTTAGCGCCCCTTTTTCTTTTTTTTCAACTCTCAAACCCATTATTTTCATCAATAAAATAATATCAAAGCACATTTTGGCGTCCCTAGCTCTAACTAGCTGGCACCCGGTGACATCTGTCCCCCCCTGCCCCCACCATGCTACGCCTCTGAATGAATTAATAGTATTATGAAAGCAATAAGTATTTTTATTTTTTCTTGTAAATTTACATTATATGATTTTTTTCAAAAGAAATACTGTCTAAAGGAATTTTTCACCTACAATAGATCATTTTAATACCTTAGTTACCTGTGTGTCAATCCACAAATATTTTTTCCAATAGATGAAAATTAAGCTAGATTTTTTAAAGATGCATAATATTTTGAACACATTGTATAAGTAATTGAAATAATCCAATTTTAAATTTTACTATGGGCCATGGGTTCTCTTTGGTTTGTACTGTTTTTTGTATGGTTGCTAATGTCTTATACACATGATAAAGTTTCCGAGCTTACTATTTATTCTTTCCCTCTTTATTTTTTTATATAATTTATATATATTTTTTTTTTTTTTTTTTTTTTTGTTTAATAAACAATTAACACCTGGATGTAATTTGTACATCTTCTACTTAAAAAAAAAAAAAGAGAAAATTAAATTTTCTATAATTATTAACTTGTTATTAATTTACAATATTAACTTTAATTTCAGAAGAGTTCTTATTTATTTATTAAATGGTTTTAAAAATTAAAACCAGATAAAAATATTTTAAAAATTAATTTTTTCTGTGTTACTTTAAAAATTAGTTTGCTTAATTTTTCACTTTATTTTTTTTTTATCACGTATAATGTTAAGGTGTGGTAGCCCTGTGATATGCTCTTTGTGTATGTCAGATGTATTTGAAAATTTGAAACCTGAGTTTGAGTGCCTACCTAGTGAGTACCACCTTCGCGCTGACCTGCGTGGATGGTCCCACAATAATAACCAAGATCCCATCACTGGGTTAGAAAGAAATAAGGACACCTTGGGCTTGGGTGCATTGACAAAATTAAATAAAGTTTATAAAGTAATAATTAGTGAAATTAGTAATATAAAAAAAAAACATTTATTTTATTCTAAATCTAGGTCTAGACACATTCAATTGGGCAACAACAAAAATCGTATCTTTGAAGACAGAAGATTTCTCTTTGCCTTACCAAAGCGGTTCTCAACCTGTGAGTCGCGGCCCCTTTGGGGGGTCGAACAGCCCTTTCTCAGGGGTCGCCTAAATCCATCGGAAAATACATATACTCTACAATAATAAAGAAGCATCAAAAATAATTTTGTGGTTGAGGGTCGCCACAACATGTGGAACTGAAAGTAAGGGTCGCGGCATTAAGAAGGTTGAGAACCATTGCCTTAAAAGGTTCATAAAATGTAATCTTTTTTTTTAATCCCGAAGGCCTACTATTTGTTAAAGTTAAATGATGTTTTGTTGTAATTGTATGTAATTTATTTGAATTTGAACCAAAAAAATGGCATTTTATTTTTAATTTTAAAATAAAAATGCATTTATTAATAATGATTTAAGTTTGTTCTTATTTACTTATTTCCTTGTTTAAAGTTGATTATGGAATTTATTTCGCTAAAATAAGGGAGTACTTTACAGTATTGCTGACCTGCAAGAATAAAAGCAAAAAAAACTATGATACGTACCCTGGAGCGTGGTAGATGCACGAAAGCGAATGTACGTTTAAAATATTGCCTTCTTTGTCGTCTGCTACTGACTGCTGGCTGCTTATTTTATATGAAACATAAGAGTTACTCTTCCTATCGCATGTGAATGGTTCTCAAAATAATTCACTTTAAATTTATTTTTTTTTAAAGTTTTATCAGATATAATGTTTGCAGTTTTTTTTTATAGTGGCCATTATTAAAATAATAAAGATCCAATTACTTAAAGTTAAAGCGAAGCGGTGCTCTCCAGACTGTGTGAGTAGGTGTGTCAGGGGATAATAACTCATACCAAGTTTTGAACATTTTAAAAACTTTAAAAAAAAAAAAACGCCTAGAAATTGGGTCAAAATATAAACGCTGACACAACACTCAGTTATGAGTTATTCGTTAGCTCTGACTAGGTCTAGGTCGGAGGCTTGCGGTGAAAACGAATTTAGGGAAATGATGCTTACATTTTTTAAGAAAAAAAAAATCAAATGAATTGTGTGATCAAATTCAAAATATATTTTGTGCCCAAAATTGGCATATCTTGATCTTGCCAAAAAATATTAATATTCGAATATAATACAATATGGCATGTAAGGCTGTAAGGAAAATAGGAAAATAAAAGGGGTAGGCTACATCAAATTTGTGCTATGGGATATGCGTTTCAAAATTGCATCGTAAATATAAATGCAAGTTTTCCATTACTTATTTTGAGTATCATACGTTACTTCATTAATTTAGTACCGGGGTCGTAATGTCATCAAATGGGAAAGTTTAACTCCGGTATATTGGTAAAACTGACTTACTGTGTGATGTATGTCTGGTAAGTGTGTTATCAACACCCAATGAATATTGCGACAACTTCCACGATGTAGAAGACACAAACAGTGAAACACACACTGCTGCTGGTCATCTACTGCATCCTGGTCTACTTCCTGTCGTCTTGACTAAGTCTTGCCATTGGATCAAATAGGCAAGGACGAGAGAGTGAGACTGACAAATTGAGCTACTCTCCGTCACTTTAAACAACAACAACAACAAAAAAGCTCAGGTCAAGGGTACTACTCAAGTCGAAAATTGCCTTGTTGACCTTCACATTCGAAGGGCGAACAACATCAAGACCAAAACCTTGGCAAGCACTGACTTAAAGTAGATCTTTTTTTATTTATCAAAACTGTTGCTTCTTTTTTTTTTATTTATCAAAACTGTTGCTTCTTTTTTTTTTTTAGCATACTTCATGTGGTTTGTGTCTTGTTCTGACCGGGGAAAAAAATCATAAATAAAAGGCATTCAAGCAAGTTGATCATAGCGTAAATGTGCGGACGACCAGCCTCGGCTCCGGTGCCGCCAATGGCTCTTTATTTCGTAGACTGCATAAAACGATTTAACAAATAATTAACTGATTCTATTTATTTAAAATATGTTTATAAAAATTCGCGCTCCAAACCTGCCCTTATCTTTCGCTCCCGAAATATTTTCTCATCAGATAAACAGATGCAGGCCTATATAATGGCTCTACAATTATTTTTTTTTAATGGGGAGAGGGTGGTTGCCCCTGGCGTAACTGTTTTAGCTATTTGGAAGTTTACAAATACATAATCTCCATGTTTCATGCAACGCGTTTAAGTTTAAGAACTGCTGGCCTGACATAACCCATTTAAACAGTAGGTGACGTCGTGACTGGACGGGGCGGGGGCAGTTGTGGCAGAGCGGGATTCACTGGTTATAATGTATGCTAAATTGGTCATGATCTGAATGATGAGGCTTATTTTCATTGAAATATCTCCATCACATTCATATTCTTCCTTGACACTGATTGATCTATTAGGACAGTGTTTCCCAAACTGTTGACATCTGTGTACCCATGTCTATAATTTTCGTAATACTGAGTACCCATCGTTAAAAAAATAAATAATTGCATCTAATTTAATAACAATAAAAAGCAATATTTATTTTTTCCCTTTGCAGCGCGTACCTCAGCCAAGCTCTTCTCGTACCCCAGAGGTACACATACCACTCTTTGGGAAACACTGCATTAGGATGATCACATACTCAAACTTGGTTTGTTGCAGCACATTATAGATTATTGGAACATGTAAATGGATCCCCTCCCCCCTCTTACAAATGTTCCTATGACTATTTATCTCATTGCTGAAGCAGAGGTCAGAGGGCGATGGAGAAATTGGGAGGTTACACGTTTTGTGATAGATTGGCCTTGATGATTTAATAAAGTTGATGACGTAGTGAATTTGCCCAAATGAGTCTCTTTATTTCGCTTTCAACTGTTAAGAACCCCCCTCCCCCCCCACACCCCCCAGTGTAATTCAAAGGTTTGAGATTTCAAGGTTTCCAATTTTGGCATAAGATATTTGTTGGCTCTTCTGTTCCAGAAATTCGTCAAAATCATATTTTTTAAAACCAGTCATGCTACAATTTTCAAATTAATTCACTGAAATTCATAATTCAACCTTTGAAATAAGTAGCATATTAAATTTGTTTAATGTAGCAAGACACCCCCCCCCCCAGTGGTGTAGGAAGGGGATTGCGGTCCACCATAGGTGACATTTTGTGCTCTTCACATTGAGGGGGGGGGGGAATGTTCGGCAAATAGCAGATTTTTTTCGCGGAGGCGGGCAGCACGAACCCTAGCTACGCCACTGCCTCCCCCCTTCCACCCCCCACCTTCCCTCCCCCCCCCCCACCCAGTGGTGTAGGAAGGGGATTGCGGTCCACCATAGGGGACATTTTGTGCTCTTCACATTGAGGGGGGGGGGGAATGTTCGGCAAATAGCAGATTTTTTTCGCGGAAGCGGGCAGCACGAACACTAGCTACGCCACTGCCTCCCACCTTCCACCCACCACCTTCCCTCACACCCCCCCCCCAAGGCTCAAAGCCTTACTATTTTGTTACAGTTCTTCACCCCTCGACCCTTAGGTTTGTCGACTCACCATGTTTGTTGGTTTGTTGTTACAAAATTATTTAAAATGATTTTATTATCTAGGGAAAGGCGTGGCGTAAAGGTATAAGTAGGCCACAGTAGGCCACACAGTAGGCCACAGTAGGCCACACAGTAGGCCACAGTAGGTCACAGTAGGCCACTTGCTATTTTGTTGGTGAGAACTAAACATACATTCTGGGTCAAGAAATATAAACCCTTTTCTTAAAAGTAGATTTATTCCCAAATAATTAAATGTATGTATCTTGCAAGAAAGCGTCTTTGAACATATGACCGGGCAGGCCACAGAGCGATGATATAAATGACCGATAGGATCGTGTGCTGCTATTAAACTTTTTTTGTACTAACGACTGCAATCTTGTAGTAGTAGGCCATACAAGATGGTGGTCTGTCTGTAGTTAGGTCTTACGAGACGGTGGTCTGTCTGTAGTAGGTCCTACAAGATGGAGGTCTGTATGTAGTAGGTCCAACAAGACGGTGGTCTGTCTGTAGTAGGTCCTACGAGACGGTGGTCTGTCTGTAGTAGGTCCTACAAGACGGTGGTCTGTATATAGTAGGTCCTACAAGACGGTGGTCTGTCTGTAGTAGGTCCTACAAGACGGTGGTCTGTATATAGTAGGTCCTACAAGACGGTGGTCTGTCTGTAGTAGGTCCTACAAGACGGTGGTCTGTCTGTAGTAGGCCCTACAAGACGGTGGTCTGTCTGTAGTAAGTCCTACAAGACGGTGGTCTGTCTATAGTAGGCCCTACAAGACGGTGGTCTGTCTGTAGTAAGTCCTACAAGACGGTGGTCTGTATGTAGTAGGTTCTACAAGACGGTGATCTGTCTGTAGTAGGTCCTACAAGACGTTGGTCTGTCTGTAGTAAGTCCTACAAGACGGTGGTCTGTATGTAGTAGGTCCTACAAGACGGTGTTCTGTCTGTAGTAAGTCCTACAAGACGGTGGTCTGTATGTAGTAGGTCCTACAAGACGGTGGTCTGTCTGTAGTAGGTCCTACAAGACGGTGATCTGTCTGTAGTAGGTCCTACAAGACGGTGGTCTGTATGTATTAGGTCCTACAAGACGTTGATCAGTACATATTATCAGGGTTTCACAAACAATTAAATATGGCGGATTGTAGCTACATTTCCCTTTGTACCATTGAACAGCGGGAGATTCATTACGGTGGTGGGGGCTGGAAGGGCGGAATTTCATACACATCGTACCTGACATTGTCAGTGATGTGAAACTTTCTGTTGTGATGGATGTGTCCTGTTGTGATGGATGTGTCCTGTCGTGATGGATGTGTCCTGTCGTGATGGATGTGTCCTGTTGTGATGGATGTTTCCTGTTGTGATGGATGTGTCCTGTTGTGATGGATGTGTCCTGTTGTGATGGATGTGTCCTATTGTGATGGATGTGTCCTGTTGTGATGGATGTATCCTGTTGTGATTGATGTGTCCTTTTGTGATGGATGTGTTCTTTTGTGATGCATGTGTTCTTTTGTCCTGCATGTATTCTGATGATAGAAAATTCCGCTTTTGTAAATTCAACATGAAGTGTGGCTTAGATTAACTGTCACACTTTCTCAGGACCCCCTCCCAGGACCCCCTCCCCCCCCCCAACCGCGAGCGTACGCAGGTACTTAATGACGGCGCCTTAGGTGACCCTGTAGTGAGTGACGCATTGTTTGGTATCAGTAGGTTCACATTCACACAGACCTTGACCTACATCTGGTGACCTTTTACTGTGACGGGGGTCAGCTGTGCCGTACCTTGGCCTAATGCCAACCGGGGATGAACACCGAAAATTTCGCCCCACTCCACCCCCGACAAACATGCATTTATATTAAGTTTGTAATATACATTAACAACGTGCCTCCCGGGTGGTCACCACCTTCGCTCCCCCCCCCCCGGTCACGACCTACTAGAACCTACTACTCAAGTGGGTCATGCCCCGGTACGCGATTGTGTGTGTGTGGGGGGGGGGGGGGGGCTGGGTGTCTGCTTAGAAGCTGCAGGCCTACAGTACAGGCAGGAAGGGAACTGTTTGAAGACCCCCCCCGGTCACGACCTACTAGAACCTACTACTCAAGTGGGTCATGCCCCGGTACGCGATTGTGTGTGTGTGGGGGGGGGAGGGGGGCTGGGTGTCAGCATAGAAGCTGCAGGCCTACAGTACAGGCAGGAAGGGAAATGTTTGAAGTCCACTCTGTCTGAACGTGGTGCACTGGCCGGCTGATAAGGGAGATCATTCTAAACTTACTTCCTATGTGTTGAACCGTTCTCTAACGTCTTATTCATCCAGCAAATGGCTGGCTCCCTTTTTTTGTTAGAAACGAAGAAATGACTCGATTTTATAGGTCAAGAAACATTCTACATCTGTAGACAATTTAGTCAAACCATTTTCTCATAGTGACATGATTTTTATTGAGACAGAGATTCAGGCATGAAATATGTCAGGTAATTTATTAACAGTAGTCTAGAAAAGTATGGAGAATATGATTTATGGAAAACACATAAAATATAGTTACATAAATGATCACACACATATTGTAATTGGGTTTTTCCTAATCATCACATACTTGGACTTGGGGTTTTCAGACATATCTTATCATAGGGTCATTCAAAGATGCAGATATCATAATGGTTCTTCAAAGCCATCATGTCAGAGAGTTGTTTAGATCCACACATTTCCTGATACTGTAAGGTCATAAATGAACCAGTCAAATTTAATAATGATGATGACCACAATGTCATCAAATTATTGGATGGAAATTTCCTACAATGCTGTCCGCTCTATGTGTCCATTTTATTATGGCAACTAATGCATGAACAAACAGTTCCGCTCTATGAAATGGCTCCTTCAACATCTGAAAGTCGGCGCACCATCAAGACACCATCTCGTAATGGAACAAGAACCTGGCAGGAGACGATAAAATATTTGTTTGAAATTACTTTATTTCAGATTCAAAAACAATTTTACTCATTTAAACTTCCACAAAATGTCTCTCCCTAGCTTCTCTCTTAAGTTTTTTTTACTTTCCAGTTAGAAATCATCTTCTTACTTTGTGAAGGTCAAGGTTTGAGGCCAACCAATGGGCAAAACGCTTTGTATTGTTTTCTCCAGTAGTTGACATGTATCCGTCTCCTTGCATGAATGCATTGTCAATGAGCACTGAACCTCCAGGACCTAACAGATTCTTCTCAAAGGCATACTGCTTGAGTAATGTGAGACTTGAAAATTAATCAGCCCGAAAATTGACCACAGTTACATTTTACCTCCAAACATGTAGGCCCTCTAGCAATAATTACACCATAATAAGAATGAATATTTAAAAAAAAAAATTATTTGTTTCAGAAATGGTGCATTGTTTTACTAAGCAAAATACAACTTGTAAAAATGACAGAAAGGAAATATTTCTTTCAAATGTTTTCTTTAAAATTAAAATAGTTACATTTATTGTGTAAAATTTTTACATTTTACAAAGTCATTGAATTTAGAACCCTTTTTTTGAATTGAGATTTTTTCCCCCTCTGATCTCTTTTCCAAACTGACCTTGAAATATTCAAGGTAGTTTGCCTGATCTGCATCAAGAAATATGATGTCAAACTGCTCCCCACGTTCAGCCATTCTCTTGACTATCTCAGGTGCTTTGCCTAAATATTTAGATAATCTTATTTATTATCAAAGTCAAAAGGACACAATTAATGGAACATATTTCTTTAATAAACATATTTTATTAAAAAAATTGCATAATTATTTAATAAAACATATTAAACACAATAGATTGTATAGATTGTATTAATTAAGATTAAATATTTTACCGAGTGTTTGACCTCAAAGTTAAATGTTTGGAAATGAAAATTCAATCATCGAAAGAGTCACAGCGGATCTATTTAATTTTAGTGATGCATTTGAAATTTTAAAAATATATCTAATGGTATTTAAAATGTATTAATTTTTTTAGCTTTGGTCCTTTAAATAAACTTCGCCCATAAATGCTAAATCTCTAGCATAGGCCTACCTATGACACATTTGATCTTTCTGTGATGAGGTGACCGCTTAAACAGTTTATCTTCAACCAGTCTCTTGAGATACTCATCTTGATCAATAGTGACCATTTCACCATCAGCTGCAAAGTTTTCAATCAGTGATTTAATTAACTTCCGACTAAGAGAGGAAAAATATAAACAATAACGGATCCTAGGAAAAAATGTGGTATGAAAAAAAATTCCTTTCAAGTTCAGTTTTACATTAGTGCCAAAAGCCATATTTATTGATGTTCGAATAAATTATTATGTTACAGCACCTGGCAAAGCTTCAGCCATTGACAGTGCACTGTAGCCTGTAAACATTCCGATTTCTAGGATTCGTTTCGCTTTCTGGATGCTTACAATGGACTTTAAAAATTGACCTGAATTCATGGAAACATGAAGGTTGACATTTTTTATGAGCTGACCAAAACGTAATGTACCAGCGCTATCAAAAAAAGAAATGAGACAAAAGTGCATTGACTATTATTATAACACAAGGAATAAATAAATAAAAGAAATGGCTGGAACTAATATCTCATTAGCTATTCAAACAGTAAGTCAGAAAGTGTGAAAGATGTTTGACCCAGATGCTTCATTAGCTATTCAAACAGTAACTGTGAAAGATATTTGACCCAGATGCTTCATTAGCTATTCAAACATTAAGTGTGAATGATGTTTGACCCAGATGCTTCATTAGCTATTCAAACAGTAAGTGGGAGAGATATTTGACCCAGATGCTTCATCTACAGTACGGGTAGTAAAAATGAAGGTTATGACCTTTAATACTACATCAGGGGTAATAAAAGTTTATGACCTTTTTCAGCTTTTAACATTCAAGGGCAGGACACTGACTTACTACATTCATTCTGTACAGAATGACTACATTATTTCAGTGGATCTAATGGCATTAGTTCATTTCTGAATGAATAGATTAACTCAAGTAATGATGTCACTACATTATTTCAGTGGATCTAATGGCATTAGTTCATTTCTGAATGAATACATTAACTCAAGTAATGATGTAACTACATTAATTCAAGTAATGACTTATTACATTAATTTAGCACTGACTGACCACATTAGTTCAGGTCTGACTACATTCATTTAAACTACCTTCCGTTGGTCCACTCATCATAAGAGGCATGAGGTACCAGCTGGTCTTGCCTTGTTGGTGGGCAGCTGCCCAGTCATGCTTGTTTGTCTCAGACAGAATGTTTTTACAGGCATCGCTGGCCTCCGAGGTGCTGGACTTTGTGAACTGCTCTCTCTGCTGTATCAATTGACATGCTGACTGAAGAGCTCTGATGACCTCTGGGGAAGCTTTAGTCGACTGAGCTAGCTTTAAAGCCTTCTCAACCTTCTCTACGGCGGGATCGTAATAGGAAAGGATGTGTTGGCTATCAGACATTTTTCAACAACTGAAATGTAAACAAATCTATTAGCTTGAATGCAAGTGTACAAGATATATTTTAAGTGTACTTTTTTGTGTACATTCAGACTTACTACCAATAATGAGCATATCATTGAAAATTCCAGGTGATTGCTTTCAAAAAGCATCAAATGAATGGTAGTGTTAATTCTATCATCTCTATAGACCATAATCCTTGTACTAATGTCATTTTATGAAAATCATATTAAATCTTTGTATCATATCATAAGGGACAAATCTATTTATTACTTGATAATGTAAAAATGTCACATTTCATTCTAATAATAGCGTTAGATCTATGCAATAAATGTTTAATATATAACAGCTCACCAATCTTAAGCCCCTCATATAATTCTGTTTCTAACTGCATAGTAAGTTAAAAAGTCCTTAGTCATGCTGGCTTCAACAGCTCACAGTCAATCCCAGTCTGATCAATGTATGCATAAACATAGAAATATGGCCTTCTTTTCCAGTTGACTGGTGTTCAGTGCCTGAGAAGTCTTTTTTAGCTATCAGTTTTTTCACCACATATTTTGTTTATACCTGTATCTTTGTACAATCTTGTCTACTCGGGCAGTTAAAAATTTGTCTAAGGTTTTTGTGAAACTGGTATATCATCTGAAATTTTTGGTGATATTGGCATGCCATCTGACACAGTGGTTGATACTGGCATGGTTCTGAGATTGTGATTGAAATTGACATATCTGACATTGTGGGTAAAACTTGTATGGCATGTGACATTGTAATATTTGTATGGCATGTGGCATTGAGGGTAATATTTGTAGGAAGGAATGAATTATTTTTTATACAATATAACAATCTAGTGGCAGTACCGATAATTTGATAATCTTTAATACTGAAAAATAACAAATGAAATTAACCAAAATTAAAGACAATGGACACTGGAATTATTAATATTATTCTTTAATTTGCCTCCTGAACACTGTAAAAGTAATAGTTTCACATACTTCTTAAGCTGTGTTTAAGCTGTGTTTAATGCTTGAACACCAGTAAAAAAAAAACATTGTTGTAATATGTCCAAAATAACCTGCAACTGTTTTAACATACAAAATAGATTGCAATTACTATGTCACAGATTTATGGTCCAAAAGAAAGCAAATTAAATTATGTGAACAGATGCCCATTAATTTTTGAAATGGTGTGAGAGCAGCAAGACTTTGATTGGTGAGAAAGAGTGAAGTTAAGCACCAAAACATGGTGGATCTGAGCACCAAAATATGGTGGATCTGAGCACCAAAACATGGTGGATCTGAGCACCAAAATATGGTGGATCTGAATGGCCTGAGATAAGTTCATACAATCCTTTAAGCTGAGTAAACAAAATATCCATTGCCCTGTTTTAAAAGTCCAAAGGAGATAAGCTAAATGAAATTCAAGAGAGATGAGCTCTTAAAGCATACACTTATGTCAACACTTACATATTTTTTTTTTACAGCAAAGTTGTTGAGTTAAGAATAGAATTATTAGTAAAATAGGTTAAGAGTCCCATCAACAGACATAATTCATAAGTGCAACACAAAATATCATAATCATTTTTAATCCTTTTTCTTTGTCTTTTTTAACTCTGAGTGGAGCATGGCATAGACCATTTTAAAAACTTGTCTTTTTTAACTCTGAGTGGAGCATGGCATAGACCATTTTAAAAACTTGTCTTTTTTAACTCTGAGTGGAGCATGGCATAGACCATTTTAAAAACTTGTCTTTTTTAACTCTGAGTGGAGCATGGCATAGACCATTTTAAAAACTTGTCTTTTTTAACTCTGAGTGGAGCATGGCATAGACCATTTTAAAAACTCTTTCTATGCCATCTGGTCTCTTGCCATCTTCTCTAGCTCTATCCAACTCTTCACATTTTAATGGTCAGAAGTTTTTGGTTTCATCCCATCCGCTTGATCCTTGGGGGTTCTAAAGTTATATTTGGCATACACTGCCAGCAATTAAATTTTTTACAACAATTTCTTTTTTACTTTAAAAAAAGTATAATCAGTAAAATAAGTTAAGCATATCATCAACAGACTGACTTCAATCAACAGACTGATTTTATAAGTTGTACAACACAAATCTCATGATAGTTTTTAATACTATAGACTGTAGCATTAATATCAAGCACCAACTGTAAATGCAGACTGAAAAAAACAACAACACAATGATGTAGGGATTACATATTTATATAACTTTGATCTGTGAACAGTTAGCCACTGATTTTATCACCATCCCTTAAAGTGAATCTGTTGCCCAATTTAATGACCAAAGGGCAGTTCATTTTACGGTACCAAAATCTTGTGAACTTTCTTGAGAAATTATTTTTTTTGGATTGTTTTCAAAATGTGAATTCAACTTTTGACATAAAAAAAGCCCTGGAATAATATTTAATAAAACAAACATTCATCTTTCTTTATAATAAAACAAGACATCTCCTAGATTGTAATAAGCCTAGAGATTTCCTTCTACATCTGTCTTTCTCCTGATAATTAGGATGCCATCTCTGATGGGTACCAGAACCTGGTAAAAGAATATTAAAGAACCTGGTAAGAGAAGTTTTGAAAACCAGATAAGAGAAGGTTTAAGAACCTGGTAAGAAAAGGTGTTAGAACCTGGTAAGAGAAGGTTTCAGAACCTGGTAAGAGAAGGTTTAAGAACCTGGTAAGAGAAGGTTTAAGAACCTGGTAAGAGAAGGTTTAAGAACCTGGTAAGAGAAGGTTTAAGAACCTGGTAAGAGAGGGTTTAAGAACCTGGTAAGAGAAGGTTTAAGAACCTGGTAAGAGAAGGTTTAAGAACCTGGTAAGAGAATTTTCAGTTATTTCATGTATGACTTGCTACATCCTAACCTCCTTTTTAGCATGTGTTCTTAACTCTATACCCACAGTGTGATGCAATCAACTTACTCAATGTAATGATGTATCCATTACAATCAACTTACTGAATGTAATGATGTATCCATTACAATCAACTTACTGAATGTAGTGATGTATCCATTAAAATCAACTTACTGAATGTAGTGATGTATCCAACAATCAACTTACTGAATGTAGTGATTTATCCTCTACAACAGACTTGACAAATTTCTTTGTGACTGTTTCCCCGGCTTCAGGAATGTAGCCGTCTCCATATCTGTAAGCATTATCCACCAACACAGTGCCCCCGGGACGAAGCAGGTTAAGCTCAAATGCAAACTATTAGAGAAAAGGATAAGAATGACTCTACAATGACAATCAAAGACAGAGAACATTTGATGCTCCATAGATGATAGAAACCCACTTGGCCTGTTGGTCTTCCTTGTCACTTTGTTAACATTTCTGTAATAAAGATAACGTCTCTGTTATAAAGATAACATCTCTCTTATAAAGATAATACCTCTCTTAAAAAGGTAAAATCTCTCTTATAAAGGTAACATCTCTCTTATAAAGGTAACATCTGTGAGAATGTTTGGTAGGGGGAGTTGTTGATCGTGAGAATGTTTGGTAGAGGGAGTTGTTGATCATGAGAATGTTTGGTAGAGGGAGTTGTTGATCCTGAGAATGTTTTGTCAGTTGTAAGTCGTGAGGTCAGAGCGTGGAGTTGGTTCGTGTTGGGCTTTAGGGTATGCTGAGAGTTTGTATGAGACTCACTGTTGTTAGGGTGACCACTTTTTGGCCCATGAGTTATGTTATGAATTGTATTACTGTGGCTAAGTGGTAATTGGATGACAGAGAAATAATAATAAACAAGTGAGTGCATATAAGGAGAGGGAAAAGTGATCATTGGTGAGAGTTGTGACATGAGTCAAGAGATATAGTGTTTTTGTTAGATTCACTGTATGGCTTGTTGCCTGAAGATTTTATTCTTCTGCTGGATGAATTGTGTAGCAACTGTGTTTTTTAATAAGTGGATGTTCCAGTACATGTAAATAAATACATAATTTACAATAGACTAGTTGGTGTTTGAGTTACTTGACCAAGAGGGAGAGATGAGAATTAACCATACAGGTCTGACATAAGGTTAGACATCGAGTAGTCATCATTGGAGGTTGTAACCCCTAGACAACTGGAGAAGGCCGCAACAATAAGTTTTTAATTTCTATTTATTTGTTGTTTCTTGTTTGCTTGTCTGCTAAAAAAGCAGGCATTTGGCCAAAATGTCCTTGTAATTGTCCAGTCATTTTTTAAAAAGCCTGAACATATCTGGTTCCAATATTTATTAACAGTTTTATCTAGAATTATTTCAAAAATGACATCCAACCTTAAAATAAACAGGATACTCTGACTTGTCTGCATCCAGGAAGATGATGTCAAAAACTTCCTTGTTGTCCACCATCTGCTGGAGTAACTCCGGGGCTTTACCTTGGAGTAAATATTAATTCAAGATTCATTCTAATAAATCCTTAAGTAAACCAGAAAAACTTTTGATTATAATGTGCAAAGAAATGGGATCTACCTTTAAAGGAATCAGTATTCAAGTTAAGTGAGTCAAGTGACATTCAAGGAATCAGTATTCAAGTTAAGTGAGTCAAGTGACATTCAAGGAATCAGTATTCAAGTTAAGTGAGTCAAGTGACATTCAAGGAATCAGTATTCAAGTTAAGTGAGTCAAGTGACATTCAAGGAATCAGTATTCAAGTTAAGTGAGTCAAGTGACATTCAAGGAATCAGTATTCAAGTTAAGTGAGTCAAGTGACATTCAAGGAATCAGTATTCAAGTTAAGTGAGTCAAGTGACATTCAAGGAATCAGTATTCAAGTTAAGTGAGTCAAGTGACATTCAAGGAATCAGTATTCAAGTTAAGTGAGTCAAGTGACATTCAAGGAATCAGTATTCAAGTTAAGTGAGTCAAGTGACATTAATTTTTGTAATGATGTGGTTATATTCTCACCAATTACAATGTTAATTTTTTTGTGATGTGGAGACTTGCTCAACAATGCTTCCCCCACAAATTCCTTTAAATATTCATCCTGATCGATTGTCACAACCTGGCCATCAGCTGGAACAACAAGCACATATAGTCTACATTCCAGAAAATGAATGTTTTATACATTTCAAGAAAATATTGTTCTCTTAAAATAAAATGAGATTTTTTTGTCTAATAAAACTCATTTTACCACAGAGTTATGTATCTTGTCCTGGTAATGGAGAATGGTTCAAATTTAATGTCAGTTACCGGTACCAGGTCTCACAACAATTCTTTGGAAAACAGATGGACCTTCAGTCTTATACTTGGATGGACCTGATGTCTTATACTTGGATGGACCTGCTGTCTTATACTTGGATGGACCTGCTGTCTTATACTTGGATGGACCTGCTGTCTTATACTTGGATGGACCTGCTGTCTTATACTTGGATGGACCTGCTGTCTTATACTTGGATGGACCTGCTGTCTTATACTTAGAGGTTGAATAACTTCTATCTTAAAATACCTGATATATACTTTTAAAGTAAATGAACAATGATTAAGAAGTTACTTTAATTCCCATTACCGGTATATTTAAGTTTTATCTATGTGTCCCAACTTTGCGATTATTTGCATCACCGATGCATTGTTTTATTAAGTCTTGACCCTCCTATAAATTGTTTAACTAAGCCTCGCACACTGACAAAATTAACAGTGCACTTTAAAATCTGAAATAACTGACATATTTTTCTACAATGAATTACTAAGAGAATTGTACAACTTATAGAATTAACTTGTGATTAATTACATAAAGTAAAGTAGCATTTAAGTGAAGAAATTTTTTTAAAAATATATAAACATTTCTATCATAACTTAAAAGTCAGTGGCTCCTCTGTTTTTATAATCTATTTATCGCACCTTATGAAATGCAACCTCACAACCCATGGGGTCCTCGCACGACAGGTAGGGAAACCCAGCTTTATAATGATAAAACTTACCTGGCAAAGCTTCCGCCATTGACAAAGCACTGTATCCAGTAAACATGCCAATATCAAGAACTCGTTTGGCATTATGAATACTGACTAATGATTTGAGAAACTGTCCTAAATGGAAGAGCAGAGAATAGTTTGTAACTAATAACAGAAGCATGATTACTAATCTTATATGTTTAAAGGGTATTAATTTTTGTTTACAATTCTGCAGGGTAAAAATGGGTCATAATCTGCAGTGACAGCCAAAATTCAATACCGGTATCAACAAATGAAAACTTGAAAGTTACTAAAAATGTATTAGTGAGTAAGAAAAGTGTTGCATTAAAGACTTATTGGTAGCTAATTGCTTAGGAATATTGCTTATCTGATTTTTAAAAAAAAAAATAATTTTTGGTCATTTTTAACACCTATTCAATGTGCAATCTCAAGTCTGATTCGTTTTCTATAAGGGGGGTTGGGGGGGGGGGGGGAGAAGAAATAAAACAAACCTTCTAATGGGCCGGTCATCATTTGGGGAAGTAAATTCCATGTAGTTTTGCCTTGATCATGGAGTGTTTTCCAGTCATGGCTGTAAGTTTCATCTAGAATATTTTCACAGGGTTCACTTTGTGTGCTAGTGGCATAGAGTGTAAACTCTTCCCTCAGGTGAATCAGTTCAAGCCCTGACTTCAGGGCCTTAATGATTTCTGATGATGCTTGAGTGGACTCCGCCAGTTCAAGTGCCTTCTCAAATTTAGATATAGCTGGATCACAATGATCACGGGTGCGCAATTGTTTATTCGCTGACATGTTTGCTTAGTTGAAAATATTCAAAAATAGGCATTAACAAATTGTGATAAGTATAGAGAAAATGCTATACATTTTACTGAGACATAAAAAAAGATATAATTATTCTACATTTTACAATTATCATTTATTTCATTCCACTATTATTTCCCCTTACATTGAATCTATTTTGGGAGAGAACATCAAGTGTTCCAGTGAAAATGGAGATGGATAGGGCACACGTCAAAGAAACCAAACACTAACATCACATTGGAATCCTTATGGTGACAGGAAAAGAATAGAGGATGATCAAGAGCCACATGGAAGAAAATGAAGAAATGTTGGGCTAAACTAGCAGAGATAACCCAGGACAAGGACAGATGGAAAAGTTTTGTGGATGGCCTTTATTCTTTTGGGAGTAAGAAATGCTAAGAAGAAGAAGACATGCATAGGCCTATATTTCTCTTCTGACAGGCTTTGATTTGAGGACTGAAAATCTATAAAAGTTGAAACGTAACATTAACATTTAATAACAGTTAACTTGCAATATATGCTTGCCAATTATGGTCATATTCATTCAAACTAGTGAAAAACCTGGATTTTGTCAGCCACACAACAATCGTATAATGATTTAAAAATTGGTAATTTACCACTTGAGCGTCGGCCAGGAAAAAATCCAGTTGTTCCGGTTTGAAGGGCTATTTAAACAATTATTATTATCTTGTTTTTACGATGTTGTACATATTCTTCTTATCTACATGAATTCATGTACCGCAACCGTTTTTGAGGACATTATATTTTCAAGAACTTCATTCTTGCCTTGGGGGAGAACTATGCATAATGTCATTTTTACACATTACATTGTTTGATTTCTTCTATTTTAATTTTTTTTTTAATTAAATTGTTTTACATTTTCTATTTTTTTAAATTGTCTTGTGTTATTTGTTCTACCCGGTACTGCATATGTGCTGGAAGAGTATGTACAACGTCGTAAAAACAAGATAAGAATAATTGTTTAAATAGCCCTTCAAACCGGAACAGCTGGATTTTTTCTTGGCCGACGCTTAAGTGGTAAATTACCGAAAAATGCAGTGCTTCTTAGGGAAAAAGGAAATTCCAGCCACTAATTTAAAGACAGAAGCCAACTTGGCATGGGATTTTTTTAAAAAGGTGGTTCCCAAACAATTATTGATATTGAAGATAAAAAATAACTAAGACTAAACAATATATATTTTTAATTATATTATATTATATACTTCTTAATTATTAGTTTTTGAATTTTCTCTATGACTTCTCTGCTTATAATTATAAGTAGGCCTATTGACTAATTAATATCCCTTACTAATCAGCTGGTTATTTAAATTAATTTTTTAGGTCTACTCTGGTCATTAAGTCTGATTAGGCTTAGGGTCCATCCAGTGTAATATGGAAAACATCAACTTGATGAGGCCACATAATGCTGCTAATAATGTCTTGGTTGAATTAGGACATTTGCTAAGCCAAGCAGATACTTCTTTTTATAACTGAACAAAGATTGTCAGAGTGACAAATTTTTTAGAGCAGGTTATTAAAAATGTATCAAATTCATTTTCAATTAAATTTGCTATGTTTCTCAAATTTAAATGACGCATTTTTACTAATAAATAACAATCAGTATAAAATAGTTTTAAATTCATGCAAAATTCAAATTATTGTCATTATTATAATATTATTAATTCGTCTGTAAATTTGACTTTGTCATCTCACCACCGATTAACTATATTAATTAAATAATACATCACTTTCATAATTTAATTTATCATTATTACATAATATCCATTATCACTGACTCACCCGCGATGCTTCAAGATTAATAGGTTATAAATGAAGACCTCAGAGGAAAAACCAGACATGTCACATTTTGCAGATTTTGAGAAAAGTGGATTTTAAAGTTTGAAAGTATCCAATATTTTCACTTGTTAAAATAAAATGCTATAATTTTGTTTGTAGTTAGTCATACCATTTTACTTTCAAAATATATCAGTTATTAAATATTTTGTGACAATTTACTACATTTTTACAGCTTTTTACCGGGCTGACCCAAAATTGTGACTTGTCTGCTTTTTCCACTGAAAATGGAAAACTTTTTTTAAAACCATATTTTATGGCTTTTAATAGGCCATTACTTATCTACTTCATCACAAAGTCAACTTAAGAGACCACTTTTAATAATAAAACCAATTGAGGCCGAAAACACCCCTGTTATTATACCCCAAAAAAATAATTAAAAGTTATAACTTTTACCAAAAAAAATCTAAAGTCTAAAGCCAAAGCAGTGTTCAGTGTACAAGCCACTGATATCTTGTACTGTTGGTGTAATGAGTCAATATAATAAATTCTATCAAATTTATACTTTCACAATGTCATTACCATTCAGTTTGTTATAAATTATATGTAACACATGACCCTGAACTGGTATTGAAGTTGATGAAATAGGAATATGCTTGTTTTATTCTATTGTTATACTTATACACACTAGCACTAGCACATAAGGGTATTGATTTTCATTCAAATAAAATAAAGAGATTATGGCCTGCATTTTCAATAACAATGAAAAGATAAAGGTAGTTATAATACGTTTAACAGCTTTTAATCGGGAAGGATCACATGCAATAGCACAAAATATGTTGTAAATCATTGTATTGTTCTCATCATTGCCATCTGCCGTCAGTGAGTCAGTGACAGTGGTCTGATTAAAACGATGCATGAAGCAGGAGACGAGCAGACTTTTTGTTCTGCTGTTTTCTTTTTTGCCTTTTTGGGACAATTATCATTTATCATCAGAGGCGATGTTTAACAGAAATGTAACATCGTAACGCACTAAGCATGCTGAGCTTACTTTAAGAAACACAATACTGATACTAGGTACTACACTAAAAATTTCAAAGTTGTTATATATTAATGAAACTTATATCATTAGAAAGGACTCAGTATTTCCTTTCCATTGATACCTATTTTATCTTTCTATCTTAAGTAGAACAAAAGTTATCACATTTTTAGTGTCAGAATTTTTCCTTATATAGCCTTAGTAAATATTTTCCAAAATTCTGTGACCGAAAAAAGACATCTTTGACACTCAAAATGCGATAACTTTTTATTCAGCAAAGTTAAAGCTTTGAAACTTGCAACGCATTTCAATTAAGTTTTTGGCTTTAATAATAAATCATTGTTATGCAAATAATACAATAAACATATTAATGTGTGCGATTTGACGAACAGAGGGTACGTAAATTTCATTAAAAACGTAGCGCCTGCTCCCAATACTCAAAATGCCATAACTTTTTTATCTGTAAAGTTAAAGTCTTCATATTTTCAGCATAATTTAAGTAGGTATTGGGCTTTTATAATAAGCCACTTTCTTATTAATATTTAGACTAATGTATTAATGCCCTGGATTTGAACAACAGAGGGTAAGTAAATTTCATTAAAAATGTAGCGCCGTTCTCAATACTCAAAATGCCATAACTATTTTCCCTGTAAAGTTAAAGCCTTCAAATTGTCAGAATATTTTAAGTAGGTATTGGGCTTGTATAATTAGGCATTTTCATATTAATATTTTGACTAATGTATTAATGCGCGGGATTTGAACAACAGCAGGTAAGTAAATTTCATTACAGATGGAGCGCCCGTTCTCAATACTCAAAATGGCTTAACTATTTTACCTGCAAAGTTAAAGCCTTCAAATTTTCAGCATAGTTTCATTAGGCATTG
>CAXITT010000170.1:39582-143808 GCA_964033795.1 Lymnaea stagnalis
AACATATATTTAAATAATTCAAGTTGATATATCATATAGTTTTGACATGGTTATCACGGATGTAAATTTTATTATTTTACAAAATGAAATTTCATAAATATTTATAAATTTGTTTTCATTCATGAAATAAAAACGAGTTTAATAATAAAAATGAACTGGATTGCTTTTAAAAACAATAGATTTATAAAGATTTGTAAATACTTCTTATGCAATAAGAATAATAATAACAGAGAATGGTTATCACTTCCGGTGCATTTGGCCTTATCGATAACTGGTCAGGAGCTATTGCTCAAATTTACGCCCGAACGCCCTGTTTATACAATTTACGGCCTATCTAAATGTCAATATGTTTCTTGTTTCAATTAGTTAAATCACTTTAACATTCAATACAAAAGGAATTGATTGCAATACGATAATGGTTTCCGAAATATAGCGCTAGCAAAATTACCTGTTTTCCCAACGAAAGATATCTGCCAAAAGCCCTGTCAGTCCGGTGAAAAAGTTTATTTTGTAATGATCGTCCTCCTCGTGGGCACAAAATAGACTATAGGAAGTTCATTGTCTCTCCCTTACATAGACAAAGAAACGAAATCTAAACATGACCCTGTGACCTACCGGCATTGACCGGTCGCCGGTTAATGGTCTGTTTCTCGCATCCGAAAAATCGACCGGCGCGCGCAGCTTAGTGAAGTGCCTACTGATACACTGGCAAAGTAGACTAACGAATATAATCCTAAGCCTAAGCGTTCATCATTTTCATTCTAATCACATAAACCTTGCACCGTGACTATCTTTACCCAATGTATGACTAGAAAACTTTGCTTCTTAAACCTCTTTTTCTATCTCCAGTTTTTTTTATTCTCTTTAAGATTATATTAGATAACAACAGTAATAGTAGCAGTTAATGTATGGTGTAATTTCCACGTCGGACAATTGACCTACATTCTTTATTTATTTACGTTTCCCTTACTTGCCATTGGTTAAGCACATCACGTGATACTAAGGGAGATAACTTTGATTTTTTTCTTCAACATTTTTACTGGACATGTCTGGTTCTTCCAAAGTATGCACTATTTTAAATCCCCGATTACTCGAAAATGAGGTGATTTTTGCAGTACTTTTCAGTGTCATCTGAAGCTTTATAATGAGCTGAATCGGTTAAGGGGGATAACTCAAAAATGAAATTTTGTGACATGTCTGGTTTTTCCGCTGAGGTCTTCAAATGAGTTTCTAAATTAGTACATAATGAAATAGTTCTTTTATAGATTATAGTGTTTAACTGTATTGCAGCAGACGATAAATGAGAGTTACGGCGCTTATTACAACTACGGTAAAGCTACACCTCAAACACCCCCCACCATTTTTTTTAAACCAAATCTGTGCTTTTTATATTTAAAACTTATTTAAATAGGCCTAAATAGGCTCTTTCAATGTATTTTTGTTGTTGTTGGTATCTTACGAATCAAAATTAACGCGAAGCATATTAAAATAAATAAAAGTTAATGGATGTTGTAAAATAATTATTAGTCGTTGCCTTTATTATCATAATATAATGCTTACTTCATTCGATTCATCATTGTTTTCCACTACAGTGACTATTTTGGGTGTGTGTGTGTGTGTTAAAAATAATGACGTCATTCATCGGAGTGAGGGTGACGGGTTATTATGAGGGTGTCTACATATCGTGACACATCTGTGACGATGGGGGCCTTATTAAGTATTTATGGGGAAAATATGTAAATATTACTGATCCAGCAGTCCGACCAGTCATTTGTAGTTTGGCTTTGCTTGTGACGATCAGGTGCAGAAATGGCAACAGCCGGTGTGTTTTGTGTGTTAATGTTAATATTCTGACATTCAAAAACAAATAATAATTATAAGCAGGTCAGATGGTTGAGAAGCAGGAACGACAATTTCGGGATTTTTCAATTACTTTTTTTTTCATTTAAAAAAAATATGTTTTTTAAAATGATTGTGGTTGGGGGGGGGGGGCGCTAAAACGAAAACTTAGCTGGCTTGTTGATTTGTTTACTACTGGAGGTAATTTAAATAAAACCTGACAATTCAGGGGTGGGGGAATAAGCCCTACGTTGACCAAACATAAACTTTTCAAGTTACTTGGAAATCCGTCCAAAAATGTGTTAGTTGCTAGTTGCCTACGCCGTTCGGGTGCGTGAAGCCTTGGTTTCCCACTGCATGATATCACAGCCACCAGTCAAACTAATCATACGAATAGCTAAGGGCTCCTACGCAAATTACATCACGGAAATTATGACCTTGTCAGACCCCTCTCCCCATCTGTCACAAAGTATCATTAATTCTGATTAGGGTCCATCCAGGGTAATATGGAAACCCCCCCCCCCCAATTAGTGTCATGTTACACCTAATAAAATTCAAAACATGCATACAATTTTCATAGCTAATACTAAGATTTGATTTTAATCTGTAACAATTTTCCAATAATAGATTTTTTTTTTTTTTTTTTTTTTTTCTTTGACGATGGTGTGGGTTTCGGGGGTGGAAATCCCCAGGGCCTGGGAAGCTAATACTAAGATTTGATTTTAATCTGTAACAATTTTCCAATAATAGATTTTTTTTTTTTTTTTTTTTTGCTGTGACGATGGTGTGGGATTCGGAGGTCGAAATCCACAGGGCCTGGGATTATTCTTCAAGGATTATAAGCTGGTTCCCAACAGAAATCGCCTCTCTCCACGCCTCTGGATAACCCATGGGAACATCAAGGGATGATACAACAGTGGCGTCGCAGGAGTTGTCGGAATGTTTCATTTGTTCCAATGTTTTCCGCCTTTCGGGGTTGATTTCAGAGTTGCCTTCTCTTAGTTGAGTTGCCTTCTCTTAGTTGAGTTGCCATCCAAGGTTAACGAGTCCCATCCACCCGGGGTGCTGGTGATGTTTTTGCTTGCCTGGCTCTGGCTGGAATGAACTCCAGACCACCAACTTTAGATTTGCTCAGTTTAGACCATTTGGCAATCCGATAATAGATTAAGATGTTGCTTCATGGTGAACATTGGCTGTTGGATGTGCGCCGATGGTGTGCAGGACTGGGGTTTTCGGTACCTATTACCTGAGCCTGAGCCAATTTCGACCTCAAATTAAATTTTTAAAATTTATTGAATCAAGATTTTTTTAAAATTATAACATTTTAATTTTTTTTAAAAATAATAATTTTGTGACGTCACAAATTGTTAACCCAACTCCCCCTGTTAAAATTCTCGACCCCCCCCTCCGACCACCTCTGAGCGTGACGTAATTTACGAACGACCAAAATAAATAGACAATAAAAAAATAAATAATTATTGACAATCGTGTGAGGGATTCCTCAGGACATCTGGTTATCGTGGTTACTGGTCCCTATTTAAATCATCTGGTTATCGTGGTTACTGGTCCCGATTTAAATCATCTGGTTATCGTGGTTACTGGTCCCGATTTGAATCATCTGGTTATCGTGGTTACTGGTCCCGATTTAAATCATCTGGTTATCGTGGTTACTGCTCCCGATTTAAATCATCTGGTTATCGTGGTTACTGGTCCCGATTTGAATCATCTGGTTATCGTGGTTACTGCTCCCGATTTAAATCATCTGGTTATCGTGGTTACTGGTCCCGATTTAAATCATCTGGTTATCGTGGTTACTGGTCCCGATTTAAATCATCTGGTTATCGTGGTTACTGCTCCCGATTTAAATCATCTGGTTATCGTGGTTACTGCTCCCGATTTGAATCATCTGGTTATCGTGGTTACTGGTCCCGATTTAAACCCACTATTTCTCTGTATGGACGGACGATCGTCTTAAGTGTAGACCTGTGTCCACTCACTGTGTGGTGTCATCAAGTCGTGGGACTATGTTAGCATAGGGAGAAATGACAGTCGGGGCATGCGTGTAACAAAGTCTGGATTTGGTGCAGACTGTTGGACAGACCATCTCATCATCACCAAACTCAACCTTCACTTACATGGACAGACCATCTCGTCATCACCAAACTCAACCATCACTTACATGGAAAGACCATCTCATCATCACCAAACTCAACCTTCACTTACATGGACAGACCATCTCATCATCACCAAACTCAACCTTCACTTACATGGACAGACCCTCTCATCATCACCAAACTCAACCTTCACTTACATGGACAGACCATCTCATCATCACCAAACTAAACCTTCTCTTACATGGACAGACCATCTCATCATCACCAAACTCAACCTTTTCTTACAACCCAAAAGACTCACCAAACGAGTGAACACAACAAACTTGAAGAGACACAATACCGTATATACAGATTTATAAACTATGGTGGATGCTCAGAGAGACACAATATATACAGATGTATAAACTATGGTGGATGCTCAGAGAGACACAATATATACAGATATATAAACTATGGTGGATGCTCAGAGAGACACAATATATACAGATGTATAAACTATGGTGGATGCTCAGAGAGACACAATATATACAGATGTATAAACTATGGTGGATGCTCAGAGAGACACAATATATACAGATGTATAAACTATGGTGGATGCTCAGGAAGAACGTCTGAACTCCACATCTCTAGATAATCACAGCGTCAGATTGGGTTGGGCATCACCCAAAAGAATGATGTCTGGGGCCAAGCTCAAGGAATGATGTCTAACACCGCCATGGAGTTTCTGGGGCCAAGCTCAAGGAATAATGTCTAACACCACCATGCAGTTTCTGGGGCCAAGCTCAAAAAAATTTTGAGGACTGGTTCGATGAAAACTGTCCAGTAATCAAGCAGCTGCTGGAGGCCAACCAACCACTGTCTTCACAACACCTATTTGACCAACCTAAAGTCAAGCCCTAGGACTGGAACGATGCTTACAATAATATAAGAGGAACGGTGCAGCAAAGATCACGTGGTTGTGGGGGATAAATTGTGATTAATAAAATAAAACCTGAAACATTAGTCCAGTGGTTCTCAACCTGTGGGTCGCTACCCCTTACGGGGTCTCACGATCCTTTCACAGGGGTCGCCTAAGACCATCTGAAAACACATATACTCTACAGTTATAAAGTATCAACGAAAATTAACTTGTGGTTGGGGGTCGCCACAACACGTGGAACTGTAAAAAAGGGTCGCGGCATTAGAAAGGTTGAGAACCACTGCCTTAGTCAGTTTTTTTTTTAAAATTTAAAAAAAAAGAAAGAAACGCAATACCTTTTTAAGGAACTACACTACACCACACCACACTACACCACACTACACTACACCACACCACACCACACTACACCACACCACAGCACAACACACTACACCACACTACACTACACCACACTACACCACACTACACCACACCACACTACACCACACCACAGCACAACACACTACACCACACTACACTACACCACACTACACTACACCACACTACACCACACCACACTACACCACACCACAGCACAACACACTACACCACACTACACTACACCAAATAACACTACACCACACTACTCCACACCAAACTACACCACACCACACTATATTACATAACACTACACCACACAACATTACACCACACTAAACAACACCACACCACACTACATCAAACTACACTACACCACACCACACTATACCACACCACATTACACCACACTATACCACACTATACCACACCCCACCACAATACATCAAACCACACCACACTACCTCACACCACACCACCTCACACCACACCACACCACACTGCACTACACTACACTACACTAAATGTGAATGAAAGTTCAAACTGTTAGTTTAGTTGAGTATGCTACTTATACAGTTACAAGATGAGTAGGCTACTTATACAGTTACAAGATGAGTAGGCTACTTATACAGTTACAAGATGAGCAGGCTACTTATACAGTTACAAGATGAGTATGTTACTTATACAGTTACAAGATGAGTATGCTACTTATACAGTTACAAGATGAGTATGCTACTTATACAGTTACAAGATGAGTAGGCTACTTATACAGTTACAAGATGAGTAGGCTACTTATACAGTTACAAGATGAGTAGGCTACTTATACAGTTACAAGATGAGTAGGCTACTTATACAGTTACAAGATGAGTAGGCTACTTATACAGTTACAAGATGAGTAGGCTACTTATACAGTTACAAGATGAGTAGGCTACTTATACAGTGACAAGATGAGTAGGCTACTTATACAGTTACAAGATGAGTAGGCTACTTATACAGTTGAAAACATTTAAACATAGAGAATATGACACAGATAAAAAACCAACCTTCAGATCACCACAGTTTGTGAAGTGGGCTTAACTTTTGAACTCTTGTGGGTTAGTAATATTACTAGCTGCTGTGTCACCCTCTTGAGTAAGTCTCTGAATGTTATCTACCACAGAGTTGTCTTCCCTGAACTGTGGCCTGTATACAGCTACTGCAGTGGTTCAATGTGGGCTGTACACAGCTACTGCAGTGGTTCAATGTGGGCTGTAGACAGCTACTGCAGTGGTTCAATGTGGGCTGTACACAGCTACTGCAGTGGTTCAATATGGGCTGTAGACAGCTACTGCAGTGGTTTAATGTGGGCTGTAGACAACTACTGCAGTGGTTTAATGTGGGCTGTAGACAGCTACTGTAGTGGTTCAATGTGGGCTGTAGACAGCTACTGCAGTGGTTTAATGTGGGCTGTAGACAGCTACTGCAGTGGTTCATTGTGGCCTGTAGACAGCTACTGCAGTGGTTCATTGTGGCCTGTAGACAGCTACGGCAGTGGTTTAATGTGGCCTGTAGACAGCTACTGCAGTGGTTCATTGCGGCCTGTAGACAGCTACTGCAGTGGTTCATTGCGGCCTGTAGACAGCTACTGCAGTGGTTCATTGCGGCCTGTAGACAGCTACTGCAGTGGTTCATTGTGGCCATCATGAGGAGATTCAATAAGCCAAATAGCCCATGCCATACTCTTGAAACAAATGGAATCTTTTATTTATTTTAATTATAACTGAACTATTCTGAAATCCATCTTTCACTATTTGAACTCTATAAACCTCCATGGGAGGCCATTTATTTTAAAATGTTAAGAACCTCTGCAAAGCAAGTCAAGTTGCTTGTTGAAGTGGAGGGTCATGTGATCACTTGAATTTTGGCACTTACAATAGAGCTGCCTTTAATAGCAGAGTAGATCAGTTGGACATCTGGAAAAATCAATTTGATGGGACAAACACATATTTGTTAAAATTAAATAGGTAACAGGTGCTTTTCCCTTGCCACTGTTGAACTTATTTATCTATCATTTATCTTTTTTAAACATGTGCAACTTCCAACAAATCTATTCTTGCATCCATTCAGAAAGTTGCAATGCATTCTATCAACACAGATTTTTTGTTACAAAAGTTTTTAATGTATTTGTTCATATTTATTGTTACCACAATAATAAATGTTATATTCATTGAATGTTGAAAAGTTTGTCCAGAGTATTTTGGTCAGTGAGTTAATGGCTCTACAATCTTTATTGTGCCGAAAGTTTTTGACCAAGTTCAAAGTAAATTAGATTCATCTCTATATTATCCACCAAAAGATCCACCATCATTTGTTTGAAAGTCAATAAAAAAAAACATATCTGTTGGTATGTCAGGTATATTTGAAATAATCTTCAAGTATGTCAAGTCCTGTCAGCTGGTCAAATAAACACAGCTAATGGCTACTGTGTTCATTCAAATACCACAGCCAATGGCTACTGTGTTCATTCAAATACCACAGCTAATGGCTACTGTGTTCATTCAAATACCACAGCTAATGGCTACTGTGTTCATTCAAATACCACAGCTAATGGCTACTGTGTTCATTCAAATACCACAGCTAATGGCTACTGTGTTCATTCAAATACCACAGCTAATGGCTACTGTGTTCATTCAAATACCACAGCTAATGGCTACTGTGTTCATTCAAATACCACAGCTAATGGCTACTGTGTTCATTCAAATACCACAGCTAATGGCTACTGTGTTCATTCAAATACCACAGCTAATGGCTACTGTGTTCATTCAAATACCACAGCTAATGGCTACTGTGTTCATTCAAATACCACAGCTAATGGCTACTGTGTTCATTCAAATACCACAGCTAATGGCTACTGTGTTCATTTAAATAGCTTCCAACTTCAGCCTTTCAGGTCATTTGATTTTGTAGTCCTCTAGACCGTTCTGTACTGTACCAGTCTTATCAAATTGTTCTGTACTGTACCAGTCTTATCAAATGATCAAATCTGATATAATGGCACTTTCTCAATATTATTACACAATGACCTTACAGCACAAACTTGTTTTTACACCCGGTCTGGTCTGTCAGGCACGTGAGTTGGTCAAATATGTCATTTTTTATCAGATGGCCATTATGGTCATTTCCCTTTCCTGGAATGAATATTGTAAATTGAGCACGCCTGTTATCAGAGCCGAGACATCCTTACATTTACTTGTACAACTGAGAGCCATGTAGTCCTTACATTTACTCTTGTAAGTCAGATCCACGACATTTTGATTCTTGTAACTGGTCTTCACTAAGCTGGCCAGATGAGGACAAACTTCTTTCCCTCCGTTGTCGTCTGGTAATTTGTTGACAGAAGGTCGCGGTGTTTGTGTTGGGACTGTCTTGTTCTTGTGGGCCACACCTGGGTGATCCTGGGCCACACCTGGGTGATCCTGCCTGTTGTTGAAATCTTGGGCTCCACAAATCTGTGCAGGAAACAGTCACAGATTAGTATTATTATTATTGATTAGCAGTCCAATCAAAATTGTGCCTTCTTTTCTTAGTTAAGCTGAGTTGTGTTGAGATCATAAGATTCAGTGGGGTCCCCATTAATTCAGGGGGGTCCCCATTAATTCAGGGGAGTCCCATTTAATACAAACTATGGAATCCAGTCATTTAATGCACCCGATGTTGATGACATATTTAGGTTTGCATTTACACATAGTTGATAAATATACTTTTATTCTACAGAGAAAACAGAGGTTACTGAACAAAAAAGAAATAGACATTTGTGTGGAAGTTGATGCACATGCCCTACATTTCACTGATCGATCAAGTCTACTAAATACCAAATTTTAAAGATTTTTGTTTTTGTAAATCTAAAGAAAGGTCAACAACACACGCAATCACAATTATTGAAAAGGCAAAACTGATATGGCCAAAATTACACGTCTGCCCATACAGGTGTCTTACAAATCAACGATACAATTTATCTATAGTTTGTAATGTATAAAGGTTGTGGCTCTAAACCAAGAATTATATTTTGAAATTTATTTCAATCAAATAATAAATCACAGTCTTTGTACCATATTTAATTGCTACAGGTCAGCAGCAGCTGTTGTGGTATATATATCCATACATATAAGAATGGCAATTAACTTAAAGAGATGGGAGATGGTGTGAACCAACACCAAGCCAGCATCACACGTTTGTTGTATTTCATCCCAAGTCAAAATACATCTCTGGCCTGGGACTTTACATTGGAATTGGTACTTAGCTTTGTAAAAGAATCAGCCAATCAAAGCCATGTTAACAAATAAACAGGATGTGGTAAATATATAGAGTTAAAAGATCCATTACCTACATAGAAAAAAAATAATAAGAATAAGACTTAATATATTAGGGGCCATCCAAATATTATGTTAGCAACCCCCACCCCTTTTTTCCCCTCCTGTTTTCATCTGCACATTTTTGGACCCTCAATTCCCCCCCCCCCCCCCCTGCACAATAAACATTGGGGTTTGGCAAAGAGTATGTCAAAGGTTTTTAGTTTTTTTTCACTTCTCTGGAGAAAAGAAAAAAATCTTTGCTCAGTCTAACCAACTGATTACATCACAGGCCTTGCAAACATACAAGGGAGAACAGGGGCACTCAAGATGTCATTAGTCTCCATTTGCGAGTTCACTTGTCAAACACAAAAAGCAACAGCGTTATGATAATAAGAAGAAGACTTTGTCTTAGAGAATAATTAGAAATCATGGATTGAACAGATTTTTAGTTGACAGTTGAATTGATCAGATGTATAAATAGGCTTTTTATGGACTGTCATAATTTCAGGGTAACGTTTTCCAATGAGACTCCCCCAGACAGGCTATATCCTCCCGTAAGCTAGACAAAAATCCCACAAAAATCAACAATAATCCATAGTATATGGATGGCTCCTCATATGGAAATGTTCAATTATTCAACATAAAAGAATAAAATAAATTTGAGGATAAATGCAGTAAGCCACAGTCTATCATGCCCATGCAAAGCAATAAGCCACTACAAGGTGATAAAACCAGATAATTATGACCCTGGTTTCCACATGATCAAGTGGTATGATATTGGTTGCCAAATGATCAAGCGGTATGACCCTGGTTGCCACATGATCAAATAATCTCGAGACAACTTATTTCAGTATGGCACCAAGAAACAAATTAAATCCAGTATCCGAGATGTAAATATGCAACAGAAATGTTCAAGACATTACATTTCATTGATTACTGTTCTTTACCTCTGATATTGCAGTCAGTGTACACAAATTGTTCTCTCCTCATATAAATACCTTACTGTTGTCAGTAAAGAATTTGTATATTTTCACAATTTTTCTATTACTTGGCCCTATTCCAAACAAATTTACTTGAATCAAATAAGCTGTAGTGAATACTAAAATAAGCTGTCGTTAATACTTAAGTAAGCTGTATTTGAATGGGCCCATCATAGTTAATGAGTAGGGTTCCGCATGTTTCAGAATTTTGAAGACATCGGATTATTGGGTTTCAAAGAGTTAATATGATATGACTCAACAGAGAAAAGGGTTAACTTCTCACAAGCAGCATCACACAATAAATAGAAATAGCAAGATAATTAAGTTAATAACATTCCAGGCCATTAAAGATAAAGATATGGTTTTATATATATTTCAAAAAGGAGAAATGGATTATACAGTAGGTGAAAGTAGCCAGCCATAATCTACCTCAGGCAACTGAAGCCCCAGACACATTACTTTTGAGTTGTTTCATAGCGGGTTGCTAGATTCACATAGACTTGCCCGCCATCATACCAAATCTGGTATCAGAGTCAGAAAAAATACAAAGAAAATGAAAAAAAAATAAAATTTCCAAGCAAACTCTAGTCAAATGTTCATCAAAAACTTAAATTAAAAACTTAACTTTATGGATTCCCTCTACATTATGTCATTGAAAATTGATAAATCTTCTCTACATAAGGAACAGGAACTCTCCCAAAAGCTAATACATTTTCATTAAAATTTATAGTTATTTCACATCATAATTATGAATGAAAAAATAATCACTTAAAATGCACCATATCAATATTATAATGTTTTATTATGTTTGATATTTTGTTCAAACTTGATTTTGACTCACCCACAAAGAGTAACTAAATAGATGACATTTCAAGATGAGATCATTCTAGCAATGGTTACCATCAAACACTTGGTAAGATTATTAGTTTTTGAATATTTTAAAATGTCTCTCAATGAATTAATTAGAAATCCTGATCAGTGCTGCACCTGCTTTACACGTGCACCACTTCAACTGTACAAGGGTGAACTGTGTTCTATGGACATGGTCTTATTTCACTAGCCAATAAGGGCAAACAATTAAATAATACACATGGATGATTTATTGGAGTGTTATTGTTAGTTTGCTTGTTGTAATGTCACACACAAAATAAAATAAAGCTTTAGTTGTAATAAATGGAACCACAGACGGCTAATTACACTAAGTAAAGCAGACAGTTTGATTAAACATATGATATGAAAGCGTTTACCATAAAAGCGGAGGACCCTCAAGTGGGAAAGTGGTTACTTTAAATTACTTTTAAAATATGAAGAGCTAAAGATTTGACTGAAAAGAACAAATATTATGTAATGTTAAAACTGATGGATTGATAAAATTTAAAAATTAACTGGACAAAAGCACAGGGTACATTAAAAGAATGCTATTCATCATTAAAATTCAACTTTGTTATCTGCACAACATCAATGTGTTAGGAGAACACTTGAAAATATTAAACGAAGGATCAAAATTACCAGAACTATTATTTAGTCGCTTCGTCTTCACTAAGAATTGGAACTTAATGAAATATTATGCTATGCTGAAAGATCTAGTTGCCTATGATGAGTGTTACAATATTCTATACTGAAGGTTACAGAAGGTTGATTGAATATTTGCTATAAGATTAAGAAGAAAAAAAAAATTCTTGAATCAGACACCACCAACCGGTCTTGGTTCTCCGAAAGGACCCAATGATTAGAGAGTGCAGCAACTGAGGGAAACAGGGTACAGTTTCATGTTAACATGTCCATTTATGTGCATATGATACAAAAGCCATTAAAAAAAAAAAAGCTACAGAAAATATAACTGCATCCAAAACAGAAATCTACAATGTGCTCAAAATATAGAGTGCAAAGGCATTGTGCAGAATTACAGCCACTGCAACAGTTGACACAATGTTATCGAAAGGGAACACCGCGACCAATAATAAAGCTCCAAAAGTACAACTTTAAATAGGTGAGTTAGTAACAATACAGGTTGAATAACTCTAGCTGGAAATGTGACAGAGGCTGGTTGTGTTTATTTTGGGATTTCAAACTGTAAGGTGCTGAAGCAAGGTCCAAATATTAAAATTTCATAACAACAAATTTGTTTCTAAGCCTATCCTGCTCGTTTGTCTCTAATGAACTTCAATGATGATCATTCCGAAAATCAAACTCAAAGCAAAACAACATTTCATTCCATATAAATAAGTACACATGAGAGTTTTATGATCGTTTTGAACTGATGATTAACTCAGAATAATCAGTTGTACTTTGTAACAGAAATTTTTATACTGAAGAAAACTTAAATAAGTCAAACATTACATAAGCTACTGTAATTCCATCATCTGATTATTTAGCGTGGCTTATTAAAATTTCTTTTAATAATCTGGACTGCGGTTTTTTATCTGCATAGCCAACTAAGTAAAGAACATTTGAAATGTTTTAATTATTTGAAGAGATTTTTTTAAAATTGCGACATTTGAGGGGTTATGGGAAATTAAAATCTAATAAGATTTGTTATTTTTTTATTTGTATATATGGACACAGGAAATGATTAGAGTCACATCATCAATCCCCTACCCCTGCGGCTGCATGCTGGTCAGAGTCCAGACATCGTCCAGTTTGTTCTAGAATGTTCTGATCAGTCTCTGACAGCTGAGATCTGTAAATCTCTGATAACCGCCTCAGGATCACATTCTTTGCTTTGTTTCTATGATGACCAGAAGCTCTAGCAGGCAAGGTGGAATTCCAAAACTTTAAATAAGGACCAGGTGTCACCTGCTGCGTGGTCAGATTTCCACTGCCGGCCTGGATGGTGAGAAACTCTCCACAGTCAGTGCTGGGATCTTCAGCGGACTGGTCACTGAATTTAGATTTATCAGATAAATAAGCAGCGCTCCATGACCTTTTGATCATACTTTTATGTCTGTAGTTCTTGCGGCCTCCATTCCTCAAAGACTGTACTGACTGATTGATCTCCAAGGCACCATTTCCTTTGTTTCTGTCACACTTACTGGCGGCACTTACTGTCAGAATGGGGCTTACATCAAAAATCAAATCTTTGACTGGGACAAGTATGTTAGAAAAGGATTGTGATGTTATCTCAGGGCAAGCAACAGTCTGACCAAGCCAACAGTCAGGGGACACAAATCTTGTTAATTTACAGTCTCTTCCCACGTCTTTCTTGGGATTTTCTTTTCCTGTCATTTTTTTAGCTGGCTGTTCCTTGGATTAATTAGAGATTGTTGTGCTATATTGATTTGTTAAAATTTACCCGCACACTGTTCATGTACCATTAAATTTTTTTAAATCCTCAAAATCCTAAATTAACCAAAATTCATGAAAGATTTAACTTTTCTGTGCTAAAGAAAAACATTGATGAATCCATGAAAGAACAACAGATAAAGAAATGTTTACACATAAATATACATTATTTTTAAAACTTAAATGCAGCAAAACTTGAAAACTCAAATGGGTGTATAGCTACTACAACCTTCCAAAATGTATTCATGCTTATATTAGCAACTAAAATAAAAGAATAAAAGTAACAAAAGAAAGTGTAAAAGAATATGAAAAAATAGCAATACAGACCTGTTTTTCACTTTTTCCTGAAGTCCACACTAGAGGATCCAGGCCTCGGGGTTGACTGGTTGGACTTCCAATTTTACGACTTAAAAACTGGTTAGTAACAATACTGCCCGTTGGAGCACTGGAAAGAAATTTTTTATAGTTTTAAAAAAATGCATTGCTTTCGAAAGATTAAATGATTTTTTTGAAATAAATAAATATCTTTACATAAAATCATTTTAAGTCAGTACATTTCACAAGTCTACTCTTGATTACACATCAAGATTGTATCAACAACTGATGGGGGAGCAAAGACATTCTTGTTTATTATTGATATTCCTAATATGTAAAATGAAATAATGATCAACATTTTAATACCTAATCAAGTATTACAACTATTCACAGCACTACCAAAGCTCTGTGATAATTTTCCCCCTTGTAATTAACACTAGATGAGCTGTCATACTGCCGTAACATGAATATATCCAGAGGTAAGACCTTTAGATCCCCAACAACAACAAATCATGGAAAAAAAATGTCCACCATACATGCATTCTCATGGGGAAAAGGAATAGTTTTTTTGTGAGGAAATTACAATTCTTTTGCCCCTGGGTAAATATGATGTACTCTTTAAAACAACTTAGAACTCAACTTACACATACTACATATTTAACATAGGCTTTAGTGATTTTTAATTCTTTAAAAAATACAAACCTAGGTGACTGTGTCCTACTCAAATTTAGGGATGACATCTCACTTGAACTGGAAGGACTTGATAAGTTTAGCTTGCTGACATGAATTTTCTGAACTGATATGCTATTTAAAGATGGTGTTGATACAACTGTATTTTCTGGATTCCCTGCCCTTTCATTGTCTCTGATAATGCTTTTTTCAACTGCATTTGATTTTTGTTCTGGTGATGACTCCAATTGCTTTTCAAAATTGTGTGAGAGTTTATATAGGTGAAGATTGTTAAGGAAATTGGCGCTGATTGTTTTTTTCTGATATTCTTTTTTGACAGCTTGATCTCTTTGAAGTTGATTTGTCCTATTTGAATTTGAATCAACGCTGTTGTGCTGGAGTGTTGAGGGGGCAGAAATTTGCTGATAGGCACTCCTTCGTAAAAGTGGAGGTTCATAAAAAGATGATGATTGTGATTCGGATGGCTCAAATTTGGTGACAGAATTGCATTTATTCTCTTGTCTATATTGCTCAATATAAGCTCTGGGATCAGAGTAATGTCTAAAGACACTCTTTTTGTGACTTTTTCCAGAATCCCGGGACAGCAGAACATTGTGGTTAAATGAATTAGATTTACCTTTTGCTGCTGAACCGCTTTCACTCCCTCTGCAAACCACTTTTGGATCAACAAACCATCCACATAATAAATTCTGAGCACCGGTAGGACTAGCACTAGAAGAACACCAGTGTGTTGAAGAATTTGAGCTATTTGTATTAAAGTTTTTTCCTTGAACTGGAAATGAATTTGGAACTAAACCAGAACTATGAAATTTAGAGGGCTCCTTAAAATTACTGGAAGCCAAGTGTAGTGAATGTTCTTTTTCTGTAATATCATCTACTTCTAATAGTTTTTTTATGATTTCCTTATCTAAATAAGCACTACATTCATGTTTGTCACTCAGATTGTGGCCATTCATTTTGGATTGTAACTTTTCTTGGATGCTGGATTTGTGCCGATATAAATTATAACAGCTTACAGAAGTTACTGTATGTCTCACCACAGAATCTGTAGATCACATTAAAATTAATACACAGCTGAACAAGTCTTAATTTGATCTCTCTTGCCTTCTTGTCCTTTTCTTGGCTATATTGCTATACAATATAGGCATAGTTACTCTGTTAGTATTTAAGACCTACCAATACTGTAAATGTGCTGTTATTTAAAAATTTAAAAAAAATTAACTTATGCTCTAAATAAGAGTAAAACTAAGAAAATGTCAGACATGTCCTACTAGTAGTTAGTACTGAGAAATAACAAAATCTGTCAAAATCAAACAATTGCTGGTAAAACTAATACTTAGTTTAGTACTTTACTTTATTACTAACTATAATTATAAGCTAACCAAAATATACATTTTAGCTACGAAATTAAAATGTTGATTAATTAGGCTATACACGATACATCTATTAGGCCTGCCTAAATCCTTTATTTCTCATCCCCATCATGAAGATAATCTATATAAAGTTACATGTGGCGTCATGGGTGGAGATCTTATTTTCAAATTTCATTGCAAGCACATCTAAAAGACAATTGCTTTTTGGGCTTTTATATAGCCTAAATACAGAAATATCAAGAAGGCAACAGCAAATTAGGCAAAGCTGAGCAAACATTGTAGACTAAAGACTTAGTGACTTACTAATTCTAAAAAATAAAAAAAGTCATCATTTTTTTATATTTGTCCAAAAAAAATATATAAAAAAATCAGTTATTGAGTTGGCAATCATGATTTCAAGTGTATTAACAAATTATCCCCAAATGTTGAGAATAATGCCCACGATGGCCACCATCTTGGTTGACACAACGAGTTAACTCTGTCACTGATGTATCCCTAAATCAATCCCTAAGCCTAACCCTAACCTGAACCTTAAAAACTAATTACTATGCCTAGGCACTTGAATACAAAATTTTTAAAAATTGAAATAATTTTTTTAATAACACAGTTAGAGCAAATTTCAAATAAAAAAATGAAACCAGAATCAACTTTTTAGCTTAAGTACTTTTTGAGCTATGAATTTTTAAAGTGCGAGTTCGTTTGGTATTTTTTACTATGGACGAAACCTCCACATCTTGTGACCTCATTCCGCTGATCCTGTCATGCGCAATGACTATATACTTTATATAAGGCAACGCATCGCCTTAACACTAAAATACTGTTTAGGGTCGACTTAGTTTAAACTTTCAACTTTAGCACATGAATAATTAATTAAAGCTTTCCCTGACCAATGGTATAGTAGTTTTTGCACATGGCAAACTCTTATGAATGAAACTCTGAGGTAGTACTATGATATGGCTGTGAATGGTTGCCAATGACAACGTGTTGCACACGGTAAATTCTTATAATTTATAATATGGATTCTACTGGGTTGTTAAAGCTCAAATTAAAACATTCCAGTTTAAATGTCTTCAAAATGCATTCTGAAACACAAGTTATCAATTATTTTGATGTAAATAGTGGTAATAAATTAATATTTCCTAAGTATCGGCAACTTCCGCCATTAAAAAGGGGGCGTGGCCCACCCCATGGCGAAATTAGGTTGGGCGAGCTGCATGACCTGCTGCAAACGTGTAGAAACATGGCGTCTCTCGTAAGACACTTATCGCTGTGAAAATTGGCATACATGTAGATCAATAGATTCCCCAGATGCAAACAAAATTTGGTAGTGACAAATTTTTTCCTTCGACTTAATTTTAATGATGAAAGTTGCCATATATTTACCAAGAATTTTCTCAAAGCTGACTGATTGAGATTGTAAATGAAAAAGAAATTGATTAAAATGTAGGCCAAGATGTCTACCTAAACTAATTATAAGGCCGAAAACGGAACTCAAATATATATCGAAAGTACTAATTTAATAATAAATAGACACACACATCGGAAAATTAAAAACTCGGATTTTTCGGCGCCGATTTCTATTTCCGATATACAAAAAGTAGTATTCTCCCTTGTTTCATCGAAGTATCTACTATGCCTAGCCTAACCTAACCGTAACCTGAACCCTAAATCGATCCCTCAACCTAACCTAAACCCTAATTCACTGCAACTATAATAAACACGCAAATGACGTCATGGGATGATCTCTAAGAATTAGCCTCATAATGTTTACCCAAAAATGTATTCATCAAATTCGAATTGTAAGTGTTACTGTTGAAAATGATAGGTGTTTTAATTCAGGTTCAGTTGCTTTTAAAGAAACTGTGTTGGCAAGCACGCGAAAATACACTTCCGCTATTACAACTTGTTGACTTTCCTCATGTGCAGTTTAATTATATGAATCTTTATTTAATAAAAATAACAAATTAATACTCTTATATTTTATTATAAAATATTTAATATATTCCAAAAAATTTTAAAATATGAAATTTATACTGCTATATAGATGTATGATCTTATTTTTGAGATTGAATAGGGGGTGTCTAAGTAAGAATAGACAGTTACTTCAACGGCTTATTTTACGGCATTGGAATGTAGATAATATACATTGTTAAAAAATAAATTGTTTAAAGTAATATAAAGCATACGAATATTAATTTTTTAAGTTGACATTTGTTTAAAAGTATTGAGGGTATTTTTAAAAAAAGTGATGTAAAAGTTTTTACTATGTCGCAATGCATAACAGGAATCATAACTTCATAAAATGATTGCGCATGCGCATTATGGATTAAAAATACATTCCTGTTTACCTCAACAACCTTACAACTATAAATATGATACTGATAGTCTAGTTATAATTTTTTTAAAAGATATTTTACCCGATTTTAAATAAATCTTGTTTTAGATAAAGGAGAAATCAATGGATGAATAATTTGGAATTCTTAATCTTTTGAAGGCACACTGATTGTGATGGCTATAATATTGTATGAAATCAATAAAGAAATTTAAAAAAACAAGTCAAGTCAAGTTATGTCATTGAAGACAATGAAGTACAACAAGCTCACTAACAGTATACTGAATAATAAACACAACCAAGTTAACTAAGTAAAAGTCAGTTAAACTAGAAGTTTAGTGTGTGAATCACTCAATTAGTGATGAAATTATTATTTTTTTAAATATTTTTTTAAGGGATTCAATTAATTAAACAGAACTGACTACTAATGGGAATGGAAAGTGGAGACACAACAATGAATGGAGAGGATGCAGGAGAGACAACAGCATCCTCACCAAAAAAATTGCGAGTGAAAAAGAAAAGCACACTAGCCAAGTTAAAAGAAAAAAAGCAAAGGGAATTAGGCTCTAGCGCATCATTACAAAAAATCAATAGTAACAAAGTTGAAAATGTTTTTGAAGACACACTTGTGTCCACTAACAATAGTGACATTACTGTGAATTCTGGTTATATTCACTTATCAACTAAAGATCCTCCAGAACCAAGAAAAGACCAAGAAAACTCAGAAAAGGAGAGCAGGCCCAAACCTAAACCAAGAGGGTCAAGACGACCATCTGAAACTTATGTGGACAATTTAAAGTTTGATAATGAAATAAATGCAGAGAAGAAAGATTCTGAAAAGGAAAAAAAGAAAAATCTGGATAGCTCTGAGACATTAGGCAGCTCAAATGACATTAAGATACTTGGAGTGGAAAAGTTGGGATCAGCAGAATTAACACTTAATCAAGGAGGCTTCATTCCTAAACCTCCACAGACACCAAGAACTCCAAGAACAACACCCAGAACTCCCAGAGGTTACATCATAGGGAAAGGTGAGAAAAAAAAGCATGAACTTGAGTCATCTTGTGATGAACCAGAGGTACAGGAAAAACTTAAAGATGTTAATGACCTACAAAATAGCTTAGAAGTTCCTACCAGTATAAAAAATTCTTCAGACAATGTTACAAGTCTAAATAATTCCAGGAGAATCCCAGGGCAGGTCAAACATGGTGATAGATTGCTGAAAAGGAGAAGTTCTAAAGAAAGTCTTGGTGAGAGTACCAATCCTTATTCAAGTAAACCTCCAATCAACCAAAGTTTGACTAGTTTAAACAACTCAAATAACAACAGCAATAATAAATTAAATACTGGTACCAACTTTTTAAAATCAAACAGTGTCTCTGAACCTTCCAAAGACAGATTTTTAAAATTCACAAAAAGCTCTGTTCCTGGTCAAGCATTACAAACAACAGATATCAGCAGCTCCACCAAGGAAAAAAATCTCTCTCACTTGTCACTGACTAGTGTTCCTAATTTAGAGTCTTCCATCGCTAGTAGCAAAAGTGAGGTCAATACCTTGCATATGCATTATGAACGTTTACTTTTGTCTGATCTTGAGGATGGCAACAATATTGAAGCTCCTCAAGGCTCCCCCCTATTAGATCCAATTAGTCCAAAGTCTCAACCCCCACCCCTCACTAAGGAATTTTCCTCAAAAAGCCTAAGGACTTCTTATAAAATTGATCCAAACATTAAAAAAATTACACCATTGGGTCAGACAGATTCTACAGTTGATAAAGCAGATAGTGGAGATTGTTTGTCCCAGAAATCATATATGTCAGTCAGTGTCTTGCCTCTCATAACTACAAAAGAAGCAAGATTAAGGTGAGTTATTTTCTTCGTTAAGTTCAGCCAATACAATTTTTGCTCTGTTATTAAGCTGTGTGTAAAAATAGGAATGTTCAATCCAAAAACTGTAACAAGTGTCAATTTTTGTTTAGTAAATCTTGTAAATGTTAAAATTTTCATGGAAAAACAAGTAACATTTTTTAAATTTCCATTACTGATTGAGCTACCGGTACTTTAATCTGTATGATTTAATAATTGCCTGTCATCTGATATTAAAAAAAAGCCAATTAATATAAATCACAGTCAAATTGATAATACCAAAATATGTTCCCACTTACTGAACTCAGAATTGCACCTCCAGAACGTATTATTGGGACCGAGGCACCAGATCATTTATCCTCAGAAATTTATCGCTACTTTCCAGAAAGAAAAGTAAACGTATTTGTTGGCACTTGGAATATGAATGAGCTAAAGGTAAACTCACTTTTATAAATTCAAATATTTTTACCCAGCTTGACATCTTGTTTCATAAAGTTTGACATTGCTGAAACATGACAAAGCATTGAGCAAGAAATAAATCTATTTATCAACAGTTTTATTTAAAAACATTTATTCCATTGTAAATCCTCATCAACTCTCCCCAGGAGGTGAGCACACCATTAGAGGACTTTCTTTTGCCTGAAAAATGTGACTTTGTTCAGGATATTTATGCTATAGGCACTCAGGAAAATGTTACCAACAAGTAATCTTTTCAAATTAATATTGTCAATTTAAAACATTTTATTTTTTGTCTATGAATATGAAAGTAAATTGGGACAAGCTATTTTTTCTCATTAAAATGCTATTTTGGAAAACAAATAAAAAAAAAAAAGTGGCTACATTTTAATGACCAATTTATTTATTAAAATATTGAATTTCTCATAAATATTTAGAATAAGTTGTGATATCATTTACTTGATTAATAGTATTAGTTTCAACAAGTCAGTGATAACTATTTTTAACATTTTTTATTTCAGTCCCATTTTGTTAAAAAATGTTTCATTTTCATTAATTATTGTGATTAAGCTGTGGTTGTAATTTTTGTAAGAAGACAAAAATCTCCTAGCGAAAATGATTCTATTTCTATCAAGGAAAGAGTGGGAAATAAAGATCCAGGAAGTTCTCGGACCATCCCATGTTCTCTACCACTCAATTTCCCATGGCTCCTTGCATCTGGTGCTCTTCATAAGACGAGACCTCATTTGGTTTTGTTCCTGTAAGTTGAAAGCTGACATTGTGTTGGTGGCAGAGAACTCATTGAACAGTTTCAACATTATTCTAATTGTTGCCTCTGTCAAATGTCAACACACATGATTAAATACTTTTGAAAACTTATTGAAATCAGTCGACTAGGTTAAATTATAATTTTGATTATTAAGTTATTAAATATTAATATTATTAATATATTTGAACAAGAGATGATATTAAATCATTAAATAAATTCAAGTTTTACCAACTATTCTCATTATTATTGCAGGTCCAGAAGATGATATCATTTCTCTAAGGGCCTTAAGTATGGTGAAAACTAAAGGAGCCATTGGCATTTATATGACATTATTTGGAACTTCTTACCTGTTCATCAACTGTCATTTGACATGTAAGCTTATCATGGCCACTAATGTTACAAGTTTTATACTATGTTAACTCATGGTCTCGTCTATTATAAAAGTTTTATGCTATATAAACTCATAGTCTCTTCTATTATATAAGTTTTATGCTAAGTAAAATCATGGTCTCTTCTTATACACATTTTATACCATGTTAACTCATCGTCTCATCTTATATAATGTTTAAACTATGTAAATTCATGGTACCTTCTTAAAACTAAGTTTTATCTTATCGGCATCAAACAGCTGCTTTACATTCGGTTCCTTTCACATTCCACACAGCTGACAGAGATAACGATACCTCCCGCAAGAAACATAGACTTGGAGATTATCTCAAAGTGATACAAGATCTCAAGCTTCCCAAAGGTTTCCAAGCTTCACCTTCAGCCAAGAAATTAGGTGAGGCTCCAGAAAGAGTAACAGCACAGCACACACCACAGCACAGAATACACAACAGCACAGCATACACAACAGCACAGAATACACAACATCACAGAATACACAACAGCACAGAACACACCACAGCACAGAATACACAACAGCACAGCATACACAACAGCACAGAATACACTGGCAAGATTAGTTCTCAAAACATTCCTATTATTTCTACCATGTTCATTTGGTGCTCTTCTCTTTCACTTAAAATGTAAAAAATAACATTGTTTAAACTGAAGCCTTCAGAGAACAAAGAGGGGTAATAAGGGGAGAGACTGCAATCAGGTTAGTACAAAATAAAATGAGTAAAACAGCGAACACTTCTATTGCTGCCCACAGATACTACTTACCAGCTAAGTGCTATTTCTAATTTTTATTTTTATACCGTTTTTTCTGTTATTTTGTTCGCTGACGAAGGCTTTCTGCCGACACGTTCGCTGTTTTGTTGTGTTTATTTTTTCAGGTTTAACCCTACTCTGTTTTACTCATTTTATAGAGAGCAAAGAGACATTGTTCACCAGGGACTGAGTAAGGGGTCGCAAGTAAGGGGTCCCAAGTAAGGGGTCCCAAGTAAGGGTCCCCAACCAAACGGCCAATGATTGGCGTGGAAGCCTCTAAGCATGGGCATAGGAAGAGGTGGAATGGTTGGGGGTGAGGGGGGGATTTTCACCCAAGGCTGTTCTTATTTTGAGGTGGCCTTTCCTGACTACTTCATACACTTTTAATTGCTTACTTTTCTCTATGTATCATCTATGTATTGTTTATTTGTCTCTATGTATCATCTATGTATTGTTTATTTGTCTCTATGTATCATCTATGTATTGTTTATTTGTCTCTATGTATCATCTATGTATTGTTTATTTGTCTCTATGTATCATCTATGTATTGTTTATTTGTCTCTATGTATCATCTATGTATTGTTTATTTGTCTCTATGTATCATCTATGTATTGTTTATTTGTCTCTATGTATCATCTATGTATTGTTTATTTGTCTCTATGTATCATCTATGTATTGATTATTTGTCTCTATGTATCATCTATGTATTGTTTATTTGTCTCTATGTATCATCTTTGTATTGTTTATTTGTCTCTATGTATCATCTATGTATTGATTATTTGTCTCTATGTATCATCTATGTATTGTTTATTTGTCTCTATGTATTCTCTATGTATTGTTTATTTGTCTCTATGTATCATCTATGTATTGTTTATTTGTCTCTATGTATCATCTATGTATTGTTTATTTGTCTCTATGTATCATCTTTGTATTGTTTATTTGTCTCTATGTATCATCTATGTATTGATTATTTGTCTCTATGTATTCTCTATGTATTGTTTATTTGTCTCTATGTATCATCTATGTATTGTTTATTTGTCTCTATGTATCATCTATGTATTGTTTATTTGTCTCTATGTATCATCTATGTATTGATTATTTGTCTCTATGTATCATCTATGTATTGTTTATTTGTCTCTATGTATTCTCTATGTATTGTTTATTTGTCTCTATGTATCATCTATGTATTGTTTATTTGTCTCTATGTATCATCTATGTATTGTTTATTTGTCTCTATGTATTCTCTATGTATTGTTTATTTGTCTCTATGTATCATCTATGTATTGTTTATTTGTCTCTATGTATTCTCTATGTATTGCAGTTTTTGTTAATCAGGGGCAGAAAAGTCAAATGCCTCCCTGGGCATCACAAATTCTAGCTACTCCACTGCCTCAAGGCTATATCTTGTGGCTGGCAATGTATACAAATTTGCATATCATAAAGGTTTTTTTTAATCTAAAAAAAAAAGCAACATTTGTTGCTATTGTTAGACACTAAAGAATATATGATTAAATATGCTTCTGATGTTTCTAAATAAGACATATTATTTCCATCTCTAAAAACCGACATAGGGCCAGAGGATATCACAGCTAGATTTGACTGTGTCTTCTGGTTTGGAGACCTCAACTTTCGTATAGAACATGAACGCCAGACAGTTGTTCGTAAGGTCAATGAGATAACCTCTGAGGATATCCCCAACTTTGAGGCCCTCCTCGGGGCAGATCAGCTGCTGAAATATATGAAGGAAGGTGGGTGCTCAAATATGTAATACATGATTGAAGAGGGTTACTCAAATATTTAATACATGATTGAAGTGAAGGTGGCTACTCAAATATATCTGACAGAAACAAGTGACAAGCATGACAAGCACCTTCTGAAAGTGTTATTATGATGGATTTGACATTAGATTCAACACATCTGTCATTTAAAATATTGCTTCCATTTACGCCCATTTACTTCTATGAGGTTGTCCACAATGACAAAATTTTGGTATATTAATAAAAAACATAACTAAAAAATGTTGACCCAGTAAATTGTCCCACCTCTGGTCCATGGTAGACCTCTGGTCCATGATAGACCTCTGGTCCATGGTAGACCTCTGGTCCATGGTAGACCTCTGGTCCATGGTAGACCTCTGGTCCATGGTAGACCTCTGGTCCATGATAGATGGCATTGAAAGAAACATGTGTAATGATAAACTTGGTGTAATTTTTGTAACAAGGGAATCATAATCAAATGTGTCCACAAAGGAATCATAATCAAATGTGTCCACAAGGGAATTGTAATCAAATGTGTCCACAAGGGAATCATAATCAAATGTGTCCACAAGGGAATTGTAATCAAATGTGTCCACAAGGGAATCATAATCAAATGTGTCCACAAGGGAATCATAATCAAATGTGTCCACAAGGGAATTGTAATCAAATGTGTCCACAAGGGAATCATAATCAAATGTGTCCACAAGGGAATCATAATCAAATGTGTCCATTCATTTCAATGTTCATAATTATTGTTCTCTAGAGAAAATATTTGGAGGCTTCCAAGAAGGCCGTATCAACTTTCACCCAACTTTTAAATTTGATCTGAACAAAGACGACTATGACACTTCATCTAAAAACAGGGTCCCTTCTTATACAGTAAGTTTCATCATTTCAATTTCAAACAAAATTTTAATATTTTGTGCTGCTACTGTAATTTATTGTTCAAGTCTGTCACAAATTTCTTATTTACTATTGTGTTTGATGGCGTCGTCTCCGTTGTCTGGGTCTAGGGGTATGATAATTTACTACACACTGTCAATGTACACCAGTACACAAGAGTACACAAACACTGGACTCAAGAGTTATTAGTGGTGATTAATAATGAGCTTTATTATCATAATCTACAACAATCTAATCTAAGTATCCTCCCATGAGTACTGTGGGTTCTGCTAACAAGTTTAGCCAAAGAACCACACATACAACATGGATCACAACACTACTACTATTTACTACCACTACTAATACTACTACTACTACTAACACCAACTACTAGCAATAACGCTGATACGTTCAGCGTCCTACCCCACTCGCTCTCCCTGCTCTACTGACCAACTGACCACCTGCACACGCTACCGAACTACCCCATTTCCCTTTGTATCCCTACGCTATACCAGAACTTATAGTTCGCCTGGCACAAAACAGGCGCTCAGGGATTCTAACAACTTGACAAAGTCCAAGGAGTAAAAGAGCTAATTGATAACTAACTCTCTTTAATTGTTAACTAACTCACTGTAATTGTTAACTAACTCTCTGTAATTGATAAATAACTCTCCTTAATTGATAACTGTCTGTAATTGATAACTGAATATCTTTTATTGATAACTATCTTTTATTGATAACTAACTCTCTGTAATGGATAACTAACTATCTTTTATTGATACCTACCTTTTGTTTGTCTGTTGGCTGAAGAAGGCTCTAAGCCGAAACCTTCATGTCTTACTGTCCTGTCTTTTGACTCAAGCTTCCACATTACCTTGTTTGACTATTTCATGGAGAAAGTAGAATGGCTTATTGACAATGATCTGATTGTGTCCCAACTAGGACAGGGTCATGTTTCGATGTAAGAGGAAAAATGACATCAGCTGTATTGTCTATGATGCTGTTATGGATATCAAAGTTTCTGACCACCGCCCAGTGTTTGGACACTATGAGACTGGCATCAGACCAGGAAATGATAAGTAAGACTCTCTGACAACATTCTTATTGTTCTAGTGCTGGTGACATTTGTACTGGTATATAAAGCAAAAATGTTCATTGGATGTTCTAAAGAATGTTTAATCATTACAGATTATGCCATTGACTACAGTATCTATTTAAAGTAGTAATTTCATTTTTAAACAAAGATAAAACAATTTAAAGCTATGCAACTGATCCTGGGACAACATTACTAATCCCTTGTTACATTTATGTTGTTTCTTTTCTTCTGTTTTCTCAGCATGGTATACGGGGCTGCACAATTTGACAGAGCTGTTTATTTGGAAGGTAAATTACCTGGACCATGTAATAGAACATTTATCATGTGGGAACATAATTACCATGTATTCTGAATGGGCAGAAATTGATTTGATTAGTGATGAAGACTTTGATAGCTTGCACATTATCCACATAGACAAAATGCTACGACTGAAAACGCATCCATGTATTACTGTCTCTAACAAAGTTATATAATATATGTATATTTAAAATGGTTCTTAACTTGGTTGTTGTACTTTTTGTCCAGCTAATCGCAGACGAGCGTCATCAAAGCCAAATGTCAAAAAGCAAAGTTCCGTCTGCTTGATACAGTGACAGGAACAATAAAGCCAGAGCGGCTGACAGTCTCATTGCAAAATGTTGTGATCGTAAATGATCACACAAACGCCTTCAAATTGTGTTGCATCCCACGAGAATACGATCATAATGTAAATATTTTTTATTATTAATGTAATAATGTATATTCCTATAAAAAATGTTTTTTCTGTTTAGAAATAGTCAAAGAAAGCTGCCAACCGTATCATTAGAGATTCATTGATTCCCATCGTCTGTATCATTAGAGATTCCTTTGTTCCCATCGTCTGTATCATTAGATATTCATTTGTTCCCATCGTCTGTATCATTAGATATTCTTTTATTCCCATCATCTGTATCATTAGATATTCATTTATTCCCATCGTCTGTATCATTAGATATTTATTTGTTCCCATCGTCTGTATCATTAGATATTCTTTTATTCCCATCGTCCGTATCATTAGATATTCATTTATTCCCATCGTCCGTATCATTAGATATTCATTTATTCCCATCGTCTGTATCATTAGATATTCATTTATTCCCATCGTCTGTATCATTAGATATTCATTTATTCCCATCGTCCGTATCATTAGATATTCATTTATTCCCATCGCCCGTATCATTAGATATTCATTTATTCCCATCGTCCGTATTGGTTGACAATCAAACCGGCCACTTGTGATAATTGTAAAGATGTGTTCTTGGCAGCGGTACCATGACTCTAATGGTAAATAAATTATATGCTGGCATTACTGTTACATGGTCAGTATTGTTTTATCCCTTCATCCCTACGAGAGGAAAATATGTCTGCTTGACCTCCCCCCCTCTCTCAAGGATGACTTCAAATCATTGCTAATGATATCATTAGACTTTTACGGGGGACTTCAAATCATTGCTAATGATATCATTAGCCTAATGGTTTGAGATAGAATTTCTGGGCTCTAGTTATTGCATGAACCTCAAGGCAACATTCGAGCATTCAGATTTCATCATGAGGATCAGATAGGTTTGAGAGAAACTTGGTTTCACCAAGGTCAAAGGTAACTTTGAGACCTGCATTTCTGATTTGATGGAAATTTTCTATGATATTCTACACATATGAATTGATGTACATCAGGACTATGGATGTACTTTACACTGCCATTCAATAAATCTCAGAGCTGAGCACATGATTGCTTCTTGCTACCTGGCACAATGCACATGATTGCTTTGTGCTACCTGGCACAATCTGCTAGGGATTTTTGTAACTTGCTTTTAGAAACTGAAAGTTAAACCTATTGATCATATTTAGTTAGGATTAGATAAACCATATGTAGGCTATCAATCAGTTTTAATGGAAATATTTTTATTTAGATACTAGCAAGGAAGAGCTTATAAGTGGGGCGCTCATTGGCCAGCTGGTAAAACCAGCTAAATGACCTGGGAACTTGAAGGTGTTGAGTCAGCAATCCTGACGACCTTTTTTAACCCCTCATTGGCTTTGGCGCATAATCGAGGGGCACATTATAAAGTTTTAATAAAACTGTTGACAATATTCCGTCCATTTTTAATGCTCATCTTTATATGATTTATTACCATTATTAAATTTATAAACAAGAAATTCAAGCCGTTTGTATTTTTGTTGTGCTTGGATTTGAAATTTAAAATGGGACTTCCCTATGATTCTGTGAGAGTGGAAGTAGTTTTATACTATCAGAAGGTGGCAGTGGGGCAACAAGGGTGAATTACGATACCAGTACCTAAAGTCTTGGTCAACTGGTCATCTAGCTAGCAAGCAGATTGTCAGAATATTTGTTAATGAACACTGTAAACACAAAACAATTCATGAAAATAGTTTTTATTTCTTTCGTAAGTTCGACCCTTCATAAATAAAATCTCTAGGACAGAAAAAAATCAGCTGAGACAATGTGGAATGTTGAAGATATTTAGCCAAGTGATAACAAATATGTATACTATGTGAACAGTAAAAAGATGCTGGCGGTGGATAATCTCTGACTCCTTACTGTGATCAAGGAAGTTAAAAGATAAAACATATCAATGTGAATCACCCCTATATTCTTTCTGAAATCCCTGCCTTGAAAAGATTAGAATTTGACTTAAAATTTTATATACTCTTTGTTAAGATTACTTATAAACAATTTTCATGAGTTTTATTGTAAATTCATCTAGTTATAGCCAAATCAGTGTGACCTCCATATTGTTCTTTGTGGCTAACCACCCTGCAACAACTAATTTTTACTAAAAATGGACAAATAAAGAAATTTCATCTCTTAAAAAAAATATATATATATATATATTATTGAGGTGAAATCTTCTGTGGACAATAAAATTTAAAAACTGGGTCACATATCTAATTAATATTTTCGGTACTCATTATTCAAGAGGTTCCTATCATATTTTTCAGCTAATTATTTAAAATTTAAAAACTGGGTCACATATCTAATTAATATTTTCGGTACTCATTATTCAAGAGGTTCCTATCATATTTTTCAGCTAATTATTTTCTCTCTAGATGGAAAGAATGTTAGGCATTAAAGGTAAAAAATCTGTGGTCACCTGTTCAAGAATCATCTGTAGTCACATGAGAAGTTCATTTGAAACTGTTGCTGTTTCGCTCGAAAAGGATATTTAAAATTAAATCAGATCAAGTGTAAAAAAATTCCTTTTTATTTTTGAGGAGCAGGTTGTTAGTTTAAATGCTAAACTTTTTGCACATTCCGTCAATATGCATAGGTTGCAAAAATGGTTTTAAAAAAACGATCTTCCCTTCATGTTTTTAATCAGAGGAGTTTTTGTCAGAATTTTCAATGAAAACATCTCGGACGGTTTATGATCATAAATTCACACATTTGGTTTAAGCTAAAACATCACATCATCTGGTCAAATAAAACATATTATTATAGAACAAATACTTCTGGCCCATTTCTTAGGATCCCAATAATTAATTAAGTCATTAATGGTTCAAATACACCATCACTATTGAGCTGTATTATTCTGATGGCCATGCTAATGATCTGTGACCATGCCAATGATCTGTGGCCATGCTAATGATCTGTGGCCGTGCTAATGATCTGTGGCCATGCCAATGATCTGTGGCCATGCCAATTATCTGTACCAATCCACTATTGCAGCAAAAAATACATATAAAAATAAAGAACACATAATACCTGAAATAAAGGCACTAAAAATATAACAAAGGAAAAATGTCAAAAATAAATATTTAGCAGTTTTGTTTAAAAATAAAATGATGGATGAATAAATAAGGCAACTTGTAACAAATCTCACTGAAAAACAGGGGATAGTCCTGAATCAAAGGTTCATGGCTGAATGGAGTGCATGATTGAATGGAGAGGGTCATCCATGGAGGGAGGTGGTCATGCATCATGACTGAATGGAGTGCATGATTGAATGGAGAGGGTCATTCATGGAGGGAGGTGGTCATGCATCATGACTGAATGGAGTGCATGATTGAATGGAGAGGGTCATTCATGGAGGGAGGTGGTCATGCATCATGACTGAATGGAGTGCATGACTGAATAGAGAGGGTCATTCATGGAGGGAGGTGGTCATGCATCATGACTGAATGGAGAGGGTCATTCATGGAGGGAGGTGGTCATGCATCATGACTGAATGGAGTGCATGACTGAATGGAGAGGGTCATCAATGGAGGGAGGTGGTCATGCATCATGACTGAATGGAGTGCATGACTGAATGGAGAGGGTCATTCATGGAGGGAGGTGGTCATGCATCATGACTGAATGGAGTGCATGATTGAATGGAGAGGGTCATTCTTGAGGGAGGTGGTCATGCATCATGACTGAATGGAGTGCATGATTGAATGGAGAGGGTCATCAATGGAGGGAGGTGGTCATGCATCATGACTGAATGGAGTGCATGACTGAATGGAGAGGGTCATCCATGGAGGGAGGTGGTCATCCATGGAGGGAGGTGGTCATGCATTGGCCAAATGCCAAATGAGGATTGTCTCCATAGTCTACTGTTTAGATAAGCACAGTTGCATCAATCATGACCTTAGCAACTTCCATTCATGTTTTAGGCATATCATTTTACATCTCATTATACCAACCAATAAATCCTGCAAACGACTACTCCAAACAATAATTTATGTCAGTAACCAAGTCAAATTATTTGTAACAAAACAATCAACTCAAAGATACAAATGGATAAGGCTCATGGCCAGGAAAATTGAACAATTGCACACAAAGAGTGTGGAGCAAGCCTATAGATTATGTAAAAATCAAACTAGAAAATGTTGCACAGTAAACTTCTTTGTACATTCTACCAGCTAGGAAATAGCTCCCATTGTACCAGCTAGGCAATAGCTCCCATTGTGCCAGCTACGCAATAGCTCCGATTGTACCAGGCCTATAAATCACATGGGTTACAAATTCAGTTGATTGAAAAAAAGGCTAAACTAGTTATTTTTTTATATACAAATATACAGTTCATGTAACATGACTCAGAAATGTATGGTAGAATACAAGCACTCTCTCTTAAGGTTGACTCCTCAAAAATGATGAGACGAAATACAAGGACTACAATGGGTTAGTTAGCCTTTACATATCTTGATCGCTTGATCGATCTGATCAATTTTAGCCCTTACACAATATTATAGCTGAGACTTCCTGACAGCTCTTAGCTAACACACATAATGTTATAGCGGAGAATTCCAGACAGCCCTTAGCTATCACATGTCTATATAGCTGATACTTCTTGACAGCTCTTAGCTATCACATATGTCTTTATAGCTGAGAATTCCAGACAGCCCTTAGCTATCACATGTCTTTATAGCTGATACTTCCTGACAGCGCTTAGCTATCACATATGTCTTTATAGCTGATACTTCCTGACAGCTCTTAGCTATCACATATGTCTTTATAGCTGAGAATTCCAGAAAGCCCTTAGCTATCACATATGTCTTTATAGCGCTATCACATGTGTCTGTGTAACTGAGAATTCCAGACAGCCCTAAGCTATAGTACAATATTAAAGCTGAGACTCCCTGACAGTAGTTGGCTATCACACAATGTTATAACTTATAACAATAAATATGACATACTCCCTCACACAAGAAACTTGTCTTGCCAATGTCAGAACCAACCAGACTAGTTGTAAGCATGGACGGAGGATAAAAACATGTACAAATTTAATGTAAAAAAATATGGAAAAAAATTTAATGGAAATGTATAATAATAATTAAACAATCTATATTTATGTATAATGAATATGGAGAAACAAAAAGTAATGAAAATGTTTAATAATATTAAACAATCTATATTGATTCTGTTGGGAACATTTTATTTAGAAGTCTAAATTTTACTGGGAAAAAATATTAAAGGTAAGATCATTGCTATAAAAATCATCTGCATGGCCACACAGTGGACTAATAGGAAGCTAACAGCTATATGTTAATATGAAATATCAAACGTTAGTAACGCCATAAAACTCTTTTTATCAAAGACCTCAGGAAAAAAAACTTGCTGCTGCCACAGGGAAAAATCCAGAGTGGTAGAGCATTGTATCAGGCAATGCATGGTGACAGAGGCAGGGGAAATGTGAGTGTACAGATATTACATTTAAATAAGACTCAAATATTTACATATAATTCTGATGTACACTGGAAATAATTGTACAAAAACTGGTAGACGAGAAAGACAAACATGTTTAAGTAAACTTTGATTCAAACAAGTGATTGGCTAACATTAAAATGATAGGACAAAATTAATAATTCAGACTTCCTCTTAGCAGTGTCCTAAAATTGTGGGCTAAACATAGCTGTGAATAAATACAAGGGTCATTTTGTCAATTAGCCTTTGTATAAACATTGCTTTGATCAATTACGTAAAAACATTTTCAGTAGCTCCTAACTCACCCCAAATGACACAAAATATAAGACAAAAAATGATGATGCTTAATAGATCTAAATGTTGATGCTATGTAATACTGCACACCAATCACTGACTTGTCAAACTAGACACACACTGAAAAACTCGATCTAATCACAGCAGTCAGTCAGCATGGCTCAGTCCATCAGCATGGCTCAGTCGGTCAGCATTGCTGGGATGATAACTTGGTGAAAAAAGGTTTCACCGTTTAACTACAAAATTTGCTATCAAGTCAGATAATGTTCAACAAAAGCCTACAAAGGGCCACGACTACATCTCCCAACTGACCTGTGAGAACACGTGACGATTTCTACTGAGCCACTTGCTGCTGCATCTGGGTGACTTGCTGCTGCTGTTGTTGCTGTACCTGCAGCTGTCTTTGCTGTTGCTGTTGTTCAAACATGTGGTACATTTTCTTGGCCACTTCATATACGTATTTGACGTCTGGACGCTGGTCAGGGTCAGGGTTGATGCACATGTTGACCAAAGAACGCAGCTAAAAAACAAACCAAGGATGTTTAACAACTGTCACAGTTGTAATCAACATTTCACTGCATTAGTTCAAAAGTAGAGGAGGTGAAAAGATGTTGAATAACTGTCACAGTTGTAATCAACATTTCACTGCATTAGCTCAAATGTAGATGAGATGAAAAGAGCCTATGTAATCACCATTTCACTGCATTAGTTCAAATGTAGATGAGATGAAGAGAGCCTATGGTGCAAACAACGCCAGCAAACTTTCTCTAGACTAGATTCCTGTGCTGAAATTTTGTAACTCAAAATATTTATTCGTTCTGCTGTTTTCTAGCTGGCGGGTGTGTGCACTTTGCTAAAGTTGTATCTTTATGATTATGTAAGTTTATTTTATTTTGTGCAATATGTCAGGCAGGAGAATTTCTCTTTTCATGTGAAGTTCAGTAACATGAAGTTTGAAAACAACTTAATTTATTATTGGGTCAGGTAAAACGAAACTGGTCTAGTCAGCCAAATTTGTCACTATCTTTAAATGTGCTGGGTTAGCATAAATCTTTTTTTCCCCATCAGAATTATACAGTGTAAAAATATTTTTTAAGCACATAAGAAAGCACAATTTATATCAATGACTGCACACACAATTTATATCAATGACTGCACACACAATTTATATCAATGACTGCACACACAATTTATATCAATGACTGCACACACAATTTATATCAATGACTGCACACACAATTTATATCAACGACTGCACACACAATTTATATCAAAGACTGCACACACAATTTATATCAATGACTGCACACACAATTTTAAGATATTAAAAGGTTTTTAACAAGATAATTCTACAAACAATAAAATATTTTAAGACATTTACCTGCTCGGAATAACAATCAGCTGGAAGGGGAGGATAATCACACTGCTCTATTTTCTTGCACAAGGAAAACAGATTCATCTTATCACCATAGAATGGCGATTGTAGTGCTGCCATCTGTAAAACAAAGAATAGAGATTGTATTGATGTCATCAGTGAAACATAGAATACAGATTGTATGATGTCACCTGTATAGCATAGAATAGAGATTGTATTGATGTCATCTGTAAAACACAGAATATGGATTGTTTTGACATCATCTGTCATAAAAGGAATAGCTATTCTCCATGTTCTTACATTACAATACAATCTGAACAGAAATAAGAAACTTGAATGATAAATCACGAGTGTTGCTTGCCCAGAGTAGGTGAATAAAATGCACAACTTATTAGCTACCTGTAGTTTGAAACTCAGAAATGCTACACATGAAAGGTGGTGAAAGTTATGAAAGGTGGTGAAAGTTATGTCCAATGGGAAGTCCAGCAATGAGTTCATCATGAGTTTGCTTTCATCATCTACAGCCTACTATGTTTCAAGCAATAGATTTTTGTAGAATATTGCAAAAAAAGCCTTGTAAATGCCAGAAGTCCAGAAAAGAGGAAATAAGACATTTACTTTCAACATCAGATTGCTAAATTGAGCACTAAGTATTTTTTTGTTGGTGGCTTCAGTGGACAAAAATTGTCTGAATGCAATAAATGAACAAAAAAACACAGTCTAAATTTTGTGCATCTGTAGTGCCAATATATCTTGATGTTCATGGGACACGTGGGTTTTATTTTATGATCGGTTAGGAAATGTTATCTTTTCAACAAATAGGAATAAAGCATTGGTGAATCATTTTAAAGTTATCTTTTACATTGGTAGAATCTACATACACGTCTTATACCATATGTTTTTTAACATTTAGTTTCTGTTCCAAACTAAGGTAAATTGTAAATTCCAGCCATAGTTTATAATTAGTATTAGATGCACTATTTTTTTCAAGTAAATAAACAAATTAAAAATGAACTGAGGATATCCTATCAGGTGGAGACTAAAGGTATTACCTCATACAACAGACACCCCAAGGACCAAATATCAGACTTGAAATTATAAGCCTTCTCATGGATTCTCTCAGGTGACATGTAGTAAGGTGTCCCAACTGAAATGAGAAGACGCTCATTCAATGGCAATACACATTGAAAAAAATAAATAAATACATGCTTGGAGATTAGACAGATGATATTTTCCCTCACACTTTTAAATCTCTAACTATAAATTAAAATGCCATATATTCTTAAATAAGATTTTTAGAGGATTATTTTAAACTGACACTGGTTTCATCTAGGTAAAGGCTGTGCATAGTTCAGGTTGAGAAGCTTGTATACATTAGAACAGTGGTTCTTAACCTTGTTGGAGGTACTGAAACCCACCATTTTCATATGCCCATTCACTGAACACTTCTTAATAGGAAAAATAAAATATGATTATTTTTTCTGATTTTTTTTGGACCTCCGCCGGACCCATGAGACTGACTCACTGAACCCCTGGGGTTTGATCGAACCTAGGTTAAGAACCACTGCATTAGAAGAGAATGACAAAAATTAAACTTAGGCATGGGTTAAATTGTTGATACAAACCCAAGGACATGGCAGCTGTAGTTTTGGAACTGAAAAACCTCCCAAGGCCAAGGTCACCCAGCTTAACAATCCCTTGGGCAGTGATGAAAACATTGGCAGGTTTGATATCTAATTTGTTTCAGAAAATATTATCAGGTCAATAAAAGGAAAGAAGTTGATAGAGCCTTACAAAATAATGAATACAATGATCTGAGGAATGGCTGGTGACATCATGGTTGAAAAAAGGGGACAATCTGAGTAAAATTATTTTTAAAAAAAAATGAACCACATTTTTATGTTTATAGAAAGATTACTATTTGACACAATCTTAAACAATAGACCCACATTGAAAAGTACATTATGTTTATAGAAAGATTACTATTTGGCAAAAGCTTAAATAATAGATCCACATTGAAAAATGGACTACACAAAAAAAAAACAGAAATGGTTAGAATCCTAACCTCTGTGCATAATCCTCTTGGAGTGCATATGATCCAAAGCACTGCAAATTTGGACAAAATATTTCCATATAGTCTTCTCTGGGATAAGTCGACACTGCTTTTTGAAGTGCTGAAACAGATTCATAAAATTAATTATCAATCAATATCACAAGCACTTTCTAATAAAGGTTAAATTCACGGTTCCTCCTCTTTTAAATAAACTTAATTCCCTACTTTTCCCAACAAAAAAATTCCGGACTATCGTAACACCATGGATATTTGGATAATATAAAAAGATATTTGTTTACAAGACAGATGAACCAAATTAACCAATAAAGGTGCAAATATTTAAATATTTTTTTAATTTCCTTGCAAATTTTGAATTTACTTAGATGTGAAAAGTCATTTACCTTTTTAATCACAAGAGAAATCTTTGCATGATTTTGCATTATCTTAAAAGGGGAAAAAATAAACCTTGACAAACTCACCCTTATCATCCTCTGCAGGTCTCCTGCATCAGCCAACTCCAGGACTATGTTCAGTTCATTATTCTCAATAAATGAGTCCAGGTATTTGATCACATTTGGATGGTCCAGTTGCTGAAAAGCAATACAGATAATTTAGGCTTAATAACTCATTGCCAATAACAGCACATACATTTAAAAAAAAAATTATCTCATAGCTTAAAATATAAATCAATCAATAAATATATTTAATAAGAAAGAACACTGACTATTACAAATATCCTGCCATTGAACTTACTTAATAAATTAACAATTTAAAAAAAAAGAGATTGAACATTCCAGCAAAGATAAATCTTAACAATATAACAACACTAGTTACTTTCAGCAGGTCTATTTCTTTCATGCAGTCATTTCTGGCTTTGGCATCCATCATCTCAAAAATCTGGAACACAATTGACATCTTTGCAGTGCAGGTAATTAAATCTCAACAATAAAATGAATGATTAGACCAGGACACAAAAACCCATGACATGGCTAAAAACTAATTGGTCAAATGTCCACGTTAGAAAGCGAGTTAAATGACTTTTTTACCTGGACTTTTTTAAGGGCAAGAGGCATCCCTTCATTTTGTTTATACTTGGCTCTGTAAACCTCTGAGAACTGGCCCTTTCCAATCTTTTTCTCAACATCAAAATTGGCCAGTTTACCATGCTGGGGGGCCACAAGAGAGTTGAAGGACATTGGTGATGATAGCTCAGCTCCTTCAGCTGTCTCCATCTCTTCTGCCATCTTAAAGTCAGCCAGTTAATTCTGCAATTTATTATCACAAATGTAACAATGGAAGGTTGATTACTAAACAAGTATGTGTCATCTGAGTATACTAATGGAAGGTTGATTACTAAACAAGTATGTGTCATCTGTTTATACTAATGGAAGGTTGATTACTAAACAAGTATGTGTCATCTGTGTATACTAATGGAAGGTGAATTACTAAACAAGTATGTGTCATCTGTGTATACTAATGGAAGGTTGATTACTAAACAAGTATGTGTCATTTTTTTGTGTCTGTGTACATTTTTGAAGTTTTTGCTTGGAAAATACATTTGGTCTATATTTTAGACTATGAAATTTTTAAAGTCAATTTCTTTTAGACACTAAAATATTAGTTCTATTACTATAATTAGGCCTAGAGCCATAGAATAAAATTTAATGAAGCCAATAAGGGGTAAGCCTTAGGTTCCATACATTAATGACGTCACACATCTAGGGCCTGAAAACGTAAAAGATGGGGGGGGGGGGGGGGGGTAGGAATTTGTGACGATGTGTGATGATAAGTTAGTTTGTTTAATTTTTATGTTACAAATTTGGGTCAATTTACGCAATCTGTGCCAGTTTGAGTTTCTGTGTAGGATTCTCTCCCTTTTGTTTATTCTTGGATTACTAGAGTTAACTTATTTTTTAAAATAATACGCTAATGTAATGTTTTAAATTATAATTTCTCTGGGTGGTTAATTATACTTATATTTTCTGGCATTTTTGAAAATGGTTATGGTTTTATATTGATTTTCTGCAAACTTTTGGATTTTCTTTTAGGTGGAACTTGCAATAAAATGTGTAAGATTGTATTCTATGAAACCGTAAGTTGCATTTTCATTACTATTTTAAAATTATTTTGTATTGTATTTCTTCATTTTTACACTTTTCTTACCACAGTGTGTAACTGTAGCACGTGTGTTTTAGTTGAGGGAAGGTAGTGACCGCAGGTCATTGACACTTCTTGCTGAATATCTAGAGCAGTGGTCCCCAAACTTTTTATCGCAGCGGACCGGTCAACGTTTGATAATTTTACTGCGGCCCGCTGAGGGGTTGGGGTGTGTCGATTGCTATATTTTGGATTGTTTTGATTTATAATTTGGTTCCCGCTGTGACTGCCCTCTTTGCCCAACTCTCATGGCTCTGCCTGAGGGCAACATGGCACCCAGAGCGACGCATAATATGGGGACCACTGGGCTGGCCAAATTGTCGGCTGTATGAACACGCGACTCATTCATAAAAAAAAAATAATAATTATCCTGTGACGTCACAATTACCCATAAAAATTGTTTGATGTCTTTGTTTTTTTTTTAAAGGGATAGGGGGTGGGGGAGTGCCCCCCCCCTAAAAAAAAAACCAAGCACAACACACCCCCCCCCCCCCACACGGCCTTATGGTACCCGTTGCTGTGAGCCTTTGTGTCCGTACATCCATACTTATCATTCAGAAAATCTGGTAAGCTTATAAAATGGAAAAAATTTAATGTTTCTTTTGGCGGCCCGGTACCATTTGATCCACGGACCGCTACCGGTCCGCGGCACGGGGTTTGGGGGCCACTGATCTAGAGGATACAATACAGTTCCTATGTTTGCAACAAAATTAATGTGCCAGCTGAAATTATTTCATTAAATTTTAACATTTTGTTCCTATTTCTGTTTCTCTCGATAATTAGCTAAAACAACATGTTCTCTCTCTTTCCCATCCCCATTTTAGCAGACGTGAGTTTGCACTATTTTTTTTTTTTACACAGCCGCCATGACAAGTAATTTTACCAAATTTGTGGTGATTTGTGGGGAAGGGAAGGGGTAAAAATTCTTTCTACATGAGTGTGACATCATTTATGGATGGCCCCTAATCTGAACTTAGGGCCAATTAGCCTATTCCTGATGAATTCTGAATACTATCTTAGTCTTAGTAGGTACTTCTGTAACAACAAACAACAAATTAAACAAAAATTATTAAAATATTAGTTGATTAGAGCAAATTAAAAAAATTAAAAAATTATACCAGAATTAAATTTCCAGCTTTAGTACTTTTTGACCTATAAATTTTAAAATGCAAGTTCTTTTGATATTTTTTCTTGTTTACTATGGACTGCACCCCCACATTTTGTGACTCCATTTCGCTGACCGCGTCACATGCAAATACTCTTGTTTAAATGATTATTTTATGCAAGTTTTATTTCTAAGTTCTCAATTTAAAATTCATTTTATTATTATGAAATTATAAATATATTATAAATAATCAGGCTATGTAATATTCATTATTGCAGTAAATTAAAAACAATATGGATGTTCTATTCATCAAGTCTTGCGTCTATTATATATATACATATATAGTCTATTTTGTACACAACAAATTATAATTTATAATATGGACTCTACGGCTTTTTGAACCTCAAATTAAAATATTCTTGTTTAAATGCCGTCGAAGTTCATTCTCAAACATAAGTTATCAAATATTTTGATATAAATAATGGCAATAATTGAGTATTTCCTAAAAATGGGCACATTAAAAAAGGAGCGTGGTCGAAATCGGGTTGAGCGACCTTTTTGTAATGCAGGTTATTAGGACAAGCATAACGAACGTCGGACATGACCTACATCAATGAGAATCGGCACACATATTCATTAATATATAACTCTTTTCAAGATCCAAGTGTCTTTATGTTCGGCGACCGGACAAAAAAGTTCTCGAGATATTCGTCCGGGGACCAAGTCACATGACCCCCGTAACAAAATTGTGCAAGATATTTGTCCGTCAGCCTTGTCACGTGACCACTTACAGTCAAATAGAAAAATGGTGTCAGAGATGCATGTGGGCGACGAGTTTACTTAATTTCAACAAATAAGTGGAGGGAGGGGTGGGTGGGAGAGAGCAATGGATACTAGAAGGAAGAAATACTGAGAGAGAACGGATAAAAATGATAAGTAGGGTGATAAATAATTAAAGCGGAAAGGTCGATAGTTCACAATGAAATAAACCCTACATCTTACTCTAGGGCCAATATAGTGTGCTGCTGGGGTAGCCTACTTCTCACGCAATATTAATAGACTAAAATAAAACTTTTTTGACATAGGACTATTGAAAGTCATCTGGCAGGTATTGGTCTTATTTTGTTTTGTTAAAATTTTAAATTTAGGCTAATAGGTAGAGCCTTATAAGATATCTAAATCAAGATAACAGACTTTTTTTTTCTTTGAAGAGTCGGATTCAAAAAGACTAGTATATAGACCTACTATTATTATAATAGTTATAATTCAAAGTCAAAAGCTTATAATACGCTTTATGTATCTCATAGCATTTGAAAATATTAACATATTCAGTATTTATTTACTATCTCAGGATCGGCTGACTAACGTATATACACAATATTGGAATATGATATATAATTAGGACCGTTATGTTCTTTTAAGTAATTAAACTCATAATTTTTTTTACTTCGCTTCTACACCCTCATCTCAGAGTGTTCTGACGAGGTCCCAGCTAGATATGGCAACCCTATATACAATGCAATTATTTGGCCGGGGACTTCTTGTCACATGACATGTCTGCCGGAATAATAACACCTACAAGTTGTACGGCGGTCACGTGACATGCCCGTCCGGTCGCCAGACATGTAGACACTGCCTTTCAAGATTAAAATGCAACTCATTGTCTTTGAATTTCTTTTAAAAAACTTTGAGGGAAAGATGCCTCATATTTTATACCTATGAATTTCCATTATTAAGGTTTATAAAAAAAAAAGGCAGAACAATACGTTGAAATGTAGGTAAAGATGAGGAAGGATACCACAATTTTAAGACAAAATAGTCCCTTTACTTTCACTAATGAAAAAGCACAAATGTTGAAAAAAACTCATATTCTTATGAGCCGACTTCCATTTCCCATAAAAATTTTGAAGTATTCTCCCGTGCCAACTTAGTGTTCTTAATTAGGGGTGTGCCGGATCCGTTTTTTCCAACCGGATCCGGATTTTCTTATGCAAAATCCGCCGGATCCGGATTCCGGAATAATCTGGATTCCGGTTTCTCCCGGATTCCGGATTTTGGTACTATTGGTAGATACTTCGGTAAGTCAAGGTGGACTACTACTTTTTGTGTATGGGAATTCGCAATCGGCGCCAAAAAATCCGAGTTTTTAATTTTCCGATGTGTGTGTCTATTTATTATTAAATTAGTACTTTCGATATATATTTGAGTTCCGTTCCATTTGGATATGTGTCTTACGAGAGACGCCATGTTTCTACGCGTTCGCAGCAGGTCATGCAGCTTGCTCAACCTAATTTCGCCATGGGGTTGGCCACGCCCCCCTTTTTAATGGCGGAAGTTGACGATACTTAGGAAATATTAATATATTATCACTATTTACATCAAAATAATTGATAACTTGTGTTTCAGAATGCATTTAAAGACATTTAAACTGGAATGTTTTAATTTGAGCTTTAACAACCCGGTAGAATCCATATTATAAATGATCAGAATTTACCGTGTGCAACACGTTGTCATTGGCAACCATTCACAGCCACTTGCATAACTGTATCGTAGTACTACCTCAGAGTTTCATTCATAAGAGTTTGCCGTGTGCAAAAACTATTAAACCATTGGTCAGGGAAAGCTTTAATTAATTATTCATGTGCCAAAGTTGAAAGTTTAAACTAAGTCTAAACAGTATTTTAGTGATAAGGCAGGGAATGCGTTGCCTTATATAAACTATATAGTCATTGCGCATGACGGGATTGGCGGAATGAGATCACAGAATGTGGAGATGCAGTCCATGTTAAAAAATGACAAACCAAGTCGTACTTTAAAAATTCATAACTTTAAAACTACAACAGCTAAAAATATGATTTTGGTGTTATAATTCTTTAAAAAATTACATCTTTTCAACTATGCCATTGGTTTATTTTTACAAAAAGTTTAAATTTTCTTATCAAAGTCCCTACACTATTGGCCACTATTAGCGGTGCTGACTCTAGCCTCTGGTATGTACGGAATATTAAACATTAAACAAGCTCAACGCTCGAAACAATCGATTAATGTATCGTGATCGTGTGGAATTCGGGAAAGAGAATTACTTTTATTTCAGATTATGATCCGGTGAGTCACAAAATCTGGCAAATTCCGAAATCCGGTATATTCCGGATTCCGGTTGTTCCGGATACATGTAAATCTGGCGGAACCGGATTTCACCGGATAGTGCAAAATCCGGCGGAACCGGATTCCGGGCCGGACTCCGGCACACCCCTATTCTTAATAATCTTATATGACTAATCTTAATCTTAGTTTAGTATTCTTAGTTCTGAAAAGTTTCAGAATAGTACTAAGCTGTAAGTGAAATTGTAATACTAACTAACACTAAATACTAATTAGGCCTAGGCCTATGTATTAGTTATTAGTATTAGTATTATTTATTGAATTGGTCCTAAAACTAAATCCTAATTAAGTCTACGTTTATTAAGATTAGACACTCAAAATAGTCAAAAGTAAACTCTTAGAATTTGTTAATTCTTAAAAAACAAGTATTAACTATATTTATATTGTACCAATAATTAGGGGCGATTGAAATAATCCAATAACTAGTATAAGTGAATGGTTTTGACTTTTGAATTTAAAAAATCCATCTGGACGCCATTTTTGTTTGTTGACGTTACCGACGGGGGCAAGAAATGTGAAAAATACAGTCAAATTCACCTTATTACAAATTTTCGAGGTATTTATTCTATAAATATTAACAATGAACTCAGGCTGCCAATAAAAATCTTTAAACATATAACCAAGTTTAAGTATTTACCTTTACCAAGCAATCTTTTAACTTTTACTAAAGTGCGGAATGAGGTAATTTCTGCTTATAGAGGATTTGGCCAGAGACCTCATATTCTCCTCATCAGCAAATACTTAATGAAGCCAAAAAAATATAAATTATTTGACTTACTATCAAAAAAAGGTATATAAAATATTCTAAAATATTATGGCCAGAATGTTTTGATTATGAAATTATTTTATTTTGAAATTTAACAAATACATTTTTATTTTGAAATTTTATAAACGTGTAATTTTGCATTCTTAAGAGTCCATTCTGGTATGTTAAAGAAAATCGATACTTTAAATTGAAAACATCCTATACACCCCAAAATAATTTTCTAAACGCATTGATTCTAATATAATATTTATTTTATCTAGGCGCATATTGAATAATTCTTATATTTTAACATTTAAGAAATTATAACGATGAATTTTGTTATGAGACAATAAATGCATTTTTATGAAACATTTATTAGAGAGTTTTTTTTAAAGTTTTTTTTTTTTTTTTTTTTTTTTTTTTTTTTAAAGACTAAAGTAAAAACAAAATCTGGAGTAAATATGGAACTTTACCTTGTTATCACGATTATAAATAATTCATCATTCCATATCTAACTCTTATTTTAATTTCTAAAAAAATCTAACTTAGAATACATTTAATATCATTTTGAAAATTTTTTTTAAATTTTTTTTTTTTTTTTTTTTTTTTTTTTTAAAGACTAAAGTAAAAACAAAATCTGGAGGAAATATGGAACTTTACCTTGTTATCACGATTATAAATAATTCATCATTCCATATCTAACTCTTATTTTAATTTCTAAAAAAATCTAACTTAGAATACATTTAATATCATTTTGAAAAGTAACATGTTTCTGAACAAATGAACCAGAGATTCGTTTTTAAGAACTTTAAAAATATTTTAGTTTTAACCTTTTAATTTAAAAAAAAAAATCATTTAAAATATTTCGAACACAACTATTGGTGAATAATTTATCCTATATCTCTTTTTCCAGTTACACAATTTTAGACGATAAGTCATAAGAACTGTACACTGTGTCTGAACTATGTACTGGATCTGTGGTGTTTGGTATTTGTCGGCATTTAGGTTCACCTCTTCATTATACTGAGTTTGAAATATCCGCTACAACTGAATTCATTCACAAATGTCAACAAACAATGAATATTTGATTTTTTTATAAATATAAATTCTTTTTCAAATTCTGTTTTGAAATTAAGAATGAATACTACTTCCAGCGTAAAGAGAGACCCAAATGAAGGGCTACCTAAGCAATTTCTTTCATCGCTTAGGATTCTTTTTGACATTTTAGATGAAAATCAATCTGGATTCGTTCATCTGCGGGATATAGAAAGTAGATGGAGTGATGATGGAGTAAAGGGTTTACCTCCTGGAGTATTAGAAGGTTTAAGGAAGGTTACTCCTTCTAATGGTCTTCTAAGCTTTGACAAATTCGTTGCAGGCTTAAAACTAGTATTAATTAACAAGAGAGAAATGTTGACAAATGATGGTCGTAAACCTTTTGCCTCCAAAGAAAACCAACTACCTTCGAATCAAGGTTATAACTATAGAAAGGCAAGTCACGCAACTTTAAGTGATGCAGACAACAATAAATTTAGAGGTGATGCATTTCCTCACAGTGCTCGACTTTCTCAGAGTCAACAGCGATATGGAGATTTTATTGAGACCACTACCGCCAGAGACACAAATGATCATTATAGTGGTTTCCAGCCTCAATTAAATCACATAAAATCAATACAAAATTCAAAATCAGGTCCTCAATTACAAAGGGACTTTACATATAACGCACACAAGGTGATGCCAGATGTCAGAAGCGCTAGTGCTTTACACCAAAATCCCCCACCCCAAGGCACTTTTCAGGGCTCATCAAACAATGGTTATTTGAGACGTGTCATTAGTAGTACCCAGATGCTACATGTGCAAGAAAAACCAAGAATTGACCAGCCTATGATGATGGGCACAGAAGTTCCCAAAATAAAAAAGTCAATATCAGGCCCTAATCTTCAATCCCAATCACCTCCAGCTGTTCCTCCACGAGATAAACAATCTAGTGTTAGAGTTCTTAATGAACTGAAAAATTGGCAGAGAGAATGGTCAGCCACTCAGAGTTCTGAAGCAAAAATTGAAAAACCATACAGCAATGTTAATTCAGACACTGTAATTTATGGTAAGCAAAACATATACTTAAAAAGATATATCTATTCACCTGAACCTGTTTAAATTGGATATTCAAAAAGCCTTATTCTGTGTACATATGAATATGATTGTTACTTCAGGATATAATAGTATTACTAGAGTATACACCCCAATTTGTTGATTAAAAAATGGCTCATCAATCAAATATCTTAGATAAAATATGTTTATAGGTACCCAATGAAAGTTTAACCAATTTATGAATTATTTTCTATCAAGTTCAGCGATATGTCATGGAGAAATAACCAACTATTTTACATCAATATCCAGAAAAAACTACCCTGTTTCCATATTTTTAGAATCAGAAATTCAAAACCCGTCGATAAGCATATGGCATAATAATAACACAATTATATATTCTTTAAATTTGGCTCAAGTTAGGATCTCAGAGACAATTAATAATGTAAATTTCATAACTTTTCCTCCCAAAAATATAGCCAGGGTGCTTTTCAACTAATAAAAAATGAGCGCTGCCTAAACAATCCACATAGATACTGAAAAAAAAAAAAAGAGTGGGAGGAAACCCTATTTTATCATATCAAACGCTGGAAGAATAGGGACCCAATTTCAACAAGATGGCTGAAGTCTTGGTATTTCTAGATCCGATCATAGGAAACTCGTCAATAGGCCTATACAATAAGTTTATTTTATACTTCAAGTGACATTGATGTATTTTAAAAAAGAAATGATGTAAAGACTTAAGAAATGTGTGTTTAATATAATCCTATTTGGAAAACAAAACGTTTTGATTTTCAACAGTCAAGAGCTTCTTTCTTTACTTTACAAATTAACAGTAATAATAATTGTTTCTGTTGTCTATTTAGCCAACATTGATGAGTTTCAGAAGAGACGGGAGACACATCAATCAGAAGCACTAAAAGCCAGTGTGCGACGCCATGGATCTGGAAGAAGACACACACTGGCTAATGGCATTGATCAGAATATGGTAGAGTATCTCATATGTGATTGATAAAGATTGAAACACATAGTACTTTCATTCAAAGACAGCCATGTAAAAATAACTGGTATTAATTTAAACTTGAAGTGACAAAGCAACTATATTTTATGACCATAAAATAAGGCAGCTTTTTTTATGTTCTTCTTTTCAGCTGAAAAGAATGAAGCAACTAGAAGAGGAGATGTCAATCTTGCGTACAGGCTTGGCCATGGTCGACACAGCTAGAGATTGGTACAAGAAAAAAATGCAAGCTGTTTCTGAGAAACAGGCTATGCTGGGGAAGGTTAATTATAATGTGAGTCTGCACTTTGTCACACAGTTCAAAGTTTTTTTTACAAAATTATAGGCATTCATGTTATTTCAAAAGGGGCTTTAAAAATGTGTTCAGAGATGGATTAGAAATTAGCTTATGATTTAAAATGAAACATAAAATTTGATTTGAACTTGAAAAATACATTTGCATACGTCATGTGGCTGTGAATTTAATTGGGACAAAAATGTATATGTATATGTTCAGCACCCTTTGGTGTTCAGGGAAGTTAAACAAGCTCATGGTGTAGGGAATAATTAAATGGGTGCTAACATAGGTAGATTTTAGACATACTGCTGGCTATGATCAAGACAATCTGTGCTCTAATATAAAGGTACTTTTTTTACATGGAATAAAACATGAATAAAGACACATAAAATCTACATACAGTAGAACCCGGTTGTGTCGACGGCCTCAGGGTTTGCCAAAATGTGTCGAGATAACAGATGATTAACATAAACGATAACGATATTGGCTGCAATATATTAACATGTGCTTGAAATTTCTTTATGTGCATGATGTGCGTTAGTAAATGCAGGTACTTCAGTAAAAAAAATATTTTTTTAAAAAAATTTAAAAAAATAAAAATTACAGTCATTTAGAGCAAATTTTAAAAAATGAAACCTGAATCTACTTTTTAACTTTAGTACTTTTTAAGCTACGAATTTTTAAAGTGCTAGTTCATTTGGTATTTTCTACTATGGACGAAGCCTCCACATTTTGTGATCTCATTCTGCTGATGGTGTCTTGCGCAATGACTATATTGTTTATATAAGACAACGCATCCCCTTGTTACTAAAATACTATTTAGGGACTACTTATTTTGAACTTTCAACTTTGGCACATGACTATTTAATTAAAGCTTTCCCTCATTAATGGTTTAATAGCTTTTGCACACGGCAAACTCATATGAATGAAACTCTGACTTAGTGGCACGGCATAGCGATTATGCAAGTAACCGTGAATGGCTGCCCATGACTATGTTTTGCACACGGCAAATTATGATCATTTATAATATGGAATCTACTGGGGTTTTAAACCTCGAATTAAAACATATTTATTCAAATTACTTCTAGGTTCATTGTAAAACACAAGTCCTGTATTTTGAGAAATAAATAATTATTTTTAATTAGGAAAAACTTGTTAATATGTTGTTTGCTATTTCTTCTTGCGAGTTCAAAAGCCGGCGATTGGTCATGAGGATCGAGATAACCGAGGTTAAGAGGAAAATTTAGCCACCTTTTGTGCTCAAGATATCAGGGTTCAGCGACATAAAAGAATCGACATAACCAAGGAGAAAATGCTAAAACAAAGAGAGAATTTGGCGGTTCCACTTCAAAAAAGTCGACATAACAGGGTTGGCCAGTTAACCGAGGTCGAGATAAGAGTGTTCGACTGTACAAAGAAATTAATTAAAGTCTAAGTCTAACACTAGAAATATCTAACCCTCACAGTAATATAAAGAGTACAAAACCCAATTCTAAGTTCTTGGAATTAATATGACATTTAGTACTTGAATTTGATAACTATCGCTGCTAGCGAGTGGATGGCCCTATGTAGTACTAAGTTAGTGCAGGGCCCAATCTAGTCATCTAGTACTAAGTAAGTTCAGGGCTCTATCTAGTACAGAGTTAGTGGAGGGCTCTGTCCAGTACTAAGCTAATACCACTAATCTTGCATCAATACATCTGAGGGTCTACCTTTATTAGGATAATATACCCCGTATATATACGGGTTGATGTAGAGTTAGGGGTCGCTTATTAAACACTTGCCCTGATGTAATCCAAGGTCACCTGCTGGCAGTGTAAACAAGAATTATTATTTTGGTATAGGCTTTGCCTGGGGCATTGTTTAGCCACTGGGACACTGGTCAGCCACTGGGTTTATCAAGCAATTTGTCCCTCTTCACTGGAATGTGGACTCCTGACAAGGTCAGGGGTCAGGGGGGTACATAAACCAAAGGTCACTACCATGTAACACATTAATTGGAGAAAAAAAATTCAGGAAGGAAATTCATATTGTTAAAATTTTTTACAAATGCAGGACAATTCGGTGGAGGCACATCAAGAAAGAATGAATTTTCAGCGTGCAAGAATAGCTGAAGTGAATCAACATTTACATGCCTTAGTGGAGAGCTCTGATAAGGTAAGGAGGACCAATCGTCCAGTGACAGTTTTCACTTTCAACTCTTTGTGTTACATTTTTAAACAAGTTCCAATTGAAGACATTAGTGCTAAAAGTAATTAAGTCACAAAATATACATTTTGAGATAATATATTCTTTTCGTCTTTAAAATATTATTATTTTCATATTTTGTCTTGTTTAATTAATTAAGAGACTGAGGCACATTTTAATGTGTTCAAATTTCTGCAGTGCACTTTGTGACGCAATGTACGTTGTCTAGAGGTCGCACCCCTGCGTAATAGCCACAGAATCATTTTTAAGGGTCTAGAACCCCTTTATTTCTAGCCCTTACAGAGCTGATGTGCTGAATGTTCCAAGTATCAAAACAAACGATGCATAGATTCAGGTTTCTTGTTATTTATTGGCTCCATATGCATGACAGTGAAAAAATGAACACGAAATAATCTCTGGTGTTCAGAATAAAAACGTGTCCAGAAATACTACACATACTATACAAAAATAGTTACACAAGTCCTAGCGAGAATGTACTCTAAGTCTTCTTCCACCCATAGAAGAATGTCGCTCTCTCCACTAAACTAAAATCATAGACCCTATCCACAACACTGGCCACAGTCTTCTCCCCCAAAGGACTCACTTCTCTTTTTCACACAACACTCCTATCATCACGTGGTTCCTCCCGACACACCACCATGGTCATACATGACCAAGAAAAACTCGTGGGGCCCACACGGAAAAAACCCACCCAGGATTGCTCAATTAACATCATAAAAGCAGACACAGAGAAACTCATGCGATCTGACCGTGACACACTTGGCTAAACCAGATTGGGAAAGGTCACATTTAGATTGATTTTGGCAAAAATATGACTTTAGTACTTTTAGCACTACGGTATTCAATTATGAATTGTTAGAGAAATTGCACATCATTTAATAACATCACAAATCAGTGTTAAAGATGTATTTGCTTACTTCTAACCATGACCTCTTTGATAAAAAATAAATTTGTTTTAATCTTTAAACTTAATCGCACTGTAGTATTCTGTCTATATGGTATCCAACCTTCACTATGTACATCAAGTATTTGCAAGGAATATGTATAGCACAGACAAGATGTATTCAATTGAATTTAAAAATTCAAAAAATAGAGATGAGCAGAAGTTTTTTGCTCCTGCACAACTTCATTTTGTGCTTTAGTTTCAAGTGTTACAGAACTAAAGGGGATCTTTTCATTGAAGAAGTTTAAAAACACTTTATTAGTTTCTGTTTCCAGTTTTGTGTGTTGTCACTTTCAGGGATTTCCTATACATATGAATCTTGTTATGCCGTCTGCTTCATCCAACGTACAGCCTGGGGACAGTAGCACATCACACAGAATCAAAGAACAAAACAGGCGGTTGCTTGAGGTAAGAATAAAATATTATTCCTTTGAATTCTAAAAATCAAAAGGTTTTCCAGAATTAACCTATTCATTTGAAGTTTTTAAAGTATTTAAAAATACTTTAAAAAAGTGTCTAAACCAAACTTCAATAAGTGATATGACGATTTTGGCAGTGATTATTTGAGATACATGACTTTTAAATGAAAAAAAAAAATTTAATGAATTGTTTCACTCTTATTTATTGGGATTACTGGCTGTTAGAATCCTATTGTGTATAAAATTAAAATTGCAAAATACTGTTTCAAAATCATAGATTTCCCAACATTTCCTTTATTAGAAATGACACTTTGAGATACAGAATATATTACATTTACACTTAGCAATTGGACATTGTAAATCAAGCTAACCTAACGTTTTGTTTTGATCACATGGCTGTTGTAAGCTCTGCATACGTTTCATTGCATTTGTATTTCGACAAATAGGTAGTTGTAGTAGTCTTGTAGTTCTTAAGTTAGTTAGTTAGTAGTCTTGTAGTAGTTGTAGAGGAATACATCAGTTAAAAATCCATGGACGATAATGGATGACATAATTATTTTTCTTGCTTTTAAAAAAGTGGGATAAGTTTTATAGACAAAGCAAAGAAAGTAAATTTTTTTTTTTTTAACTGTCCAAAACATCTTTGTGCTGATCTTTCACTTTTGCTTTCAGTGACAATTCAAGACAATACAAAGTTAATGAATATTTTAAATACTTAATCTTAAATTTAAATCTATCCCTTTGAACATAGTTGAGAAAATAAGGTGATCTGGTACGTTTATTTATATATATAAATAATACATATATATATATATATATATATAAACATTTATATATTTACTTACACTCTGGCTAAGTGATTTTCGCCCCCGATCAGCACCATAATATTTAGCCGTTTATTTTCAACTTTGATGTTTTGATCAGAAATAATTGTATAACATTAATTTTGTTTTAGGAAATTGGACAGAAAACAGATGTAATCAGTCAGTTGGAAAAGGAAAAGTCTACTCTAGTCCGTGAACTGTTTGAAGCTCGATCTAAGAACAAATCTGGCTTCGATGACACAACTTTTATGTAGCTAACTTTTGCTGTTAGATTTTTTATTGCAAATTAATTTACGTTTAAAATTTCATCTAATTATAGTTGGCGCTTAACATTGGTTTTTTTTCTTTTCAAAGATTTTTCAGATTTTTTAATCTACGTCCTGAAGGTTGTTATAGAAAGTAATTTCAGTTTTTATAATTGTACATAACCAAACTTTTTACCCAATATATTCGTTGTTTTAAACAAAATAATCTTGTTTTACCACAAAAATTAAACCACAAAATTTTTTACCCATTTTTATGTAACTTGTTAAGCATGTCTGAATCAGATTTTTTTATTGTGTGTGTTAAATTTTATAAAAAATTGAGTTTTGCTAGAGACAAAAAAAAATGAACTTTAGCTTTGATAATGATTTTAGTTAAAAGATAAAGGCAAGGTTGTTAAATCTTTCGCTGCGGAATTTTTTATAGAAAAAAATTTACATATTTTTTCGAAAAGCAAAAAATTCAGTGAGAGGTGGGGGTTCATTAAAAAATATTTAAAATATCATGAAAGATAATTGAATGGACTTATGTTTGTAAACTTATTTCTTCAGTTTAAATAAAATAAGTAACAGAAAAGAAACTTTAAATGTGAAAACATGCACAACCATTTTTTTACCCAAACCCTCTGATGTAAGCATGCATCATCTTCACTGCTATAACTCAAATCCTCTAAGACTACTACTATTGGAATCATGCGATGGATCTGAATATAAATCATCTTCACTATCAAAAGATATAGTATAAAACATTTTCAAAGCTTTTTGAGCTTTAATTGTCTAGGAAACTTACTCACCTAATAGGTCCTAGGGTAGCCATAGCAACAGTGTTGATTAAGAAAAAAAAATGGCAATCAATATCAATACAATAATGCTTCAAATGACAACAAATAAACCCTAGTTTTGCCAATAAACAATAAGTACCACTCTTCTGTGTAAAAGAGAAATAGCAAAGACACAACCATAATGTTGAAACAACGTACAGTGCGTTAAGAGTTAGAGTTAAGAAGCTTTACAATTAAATTTTGTTCTGTAATTTGTGATTTATGGGTTAACAAGAATATTTTTTTTAATCCACTCCTCAATCTTGTCACCAGGCCAGAGTGTTTTGTTTCATGTCCTTTTTATTATTTTTATTTTGTTTTTAAAGATCATAAATTGGTTAAAAGTTCTGTTAAGAAGTTGAATAAAAGTTTTTCATTTTCTCTTAGCTCAACCCTTTATGAAGTTCAAGATTGAATTACTGTATTCTAGTTCAATTTCGTAGCAATTCATTTTAATGTTTCCATTTTTTCAATTCTTTTGAACATTGACTTTTCATTATTTGAGAGAGATTTTTGTGCTCACCTCAGAATGGATTAACATGAAAATATTTGACTGTTGAGGTTTTTTTTTTCCTCAAAATATTTTTGTAGTCATAGGAATACCCGTGCCATAGAATGGGACATCATGTTTAATTAATTGGGCAGGTCCCTCTCTTATTTTATTTTATATCTTTGTGTAAAGTTCTATTTTCCAATTCAGCAACTCATCCACTGATTGTCTTCAACTGTTATCGGGGTAGAGTATTATGTTGTGTCCATTCACATAGATACATTTGTTTTGCTGTAACTCATTCCCGATGGCAGTGCTACTTCCGTATTTAATTTATATTCCTTAACCAAGGGAACTAACTCCATTTTGCCATTGATTTACATTAATGTGTAAAATATTTTCTGCGCTGTTAAATTTAATAATTATTAATGAATTAAGGCTACATGCATCCAGAGAAATGAATTAGGTTTAATAAAAAAAATATAACATTAACAGGGAACAAATAACAAGCAATGCCCAAAAACTATATGTTTGTCCCCTCAGATGAACACATGCTAGACAGATGCACCGTACTAAAGAAAACATAGATTGAAAGTGAAGCAAGATAGAAACCTAAGTTTTTTTATTGAAATTACACCATCATAGATGCATGATTTCATTGCTATTTTAAAATAAAAATGATATAAGTGTGTCGCTTCACTCCAGGACTCATCCGTCTAATCCCTCCAAGGACGTAATTAATTGCAAGTGTTGGGAATGAGGTAAAATATTATTTGTGCCATCCTATGAAACCATCACAGCTTTAGCGTGTACATTAGGCACATTGTGTCTTCATATCCTTTTTGCAGAATTGTTAAATGGGTGATAATTCATGATATTCAAAAATGTGTTCTATTTCTATAAGAAACTTCAATTAAGATTTTGTAGTTGTATTCATGAAATGATACAGAAACAAAAACTGGTGCTAACAGTTAGTCTGACAAACTGAAAGACTTTCTAGAGGTAAACTGATGTTGTCTAGCATTGAATTTTTTTAGTCAAATATTGCAACTCTTGTGAACTGTAAAAAATATATATATATATTATTTTTTTTTACATGTCTGATATTTTTTTATGAAAACTGATTTGAAAAAATGTTTTAAATCATCTATAGATAGAGTTGTTGTATAATGTTAGTTTCTTTTTATAGGCTTTTTACTTACTTATTGTAAGCTTTTACTGGCCCCATTCTGCTGGGTGTGATATATAATTTTAAATTTACTATCTCTTCAATATGTCTGCATAACTTGGCTTAACACTACATGTCTTGTTCAGAGTGGCCGTACTTAAGTCCCCATTTTGTATCAGACTTAAGTCAAAAATAGACATTAAATGCACCGGTTCACAGCACTCGTCACTGATGCCATGACTCTAAAATTTTAGTAACTCTTGAGATATCCGGTTATGCTGTATGGGGGTCAATGGGCTTGTTTTGATGAAAGTAAGCATTAGTCAGGTTGGGTCTCTACCAGGAGAAGTCTTTAAATTTTGTAGAAATCTTTTAAACTGTCTTCAGATTGTTGTTATGATTGAACTGCAGGTTGACATTGCCAACTGAAATACTGCTTTAAATGTTGACATTTGCAATGTGTGTGCGTCTCTGTATCAGTGTTGAATTTTGTTGTTTATCATGGAACTGATATCATTCCCGATGAAACATTGGTCAAGCTTTAAATATTCCCTGCTCTCTGTTGGTCAGCTTTGGTCAAGCTTTAAATATTCCCTGCACTCTATTGGTCAGCTTAGGTCAAGCTTTAAATATTCCCTGCTCTCTATTGGTCAGCTTTGGTCAAGCTTTAAATATTCCCTGCTCTCTATTGGTCAGCTTTGGTCAAGCTTTAAATATTCCCTGCTCTCTATTGGTCAGCTTTGGTCAAGCTTTAAATATTCCCTGCTCTCTATTGGTCAGCTTTGGTCAAGCTTTAAATATTCCCTGCTCTCTATTGGTCAGCTTTGGTCAAGCTTTAAATATTCCCTGCTCTCTATTGGTCAGCTTTGGTCAAGCTTTAAATATTCCCTGCTCTCTATTGGTCAGCTTTGCTTTGATTGTTAACTTTTTATGTTTTGCATCAATTGTATATAAATGCAAGTCTTCTCAGCTGTGTTGTATCCAATCTTTGTCAAGGGAACTCACTCACTCTCCTGTTATTTTGTTGTTTACTTAGTTCATTGAACAAGGAGGTTTATGGCCCCTATCAATTCCACCATTATTTGAGTGTTCAAAGTCTTCTTGTTGGGAATTGAATGAACAAGTGTCCAGAAAATTGTTCAGTGAAATAATTGAAAAGTGAACAATTTAAATATTAAAAATGTTGTAAGTGCCTTAGCAAAAGGAGGTTCTCTTATTTATCTTATAACCACTGTACCACATATCATCTGTTAGTGCCAATGTTATCTATCATCTGTTAGTGCCAATTGTTACCATAACTCATATCAAATTACAGCACTTTTTTAGAAATTCAAAGAAATGTTTACTTGTGCATCATTTGTGGTCCTGTTTTCATTTTTATGTTGAAATAAATGAGAATGAGTTCATTGACATTGTCACAACCAAGTCTGTGAATTATACATATAATATAATGTAATATGAGTTCATTTTGACAATGCCAAGTCAGAGAGGTATGCATATAATATAACATAGTTTAGTGATGAGTTGACGGTTATTTAGTACCAAGTTAGTGAGATGTATAAAAATAACAACAAAATCTAAGAGCATTTAAATAGTAAACAAGCAATCCGTTCTGATTTTATACACGTTTATTCTATACACTTTCATTCCATACACTTTCATTCCATACACTTTCATTCTATAACTTTCATTCCATACACTTTCATTCCATACACTTTCATTCCATACACTTTCATTTTAAAACATTCATTCTATACACTTTCATTCCATACACTTTCATTCTATACACTTTCATTCCATACACTTTCAATCCGATTCACTTTCATTCCATACACTTTCATTTTATACACATTCATTCCATACACTTTCATTCCATCACTTTCATTCCATCACTTTCATTCTATACACTTTGATTCTATACACTTTCATTTTATACACATTCATTTTATACACATTCATTCTATACACTTTCATTCCATACACTTTCATTCTATACTCTTTCATTCCATACACTTTCATTCCATACACTTTCATTCCTGCAAAAACTCTGCTACATTGGCACATATGTCCAAAGACCTTTTAAATCCTCATTGAAAAGAATTATTTTGTCACAATGAAGACCCCCCAAGGTTGCACAACATTACCATCAACTAAACAAGCTACCCTATTTATTTTCTAACATCTCTTCCCAATAAACCACACAAGTTAGTAGTCACTCTTCTGAAATCTTTTCCCATACAAGTTAGTAGCCACTCTTCTGAAATCTTTTCCCACACAAGTTAGTAGCCACTCTTCTGAAATCTTTCCCCACACAAGTTAGTAGCCACTCCCCTGAAATCTCTTCCCACACAAGTTTGCAGCTACTCCTCTGAAATTTCTTCCCACACAAGTTAGTAGCTACTCCTCTGCTGGATACAATCCACACATTTCAGCTTTTTCCATTCTCCTCCACAAGCCGCGGGCAAGGGCGGAGTTGACCTTGTGGGCCACCATTTTCTTTCTGTAAACAAAGTCACACAACTCTGGTTTGTTGTTGACCCGCGTGTCGTAGAGGTGCTCGGGGATGTTGATGTGTCGAGCATCGAAGACTTTAGCCAATATTCCAGTTATGAAAGCATCTTCTGTGCTAACGTAGGGCAGATACTCTGCCACGGTCAACAGCCGCTTGGCTAGTGATGTTGGCAAGGCATAGACAGTTCCCTAATGATGACAGATAATGTCACAAGGCTTAGATAGTATCCTAAGGCATAGACAGTTCCCTAATGATGACAGATAATGTCACAAGGCTTAGATAGTATCCTAAGGCATAGACAGTTCCCTAATGATGATAGATAATGTCACAAGGCTTAGATTAGTATCCTAAGGCATAGACAGTTCCCTAATGATGACAGATAATGTCACAAGGCTTAGATAGTATCCTAATGATGACAGATAATGTCACAAGGCTTAGATAGTATCCTAATGATGACAGATACTGTCACAAGGCTTAGATAGAATCCTAATGATGACAGATAATGTCACAAGGCTTAGATAGAATCCTAATGATGACAGATAATGTCACAAGGCTTAGATAGTATCCTAATGATGACAGATAATGTCACAAGGCTTAGATAGTATCCTAATGATGACAGATAATGTCACAAGGCTTAGACAGTATCCTAATGATGACAGATAATGTCACAAGGCTTAGACAGTATCCTAATGATGACAGATAATGTCACAAGGCTTAGACAGTATCCTAATGATGACAGATAATGTCACAAGGCTTAGACAGTATCCTAATGATGACAGATAATGTCACAAGGCTTAGATAGTATCCTAATGATGACAGATAATGTCACAAGGCTTAGATAGAATCCTAAGGCATAGATAACATGTGTTAAAATAATAGTTCTAGCAGGAGCTATAATCATAATAATAATAATCATTTATTTCCTGTTTTTTTTATGATAATACAAGTTTAAGCTTTAGTTGTTTTTCAACAAATTTGTTCAATTTTGAGGCAAGAATTAGTTATGCAGTAAAAAACTACATTCCTTACAAAGGTTGATAAAGATGAACTTGAACCTTTGAATGGGAAAGCTTTCTTACCTTTGCATAAGGCGGGTACCACTCGGGGAAATAAGCTTGTTTTGACACCAGAACTTTGTCGTCCGCTGTCAGCCGTTGGACAGTTTCAGCAAATAAAATTGGTCCAAATATCATATTGGTCAAGTCCTGATTGGCTAAAACACTAAGTAGGAGGGGCACATCTAAAAATGTGTCCTCTTCAACCTGCCGATGAGAAGATTAAAATTGACAAGAGACGACTGATGAAGTAGTCATATGGTCTCTTATTTTATGAGAAGGAATCATGGGCTTTATGAACTATGTTAATGATTATGAACTTAGTGATGTACTAGCCATAATGACATACTGACCTTAATGATGTACTGACCTTAATGATGTACTGACCTTAATGATGTACTGACCTTAATGATGTACTGACCTTAATGATGTACTGACCTTAATGATGTACTGACCTTAATGATGTACTGACCTTAATGATGTACTGACCTTAATGATGTACTGACCTTAATGATGTACTGACCTTAATGATGTACTGACCTTAATGATGTACTGACCTTAATGATGTACTGACCTTAATGATGTACTGACCTTAATGATGTACTGACCTTAATGATGTACTGACCTTAATGATGTACTGAGTACCTGTGCAGTGCTGTAAGACCCACTTAAACCCAGACAACACCTTCCTGGACGCTGGCTGACTTGTTTCCTGTGAGAAAAATTGAACCTATTTCAGAATCCATTTTACCCTGTACTGTAAAGGGTCTGCAATTTTATAACTGCAGAATGATTCAGATACGGAAGGGTGACTGTTGGACAAGACTTGATATCAAGCGTAGACCAGTTTGACAAGACTTGATATCAAGCGTAGACCTCTCTTGTCAACTCACCTGTACCTACACAGCCACTCACCTGTACCTACACAACCACTCACCTGTACCTACACAGCCACTTACCTGTACATCCACAACCACTCACCTGTACATCCACAACCACTCACCTGTACATCTACAACCACTCACCTGTACATCTACAACCACTCACCTGTACATCCACAACCACTCACCTGTACATCCACAACCACTCACCTGTACCTACACAACCACTCACCTGTACCTACACAACCACTCACCTGTACCTACACAACAACTCACCTGTACATCCACAACCACTCACCTGTACCTACACAACCACTCACCTGTACCTACACAACCACTCACCTGTACCTACACAACCACTCACCTGTACCTACACAACCACTCACCTGTACCTACACAACCACTCACCTGCACATCTACAACCACTCACCTGTACATCCACAAGGACAATGTCTCCATACTTATCAGATTCCTTTGTGGCCAAGTCATTATCAATGGGGTCCTCGCTGACTTCTAAGACAAAGATGAGCCTCACCTCTGCCACCATCTACCCCGGGGAGCAAACAAAACAGTTGCAACAGATTAGACCATACTTAATCCCTAACAGAGAAATACATAATTTTGTTTAATCCGTAGCCATATGGGACACTAGAAGGTAAGTAAATTTTGATGCTTTGAGTATATAAATATGTTTTTGAAATACTTTTGGTGACATATTTACTATATTTAAACGCACTTGTAAAAACAAACAATTATTAATTGTGCTATCATTATCACTTTTAAAAAAATGTTAAACATTTTTAACAAAAAATAAAATGGTCTTCCTAAATTTAATAAATTGAATGCCTCTATAGAATGGGCAACAGTAGTGGGTAGGAAATCTTTATTAATAATCTAACGGACAAGGTAGGACATCTTTAAAAAATAATCTCATGGGCAAGGCTAATGGGGAGGACATCTTTATAACATAATCTCATGGGAAAGGCTAATGGGGAGTACATCTTTATAACAATCAGTAAGTTAATTTAATTTCAAATGATTCTCAAAATTAATCATTGCTAAATGATGTGCATTCTCCATTCAAAAAATTATTATGGAAGACCCAGGATTTTATACATAGTCACATGACCAAATTTGACAGCTGAAATATTTTATTTAAAACTTATAATCTAAATTAAAAAAAATAATAACTTTTAGTAAATTGACTGATAAGGTCTTTCAGTGAACAGTAACATTTTATTTCACTTCAGCCTGACCAAACATACACCAACATACATGTCACAAACATACACCAACATACATGTCACAAACACACCAACAGACATGTCACAAACATACACCAACAGACATGTCACAAACATACACCAACAGACATGTCACAAACATACACCAACAGACATGTCACAAACATACACCAACATACATGTCACAAACATACACCAACAGACATGTCACAAACATACACCAACAGACATGTCACAAACATACACCAACATACATGTCACAAACATACACCAACAGACATGTCACAAACATACACCAACAGACATGTCACAAACATACACCAACAGACATGTCACAAACATACACCAACAGACATGTCACAAACATACACCAACAGACATGTCACAAACATACACCAACAGACATGTCACAAACATACACCAACAGACATGTCACAAACATACACCAACAGACATGTCACAAACATACACCAACAGACATGTCACAAACATACACCAACAGACATGTCACAAACATACACCAACAGACATGTCACAAACATACACCAACAGACATGTCACAAACATACACCAACAGACATGTCACAAACATACACCAACAGACATGTCACAAACATACACCAACAGACATGTCACAAATATACACCAACAGACATGTCACAAATATACACCAACCTACATGTCACAAACATACACCAAGCTCTCAGAACGTATACCAACATGTCACAAACATACACCAACCAGTCCAAAGGTCAACTCACCTGTCTCCGAGGCCAAGGTCTCCCTTTAGCCACGCCTCCCCAGGTGTCTCGCACGACATTTCTTTCAATCATGTGCCGGTGATGACTGTGGACAACGATGACTGCCAACGGGCTGCCATCGTCTGCACAGATTTGATCAGGTGAGATGTAGAACACGGGGTTCATTGCCCACATTTTCTGTTTGCCAGGAACGAACGCTTCCATCTGGACGGCCAGCTCGGGCTTGCCGTAGAAGTGTTGGAAACTGTGCTTGACCAACCTCTGGTACTGCTTCGTATTATCCTAGAGAATTTTGGTTCAAAATCTGTTGACTTATTGAGTCCATCGTCTCAACAGGGCAAACTTCATAGTAAGACACATTGTGATAGCTCCCACAAGTCATACAAATCCCACATACCTCATTCCACACACATGAATATACATTTAAAATTTTGAAATACCCCCTCAACCATTGACATACTCAACAAACATTGACATACCCAACAAACATTGACATACCCAACAAACATTGACATACCCAACAAACATTGACATACCCAACAAACATTGACATACCCAACAAACATTGACATACCTAACAAACATTGACATACTCAACAATTTGGGTGTGCTGCCAAAATGTTAAACCTACTAACATGGACATATCCCCACTAACATGGAAATATGCCCATGAAGATTGAAATCTGCCCACCAACTGATACATACCCCAAGGAAAGAGTTGTCCACCTCACACCGTGAACAGTCACAGCTTTCTGATGCATCCCCACCTGGAATCGGCTGCTGCTGCTGTTGTTGTTGCTGCTGTTGCATGAGCAGCTGCTGCTGAAACATCTGCGGCCTGGCATGGAACATGGCGGCATGGTCTTTCAGCATGGAGCCAAAGAACAGATGACTCTTAGGTAGGCTGGGCTCGTCCTCACTCAACTCTCGACTGTTCTGATACTGGCTGTAACCTAGGCGTTGGAATAGAAGGGGTTAAAGTTCTGATACTGACTGTAACCTTCATGTTGGAATAGAAGGGGTTAAAGTTCTGATACTGACTGTAACCTTCATGTTGGAATAGAAGGGGTTAAAGTTCTGATACTGACTGTAACCTTCATGTTGGAATAGAAGGGGTTAAAGTTCTGATACTGACTGTAACCTTCATGTTGGAATAGAAGGGGTTAAAGTTCTGATACTGACTGTAACCTTCATGTTGGAATAGAAGGGGTTAAAGTTCTGATACTGGCTGTAACCTTCATGTTGGAATAGAAGGGGTTAAAGTTCTGATACTGACTGTAACCTTCATGTTGGAATAGAAGGGGTTAAAGTTCTGATACTGGCTGTAATCTAAATGTCAGAATATCTTGGGTAGTGTAGGTGTAGTATATTTTGTTTGCATACTGTTAAGATGACAGCAAATTAACTTGAATAAATGATACTTGCTGGATTGTTTCGTGAGAAACATAGCATAACTTTTTCAAAAGCCACAAATAGATGACGTCAGCAAATGGAAAGGTATTCAAATTTGTGATACTGTAACAAGAAAGTCATCACCGACATTTAAACAACAACAACAACAACCAACAGTTTTACTGTAATTCCAAACGCACCCATCAGTGCCGTTGTGGAGGAGACGGCCCGGCTGAAGGCCAGAAACAGACCGAGGCTGACTGCCATCAGGGTGGGGAACACAAGATACTTCATGTTGCCACCACAGCAGATCTAGGGGACAAAACAGTCGAGTTGGTTAGTTAGCACTCTATGGCTTCTTTAACTCATGGGGGGTGGGGGGCTGGCCAACTTGACTCACACAGAGTCTAGAGTCAACGCTTGATCCATTAGTCAATCACCTATCTAGTATCCTCCATTGACATCAAAAGTCTAGCGTCCATCATTCAGCACATCACTACCATCAGTCTAGCGTCCATCATGCATCACATCACTACCATCAGTCTAGCGTCCATCACTCAGCACATCAATACCACCAGTCTAGCGTCCATCATTCATCACATCACTACCACCAGTCTAGCGTCCATCATTCATCACATCACTACCATCAGTCTAGCGTCCATTACTCATCACATCACTACCACCAGTCTAGCTTCCATCACTCATCACATCACTACCATCAGTCTAGCGTCCATCACTCAGCACATCACTACCACCAGTCTAGCGTCCATCATTCATCACATCACTACCACCAGTCTAGCGTCCATCATTCATCACATCACTACCATCAGTCTAGCGTCCATTACTCATCACATCACTACCACCAGTCTAGCGTCCATCACTCATCACATCACTACCATCAGTCTAGCGTCCATCATTCATCACATCACTACCATCAGTCTAGCGTCCATCACGCATCACATCACTACCACCAGTCTAGCGTCCATCACTCATCACATCACTACAACAGTCTAGCATCCATCACTCATCACATCACTACCATCAGTCTAGCGTCCATCATTGACCCCATCACCACCAGTCTGACGGCCATCATTGACCCCATCACCACCAGTCTGACGGCCATCATTGACCCCATCACCACCAGTCCAATGGTCGTCAATGACATCATCCCTCGCTACCTACCGTGACCAAGAGCCCCAGCGGGAATGGGAGTGGTTCCGGTGGAGGTTTGGGTGTGATATGATAGCTGATAAGTTGCTTCCCCTCGTTGCTGGAGGTTTTCAAGAGTTTCGAATGTGGAGCAGGCGATGGACCTGGGCGCTGGCTGTCCATGGGATCACTCAATAAATCTGTACACCAGATGGAAGTGAAAGCAAGAAACAACACTTTGGTATACATTCTATTGTATCTCTGTGTTAAGCCCATTTCATTTTTCAAGTCGTGCCGTTAGTTATTCATATTGAATGGCAATGCTTTAAACCAAGCCTGCACAACATACGGCCCGCGGACCGCATGTGGCCCGCCAGCACCCACTTTGCGACCCGCAAAGTAACGAAATATTCTTTATTCTTTTTATTTTCTTAATAGCTATCCCCCCTGTTCAATTATTTTTTTGGCCCGCAAACGTTTTTCATAAAGTTTTACGGCCCGCCTTACATTTTGAGTTGTGCAGGCCTCCTTTAAACCATTGTTTCTCAAAACTCAAATGGTGGTCCACGGACCGGCCCCGGTCCGCGAGCCTTTCATTGCCGGTCCACACAACATGAATATTTATGGTCGAATAAAAAGAGAATGTTATTAATAAATCTGGCACCAATCTCTGGCGCAATTTCAAAACGTTTCCGCCAGTGGTCCATCAAACTTAAAAGTTTGAGAAACGCAGCTTTAAGATGACACTGTATGCTTGTAATGAGTTTGTGGAGTGTTGCGTTTGTTTTAAATGTGGTCAATTCTAGATTTGTTTTTTGTTGACTTTGTACCGCGCTTCGAGCCTTTGGGGATGAAGCGTGTTTTTGAAATGAACTTTGGTATTATTATTTATTATTATTTAACATGTTGATAAACTGGCTGTTTTCACAGATATATATAATTATATTAGAAAATTATTTGTATAATTGTCACAGTACCTGCCATATGACAGGTTGACACGAAATAAATAAAATGTAAGATCTCTTTTAATATATAGTGAAACAATATAATTGTAGTAGAGTGGTGGTTTAGGGTTGACTTAGGTGACAACGCCAAAACACTGTAGTAGTGTAAATTGACCCTGCTCGCAGCGCCAAAAACTGTAGTAGTGTGGTGGTTTAGGGTTGACTTAGGTGACAACGCCAAAACACTGTAGTAGTGTAAATTGACCCTGCTCGCAGCGCCAAAATCTGTAGCCGAGTGGTGACGTAGCTTACAGTTTAAATGAAATCACAATAAAACAATCAGGTCTGAGAACTATAGCTTTTTAATGTAAGGTACAATCCGTTGACAGAGCCGACAGGAAAAATCTCTCACACCTGACGCCGACCCGACGCATCCGTTCCACACCACAATCTCAAAAATGTACACACCTCAAGTCCCAGTTCGCCCCCCCTCCCACACACACACAGTCACAGGGAACCCGCGTCCGAGCTGACCATGGGTCAACCCCGTAGCAGGGATGGTTATTCCCGCGTCTAAATAACCTACATAAAATTTAAGGCCAGTACACGGCTGAGTGTTACGTTGAATGACCATGGATAATGGATGTGTACGTGCTTGGGGTTACCCATAGCAGTGACACTATGAGAGTGGATTCTCTTATATAGTGGCACATTGCCACATAATGTATAAATGATTTAGATAGCACTAAGAATGGCTGACAGACCTGCAATGCTATTTCTGTCATTGGTCTCCACCTGCACCATCTTGTTACGTCGCAGCCTCAGGTGGGTCCCCAGCTTGTGATGGCATCAACACCAGCAGCCGACACGTGCGCTAATCTCTCGTGACGCCCGCTGACATCAAATGTCATCACACGGCTGAATGTCATGGACAGCAGTGGGACGCATCTAGCTTCTAATTCTTCATTGAAACCATGTCAAGAGATAAAGCTCGCCGCTGTTAGTGTTGACATCCGGTTGAGATCAAGCTGGTGTAACAGTAGATGCGAACTAGATGTCAACTAGATGTCAATTAGAAGTTCCAGTATTGTGTTGGGACGAGATAGAATCCGTCACTTAGCAGGTGCCGTGCTGTCTCTTCGTTGTGGTCGATTTCTTCAAGGCCACTCCCCTACATCCTCACCCCCCACCCCACACACACACACTTACACAGAGGCCATCCAACTGCGTACACAGACCATCCCATCCCCCACACACAGCCACTTATGACGACGATGGCTTGTTCAATGTATTGACTGAGTGAGGCACGCGCCGTCCCTTGGGATCAATGTTGTTACTTGGCTGTACACGGCAGGAGGCCCCCGTACTACACTCGCTGCGTCTGATAAGATCTGTAGCCTACTCGGTACAACACTCACTGCGACTCATAAGATCTGTACTCGGTACAACACTCACTGCGACTAATAAGATCTGTACTCTGTACAACACTCACTGCGACTGATAAGATCTGTACTCGGTACAACACTCACTGCGTCTGATAAGATCTGTACTCGGTTATATACATTCACCGGCGGATCCAGGGGGTGGGTGCCAGCGGTAAGGGGGCGGGCGCTTTAGTGAGGTGGGATTACCAGGGCGCAAGACTGTTGGCTGTTCCAACATTTCCAGAAATCACGTGGCTTTAGTTTTCTTAGCGCTATGTCAAATGACGGTTGTTGGTTGTTTTATTGTTCTCCTGTATTATTGTTATCAGGGTACAGGACTGAATTGCCCCCGCCCCCCCCCAATCACTTCCCCTTTAAATCGCACACATTTTGGAGCAAGAGAAAGAAGATAGATGGGTTAGGTGGGGAAGCAGACTACTCATTAAACACGATGGTTTCTCTCAATGACACAACATTTGGCAGAGTTTGCTCCCTCCACCACCCACATTTAGCAGAGTTTGCCCCCTCCCTCCCTCCACCCACCCACATTTAGCAAAGTTTGCCCCCTCCCTCCACCCATATTTAGCAGAGTTTGCCTCCTCCCTCCCTCCACCCACCCACATTTAGCAGAGTTTGCTCCCTCCCTCCACCCTCCACCCACATTTAGCAAAGTTTGCCCCCTCCCTCCACCCTCCACCCACATTTAGCAGAGTTTGCCCCCTCCCTCCACCCACCCACCCACATTTAGCAGAGTATGCCCCCTCCCTCCACCACCCACATTTAGAAGAGTTTGCCCCCTCCCTCCACCACCCACATTTAGCAGCGTTTGCCCCCTCCCTCTACCCACCCAAGTGTCACCAAGCATTCAGTGATACCACTTCTCAAACGATATGCAAATTAACCACCCCCCACCACCAAAAAAACAACAACAACAAACAAACATAACAAAACTGTACGTTGTATTATGGATGAACAATCTCATCAAACTGCTGAAAAGGTTATTGATAATGAAAGCGCACAGAAGACTGTTAGTTGAAATGTTCATATTCTAATCCATAACTGTCAGATCATTTCCAGTATCTGATCAGTTCCACGCGTTACTACAACACACCTCAAGGCTGTACGTGCTGTCAGCCAATCGTTGCCTTCTCTGCACTCATCTCAGCCAATCGTTGCCTTCTCTGCACTCATCTCAGCCAATCGTTGCCTTCTCTGCACTCATCTCAGCCAATCATTGCCTTCTCTGCACTCCTCTCAGCCAATCGTTGCCTTCTCTGCACTCATCTCAGCCAATCGTTGCCTTCTCTGCACTCATCTCAGCCAATCGTTGCCTTCTCTGCACTCATCTCAGCCAATCATTGCCTTCTCTGCACTCATCTCAGCCAATCATTGCTTTCTCTGCACTCATCTCAGCCAATCGTTGCCTTCTCTTTGTAGCTCGTTTAACTCATCAGTTTAGGTCACGTGGGTCAGGTATTTGACTATTGTAAACTCAAATGGGGGGGGGGGGGAGGGGCGACCCTCTTCTCCTTGTAATGTTCTAATAGAAAACCTAACTAGAAAGAACGGGATGTCCAATGTTCGAAATCAGATGGCATGGAATTGAGTGCTTTCAAGCCCTGGCATCTATCCCAATGTTGGTTTGTATTGAATAAAATGAGCAGGTCAACTTATCGTGTTTTCACTATTATGGTCATCCTCTTTAGCCAACTCGACATGACCTTTCACTTTTAGCACGCCACTTTTTAAACCACTGAACGTGACTTGTCACTGTTGGCAGCCCTTTTTTAACTGCTGGACATAACCATAACTGTCTTAACTCAACGGCCATCTCTTTAAAAAAAAACAAAAAAAACCCACCTCAGCTCTTTTGTGAAGACTGGGGCCTGTCAGCGTTTGATAGAGGCATCCCGCCTGCGGTAGACACTGGTCCGTCTGTTTCTTGCCTCGGAACATCCGGGCTCTTCATCTCACCCCGCTTGCCCCGAGCAGGCGGGACACACACGGTGAAGCCGAACCAACCCCCAGCAATGGCCAGCACGACAACGAACGGGGTGACGATGTCGCTGGGCTTCGAGTGCGTCCGATAGCGGCTGGCAAAGGGGGTGTTTGGCGCACTGATGTTGCAGTGGGACCCCGTGAACTGACCCAGGCACGCCCCACCCTCGCACCCCCCCGTCACCGCGTTGCAGGACAGGTTGGACAGACACCTGCACGCCCGGTCGCACCTGGGCATCCCGAAGGTGCCTTCGGGACACAGGCGGACGTTGCAGTGGTTGCCATGCCAACCCTGCTTGCAACCCTGCGCGCAGATTCCGTCTTTGTGGTCGCACGTGTCGTTGGCGCAGTGGCACCTGAACAGGCACAGCGGAGGGCCGAAATATCCGGGATCGCAGGCTCGATCCTGGCAGTTGGTTCCCAGCCAGCGATCTTCGCAGGGTGTCCCGTGACAGTGTCCGTCAGATGGGCCGCAGAACCGGTCGTCCTCACAATGGCACGTCTGCTGACAGTCCGGGGGGCCAAACGTTCCGATGGGACATTTTCTGTTAGTGCAGAGCTTCCCTCCCCAGCCCGGATCACACTTACACACACCAGGTGGGTCCTTGCAGTTGGGATCTGAGCAAAAACAACTCCCGCAGTTGTCTGCCCCAGCCTGGCACGGTTTGGAGCAGTTTATCCCGCTCCAGCCGTCGGCGCAGCCATGTTCGCACGACCCGGACATGACGTCACAGTCCTTATCTTTCTCACAGTGGCACTTGTGGTCACATTTTGGGGGACCGGCGAAACCCAGAGGGCACCGTCTAGTCTTGCAGTCTGTGCCGGTCCAGCCTTGTTTACAGCCGAACGGACAGAAGCCATCCACGGCATCGCAAGTGACGTCATGCAAGCAGCTGCAGCTTTGCCAGCAGAATGGCGGACCGTAGAACCCGGCTGAGCATTTTTCATTCTTGCATGCACCGGTTATGACGTCACAGTATTCCAGCTGCTTGCACTGACAGGTGGACAGACACTTGGGTGGGTCGAAGGTCCCCTGGGGGCACGTCGCGATCTTGCAGACGACAAGGCATTCGTCAAAGTTGGTCACGTTGCCATGACAACGGCTCTCTTGGGTCTTGAGCCTAGAATGTAAACGTACATATGTTAGATGCTGGATCCTATAATGTGTACAACACAGTATGTGTTCAAAAACTGGTCCTATTAATGAGCAAACTAGCAACCGTGTATTGGATTCATTGCTCACTCATTTTCATCCTAAAATAAATCTCGTTTGACCTAAATCTTTGGAGAAAAAAAGGTAGGGGGGGGCATAAGAATAATTAAATAATTTGGTTTAGAACTTAGGTTCGGATTCTTAAATTGGAATACAATTAATGACAATGGTGTTAATTAACAATTTTTATTTTTTTTTTAAATCAAGTATTAAATGTAAGCTAACCATAAAGAGTTCCAAGGAGAAAAAAAATATATTTAAATATGAAGAGTATCAAGGCGAAAAAAAAAATATTTAAATATGAAGAGTTTCAAAACCCGAGGGGACCAAACAAGGGGAGGTGGTAGGGCGTTAACTCCAATATAGTGGGACACTAAGCCCATATGTTTTTTTTTTCCGAATTTGCGTAAATTGCGATAGTACAGATCGCAAACCCCAAACTTGGTCAGCTTGTTCAGTTGCTTTTGACTGGAGGCGCCACGGTACACAGCAATTTGAATAAACCTGTAAATTCAGGGGGAGGGCAAATGCCCCACCCTGCTCTACCCAAATGACGCCCCTGGTACTGATCCCAAAAGACTAAAGTGTATCTGGAGCCATGGACTTATTATGTCATTGGTCATGTGTAAGTGTATCTGGAGCCATGGACTTATTATGTCATTGGTCATGTGTGTCAGTGTCACATATAAAAAACAATGTTTGGTGACAACCAGCATACCTTTCATTTAATGAGAACTAGTTTTATTGCTCTTTTTTAATATTTTTTTTTCTGGTTCGGTGTTTAGACGGAGAATTACGTTGTGGTTCGCGAGATGAGAGGATCCGTATGGAGAGTGTGAGGATCTTTGTGGAGACTGTGAGGATCTGTGTGGAGACTGTGAGGGTCTGTGTGGAGATTGTGAGGGTCTGTGTGGAGACTGTGAGGATCTGTGTGAAGACTGTGAGAATCTGTGTGGAGAGTGTGAGGGTCTGTGTGAAGACTGTGAGGGTCTGTGTGGAGATTGTGAGGGTCTGTGTGGAGACTGTGGGGGTCTGTGTGGAGACTGTGATGATCTGTGTGAAGACTGTGAGGGTCTGTGTGGAGACTGTGGGGAAATTTATACTCGCGGACAGTGTTATCGTAAATTTCCGCTCCCTTATGGATTCATTGAAATATTTAATTATCTAACTACCGGCACTCCCAGAGCACGGGTAAAGCTGCTAGTATAAACACACCACCGATACTAACCCGGTGAAAGCTTCTTTCTTATCTGGTTTCCCTGGCAGAAAATTGAGGTCACTCAAAAGAAAGTCCTCGGCCAGAATGCCAACATGCCGGCAGAAGTTCACGGCCTCCGCCCACCTGAAGGGCTTCTCGTAGTCTTGTTTGAACAGGAACACGTAGCAGAACTGGCCGCTTCTTCTGCCAAAGTTGTCGCCATAAACGCACAGGTGAAAGGTGTCCTTGTTGACGTCCATGTGGACAATTGGACACCAGGTGAGCAGAACAGCAGCCACGTAAACACGCGCCACGTTGAGCACCAGGCTCTCGAAGTCCGCCATTCAACAACGTCCAATTTCAAGATTTTTGTCTAGATGAATGTAGTCTCCAACTGGCAGAGATGTTTACCGTATTTCGTCTCCAGTTGGTAGAAATGTTTACCGTATGTAGTCTCCAACTTATAGAGATTTTGCTTTTCGGTCTTTTCTCTTTGGCATCACCACTTTTAACACCACCCGGTCAGTAATGAAACAATTTGGTGCCAGCTCGGTGCAGTACAACACACATCCGGGTGTGGGGGAGTGGTAGGATGTGAAAACATCTTGATGGTGTGCAAGGGGGGGGGGAAACATTGATATTAATTATCTTTAAATTCCCGAGTGGATCGTTCATGTCTACCCCTCTCTCATCGCACGCCGTCCACATCGCACACCGTCCACATCGCACACCGTCCACATCGCACACCGTCCACATCGCACACCGTCCACATCGCACACCGTCCACACTGCGCACCGCCCTCTCATTCGCTGCCCCCCCCCCCGGTCGTGCGCTTACGTAGGCACCAAACCCACACAAATGATAAACCACAATCAAGAGGATCACCTTTGATGCACCGAGAAATTTTCCTTTCCATGCCNTACGTAGGCACCAAACGCACACAAATGATAAACCACAATCAAGAGGATCATCTTTGATGCACTGAGTAATTGTCCTTTCAATGCCCTGAGACAATATTTGTTGTATAGGGCATCCATGTGACACGGTGGGACGTAGGGAAGGGTGGATTACAACGTGGATAGAAATGAAAAGAAGGGGGGGGGTGGTCTTGACAGTGTTTCACATGTGATTAATCTCCACATATAGATTTATCAGATTTTCAAATGTATATATACATATATTTATATATATATATAAATATATTTATATATATATATATATATATATATAATATATATATAATATATGTCCATCCATATATAATATTAAAAAAAAACACCATATTCCAAGCTATCCTACTGTCCAGATTAGTTCCACGCTTATCGACACTGTAATGCCAACTATCGATTGTGTGGTTAGCGTCTGCAATGTGGTGGCTGTCACAGGGTCGACCCGTGGGTAGTCAGTGGCTGTCACAGGGTCGACCCGTCTGTAGTCAGTGGCTGTCACAGGGTCGACCCGTGGGTAGTCAGTGGCTGTCACAAGGTAAACCCGTCGGTAGTCAGTGGCTGTCACAAGGTAAACCCGTCGGTAGTCAGTGGCTGTCACAGGGTCGATCCGTCGGTAGTCAGTGGCTGTCACAGGGTCGACCCGTGGGTAGTCAGTGGCTGTCACAAGGTAAACCCGTCGGTAGTCAGTGGCTGTCACAAGGTAAACCCGTCGGTAGTCAGTGGCTGTCACAAGGTAAACCCGTCGGTAGTCAGTGGCTGTCACAGGGTCGACCCGTGGGTAGTCAGTGGCTGTCACAGGGTCGACCCGTTGGTAGTCAGTGGCTGTCACAAGGTAAACCCGTCGGTAGTCAGTGGCTGTCACAGGGTCGACCCGTGGGTAGTCAGTGGCTGTCACAGGGTCGACCCGTCGGTAGTCAATGGCTGTCACAAGGTAAACCCGTCGGTAGTCAGTGGCTGTCACAAGGTAAACCCGTCGGTAGTCAGTGGCTGTCACAAGGTAAACCCGTCGGTAGTCAGTGGCTGTCACAGGGTCGACCCGTCGGTAGTCAGTGGCTGTCACAAGGTAAACCCGTCGGTAGTCAGTGGCTGTCACAAGGTAAACCCGTCGGTAGTCAGTGGCTGTCACAAGGTAGACCCGTCGGTAGTCAGTGGCTGTCACAAGGTAAATCCGTCGGTAGTCAGTGGCTGTCACAGGGTCGACCCGTGGGTAGTCAGTGGCTGTCACAGGGTAGACCCGTCGGTAGTCAATGGCTGTCACAAGGTAAACCCGTTGGTAGTCAGTGGCTGTCACAAGGTAAACCCGTCGGTAGTCAGTGGCTGTCACAAGGTAAACCCGTCGGTAGTCAGTGGCTGTCACAGGGTCGACCCGTCGGTAGTCAGTGGCTGTCACAGGGTCAACCCGTCGGTAGTCAGTGGCCGTCACAGGGTCAACCCGTGGGTAGTCAGTGGCTGTCACAGGGTTGACCCGTCGGTAGTCAGTGGCTGTCACAGGGTCAACCCGTCGGTAGTCAGTGGCTGTCACAGGGTCAACCCGTCGGTAGTCAGTGGCTATCACAGGGTCAACCCGTGGGTAGTCAGCGTGTTGTGAAAAGTTGTTCCAAACAAACACAACTAACCCTAACTGTGTGCTATGTCAGTGGTTGCATGTTTGACCAACCCTAACTGTGTGCTATGTCAGTGGTTGCATGTTTGACCAACCCTAACTGTGTGCTATGTCAGTGGTTGCATGTTTGACTCATGGGAAATGTTTCTATTCATCAACACACATCCTATTATACAATGGTTCTCAAATCAGTAGGAAATGAGTATAACAAAGAAAGGTTAAATCTGAAAAAAGGAATGCAGAAAACAACGAATGTATCGGCAGGAAGCCTTTGTCGGCGAACAAACAACAGAAAAAACAGAATAAAATTTTAGTCTATCTTATGTGGATGGCCTCCGCCAAAATTCACAATTTATAGCTGCAATCTCATGCAAACACAGACCACCCATCTAATCCAAACATAGACCACCCACGTGACCCATATAAATCCCAACATCGACCACCCATCATCTAAACCAAACATAGACAACCCACCTAATCCAAACATAGACAACCCACCAAATCCAAACATAGACAACCCACCAAATCCCAACATAGACAATACACCAAATCCCAACAGACAACCCACCAAATCCAAACATAGACAACCCACCTAATCCCAACATAGACAACCCACCAAATCCCAACATAGACAACCCACCAAATCCAAACATAGACAACCCACCTACTCCAAACAGACAACCCACCAAATCCCAACATAGACAACCCACCTAATCCAAACAGACAACCCACCTAATCCAAACATAGACAACCCACCTAATCCAAACATAGACATCAAATCTTATCCAAATACCAAAACACAAAAAAATGAGGGAACCCAGGGGAGTTAATCAAATATGTTTATTCAGTCACAAATAATTGGATTACCTGGCATAGATAGGTCAAACCCTAAAAAAGTTTTCATTTAAATTATAATAAGGCAATACGAGCAGTGACACATCACAAAAACATTATGTACACATTACGTAGATCCCTACATTACATAGCATCACATAGACTTCCTAAGTACATCTCAAATCCATCACATGTATATCAATTATATGTCTACTGCCGACACCAATGAGGAACTATAGATGGGCTGAGCCTGATTTTTTTTTAGGGTGAATACATCTTTTGTGGATTGGCTGTCACTCGGCTGTCACTCACCCATGACTTGCTGTTGGTTGTAAGGCAATATCCTTGACTCGTGAGGTTATATAAGTAGCCAAGTTTGTCATTAATATTACATTCATCATTGATGACTAGGGGCAGGTCAACAAAATTAAATTGTTTACAATCAATGAATCAATGCGTCTCTGAATTACAAATGAGTCAATATTTGGTCCACTTCTAGATAGAAGGAATATGGTATATCATCAAAATGACTTCAGGCTATTGAAAAATTAAAAACATCATCTATCAAAGAAAAGACTGGTTAAATATAATTAAAGAAATCTTTTTTAAAAAAATAATAATTTTTTAAGCAAATTATGAAGAAACGGGGTTAGGGTGGCTCGTTATATAAACAAATTCTTGGAATGGCAAACAAAAACAATAACTTTCTCAAGATTTCTGGATAACTTAGGGGAAACACTTTCAATACTGATTAGTGACGTTATTGAAATTACTTCCATAGCATATAAGATTTATTTAAAAAAAAAAAAACAGCTAAAATCTAGAATTTCCCTTAAAATGTCATATTAATTATTTTACGATAAGTTAATATCACACTAAGAATTTTCCATTACCAGATAAATATTTCATATTCTCTGAGAGTTAAAAAAAACATTAAATCATAATCTTAATAATATATCTATTTGATTGTGTTCTACATCATGATTGCATGTGCTAGTATTGCTATACTTATTTTATTCTCATTTATTTAATTACCAGCAGTTCTAACAAATGGAAAATGTTTGATATGTTTTGCTGAACATAATGAGAGGCAAAAAGTAGCTTTACTATTTTATTTTGGTATCAGTTAGTCAATTACCAGCAGTTCTAGCAAAAAAACAACATGAATATTTCACTGAACCTAATCAGAGAAAGAAGGAAGGGCATTAATTCTTGACCCTTTAAATTTTCATTGTTGTTAACAGCAGGTCCTGGACTGAGGCAAAGGCTGGTGAGATTGTCTCCCTTCTGCCATAACCCTTTCTATTTCCTCCACTGCCCTGGGCACAGTCGTGAGCAGCTCCAAACCACTGTCAGTTACCGCAATGTCGTCCTCAATTCTCACCTAAAAAGATACAATATGTCCATGGTAGTCATTGTCTGCTTCATTATGGCAACAAAAAATAATTTAAAAAAAATTAACAATAAATTTTTCTTCCATTAACATTAAAATGACGATGAGATGAAGGATAAACTATTGAAAAGACAAGAAGATGGAAACATTGGACTGGTAGTATTTAAACTGTTGGTCAGACCTCATGGGAGTGGCACAACATTGGACTGGTAGTACTTAAACTGTAGGTCAGTCCTCATGGGAGGGACACAACATTGGACAGGTAGTACTTAAACTGTAGGTCAGTCCTCATGGGAGTGGCACAACATTGGACTGGTAGTATTTAAACTGTTGGTCAGACCTCATGTGAGTGGCACAACATTGGACTGGTAGTACTTAAACTGTAGGTCAGTCCTCATGGGAGGGACACAACATTGGACTGGTAGTACTTAAACTGTAGGTCAGTCCTCATGGGAGAGGCACAACATTGGACTGGTAGTACTTAAACTGTAGGTCAGTCCTCATGGGAGGGGCACAACATTGGACTGTGTGCAACTAAACTGTAGGTCGATTCTCATTGGAATATCTGCAAAATAACTGTACATCAAAAAATGTCTTGGGAGTAACACAACATTGGAATTGGAGGATTCAACTCTCCACCACACAACATTGGAACTGGAGGATGCCACTCTCCACCACACAACATTGGAACTGGAGGATGCCACTCTCCACCACACAACATTATACACACCCAAAAAAGAAGAGAAATTTTGATTCACATTAGATTCACATACACTGATAAGTTGAGATAAAAGAATGAAGAATAATTTTTTTTGTAAAAAAGGAATATTTAGAATGTTGGCACTCATAACTGTACAGCAAGCAATGAGAACATCATTCCACAGGGACACATCAACAGTTACCCCGCCAAATAAGCAATGATAACATCATTCCACAGGGACACATCAACAGTTACCTTGCCAAATAAGCAATGATAACATCATTCCACAGGGACACATCAACAGTTACCCCGCCAAATAAGCAATGAAAACATCATGCCACAGGGATACATTAACAGTTACCCCGCCAAATAAGCAATGATAACATCATTCCACAGGGACACATGAACAGTTACCCCGCCAAATCCTCTGAATCGCCTCAAAACTTCAGGAACAATAAACTGTTGATGGCGCTCATCTTTCAAGGCTCTGTCCAGTAACTAAAAGATGATAATAGTTAAATAAGGCTCTGTCCAGTAAATATAAATTAAAGGACTGCATTCAAGCTTAGTAAATGAATGAAATAGAAAAACGAGGTATGTGGAAGCTAGAGTAAGATAACAGGACAAAAAACAAGGACGTTTCGGCATAAAGCTTTCCCCAGCCAACAGTAGAAATGAAAATATAACAAAGAACAGAGCACAGTAGACAACTCAAGGAGTATCCATTCGTGTCGCCAGAAGTGGGAACACAGGAAGCGAGAGAATATAAATATTGACACTGTGAAAAATGAAGTCCACAATAATAATGGACCAGAATATCCAGGGATACATCAACACACAGCAATAAGAAAATAGATGAAATACAGGGAAACAGAGAAACATTAGTAGGATAGTATTTGGTTAATACCATATGGAGATATGGTGCCCAACAGCTGGATAAATGTATTTTCCATTTTAACCCTCTCCAGTGTGTTACTGCATGAAATCAGTGCCGTAAGAGTTACATCCAATGCACCTTTCTGTTCTTTTCTGTTGAAAGAAAGGTTTACATTGCTCAATATCCCCTAGATGTTCAGTAAACCTATCACCCAATCTTCTCCCAGTTTCACCTATGTAGCTAGATTGGCATCTACGGCACACAATCGCATATTACATTATGGCTGACACAGGTGAAACCCTCTTTAATGGTAAAGGTACCTTTAGGGAGGCCAATGCTTTCAGTTTGGAGAATAAAGGGACAAGTTCTGCAGCGGCCTCTTAAGCATGGTTTAGTACCAACGTAAGCCGGTTCAGATCGAAGGCGACTATGAACCAGAAGATCACCTAGATTTTCGTCCTGTTTAAAGACAATCGGTGGAGGGGATGAGAAAACCCTGTTGGTATCGGGGTCAGCAAGAAGTATGCTATGATTTTTTAGGAATACTTTTTTAGCAGTTAAATTGTAAGGGTGGTAGGTTAGTATAAGTTTGGTACGATCTTCATTGTTGTTTTGACGAGTTTTGAAAGCCTCTTTTTGTGTGATAGTGCTGATGAAACCTAGTACTGAGACAAGAGTAGTTTCAGGATAGGATCTAGAGCGGAAGAAATCCATCATTTCATCAGCTCTTTCCAAAAATTCCTCATCAATTTGGCAGAGACGCCGTAGTCTAAGAAGTTGTGAGAAAGGTATAGAGTCTTTGCATGATTCCGACGACACAAATGGATACTTCTTGAGTTTCTACTGTGCTCTGTTCTTTGTTATATTTTCATTTCTACTGTTAGCTGAAGAGCGCTTTATGCCGAAACGTCCTTGTTTTTTGTCCTGTTCTCTTACTTAACCTTCCACATATCTCGTTTTGCTATTTCATTCATCTGTCCAGCAACTAAAAGATAATAATAGTTGAATAAGGCTCTGTCCAGCAACTAAAAGATAATAATAGTTGAATAAGGCTCTGTCCAGCAACTAAAAGATAATAATAGTTGAATAAGGCTCTGTCCAGCAACTAAAAGATAATAATAGTTGAATAAGGCTCTGTCCAGCAACTAAAAGATACTAGTTGACAATTCAATTATTTTATGAGTAGAAAAATAAATGATCTAAAGGGTTTCTCACTAACTAAAGGGTTTCTCACTAACTAAAGGGTTTCTCACTAACTAAAGGGTTTCTCACTAACTAAAGGGTTTCTCACTAACTATACGGTTTCTCACTAACTAAAGGGTTTCTCACTAACTAAAGGGTTTCTCACTAACTAAAGGGTTTCTCACTAACTAAAGGGTTTCTCACTAACTAAAGGGTTTCTCACTAACTAAAGGGTTTCTCACTAACTAAAGGGTTTCTCACTAACTAAAGGGTTTCTCACTAACTAAAGGGTTTCTCACTAACTAAAGGGTTTCTCACTAACAAAAAAAAAACAAAACAAAAAGAAAGAAAAACTTGACATTTTGTTATATTCTCCAATCTATATTCTCCAATCTATATTCTCCAATCTATATTCTCCAATCTATATTCTCCAATCTATATGAATTGGGCGTGAACTTACAATATCCATGAAGTAGCATCCTGGTTCTATTGTGATGACCATACGTGGTTCCAGTGTACGAGTTGTGCGTAGAGATCTCAAGCCTGGCTCATCAATCCGCGATGTTCCCTGGTCAAGTGATAAAATCAAAATATTCCTCGTATCCAAATGATAGATTTATTCTTATTCAACATTGCTTAAACTTGCCATGGTTCAATTTGACAAGAGATTTTTTTTAAAAAAGGTAAAAACTTTAAAGTGCACATCCAGGAGGAGAAACAGCTAAGATTGAACTAGTGCGAATCCAGGGTGAGCAACAGCTAAGATTGAACTAGTGCACATCCAGGGTGAGCAACAGCTAAGATTGAACTAGTGCACATCCAGGGTGAGCAAAGTGCACATCCAGGGTGAGCAAAGTGCACATCCAGGGTGAGCAAAGTGCACATCCAGGGTGAGCAAAGTGCACATCCAGGGTGAGCAAAGTGCACATCCAGGGTGAGCAAAGTGCACATCCAGGGTGAAGGAAAGTGCACATCCATGGTGAGCAAAGTGCACATCCAGGGTGAGCAAAGTGCACATCCAGGGTGAGCAAAGTGCACATCCAGGGTGAGCAAAGTGCACATCCAGGGTGAGCAAAGTGCACATCCAGGGTGAACAACAGCTAAGATTGAACTAGTGCACATCCAGGGTGAGCAAAGTGCACATCCAGGGTGAGCAACAGCTAAGATTGAACTAATCCTAGGCAGCTTGAAATATGGAGAAGACTTGACACATGTGCAAATGAAATTCTAATATACTGTAACACATTTATTCTATTGATCAAGCACAAGAGTAGATCACCAAGTGCATTGTCTGTTGACATTGGCCAGTGCATTATCTGTGGAGATTACCCAGTGCATTATCCATGCATGTTGACCAGTGCATTATCCATAGACATTGGCCAGTGCATTATCTGTGCACCTTGGCCAGTGCATTATCTGGGGACCTTGGCTAGGGAATTATCTGTGGAGTTAACCCAGTGGATTATCATTGGACACTGACCAATGTATTAACTGTGGACATTAGCCATGTATTATTTATTTATTTAGGCATTTTTATATAGCGCTTATCATAAAGCTCTAAGCGCTTTACAATTATTAAAACATGTAAACTAAGTAAATACAAATGAGACACTAGGATAGTAACTACTTTTCTATAGAAACAATGAAAATGGCTATAAAACGAGGACACTTTGACACTTCAGGATCAACCCGAAACAGAAAATGAGGTAGGGCAAGGAGGGTGCATCACAGGTCATAGGCGGACCTAAACAGATGAGTTTTAAGGGACTTTTTGAAAATGGACGAGGTTTCACTATGACGTATATGGAAGGGGAGCTGGTTCCAGAACGTGGGCCCATGGAAGCAGAAGGAGCGTTCACCGATGGTCTTAGTTTTAGTTCTTGGGATTGAGAGGGTTCTACTGTCAATGGAAGAACGTAGTTGTCTTGTGGGGATGTAAGGAAGCAACAGTTCAGAGAGATAGACAGGAAAGTGAGGGTCAGTGAACGAGTTGAAGCAAAGATTGGCAGACTTGTATTTGATGCGAGAGGATATTGGAAGCCAGTGGAGTTGCCGCATGTGTGGTTGAATGTGGTCATGTTTCATTGATTTAAAAATGAGTCTGCATGCTGAGTTCTGTGCCTTCTGAAGTTTTTCTATGTGGTGTTGAGGAATGCCTGAGAGAAGAATGTTACAGTAGTCAAATTTTGAAAGAATGAGTGAAGAGACGAGAGTTTTTGTGGCATCAAAGGAGAGGAGGTGTCTAATGGTGCTGATTTTTCTAATTTCGTTATATGCTGATCTGCATATATTCGTGACATGTTTCTCCATGGAGAGGGTGTCCGTAAGCGTGACTCCAAGGTTTCTGGCAGAGGGAGAGAGTGTAATGTCAGAGTTGCCAATAGATATAGAAGAAGGAGTGAATGGAGGGAGAGGTTTGTTTTGAGAGTAACATTGGACTACAACTTACCTGGGGGTAACCACTAATGTATTAGCTGTGGACATTAGCCCTGTATTACCTGTAACATTGGACTAGACCTTACCTGGGGGTAACCACCACAGTCATGTGTGTCCACACCAAGAAAATGTCCGAGACCATGAGGCATGAAGACAGCAGCCAGCCTCACGCGCATCATTTCCTCAATGTCTCCTTGAAGAATTCCGAGCCGTACGAGATGCTCCAGAAGCACACGTTCTGCCAGTAGATGCATGTCCAGCCAGCTCACTCCTGGATAAAATAACAGTCAAATAGTAAACAATCATTACTTTGTACATTGTCAGACGTATCTGACCAATTTTGTGAAATTACATCATTGCCATTATCAGACAGTGTCTTTAAATGCTTTGCTGGTTTACAGTCAAGTATCTGTTTAATAAAGAATTATATTTAAAAAATAACGCCATAAATAATTTGATAAATATTTAATTTTCTGATTAAATTTGTGACCTGGCCTTATAGCAGCGATGACAGCCCGACTGGAGGCAAGTACAGCTTCATAAATGGCCTTCTGATCAGCTGTAAACTTTCCATTGGCTGGGAAGGAACATGTGATGTCTGAAGCATAGCAGTAGTACTCTCCACCCATGTCAAACAAACTGGGGGAAGGTATACAAACCTTAATATCTGTAACTGTGTTCAACTGTCATCAAGTAACAGGCAAGTGTTTATGTCATCAAGTAACAGGCAAGTGTTTATGTCATCAAGTAACAGGCAAGTGTTTATGTCATCAAGTAACAGGCAAGTGTTTATGTCATTGTCATAAAGTTATATGAATATAGCATGATCTCCACTCAGAAATGAAATAATCCCAGATCTCAGAAGAAAATGAAATGCTCAGATGCAAGCATTTTCTGTTTTATGTCCAATATTTTTTTTAAGGAACTGACCATTAACCAGTAGGAACTGAAACTTACCACATGTCACCATTTTGAATTTCTTTGGAGTTGGGAGCCCCAGCATGGCCATAATGTAGGACTGATCCATTGTGACCACTGAAAAGTAAAATTAAGATCAAAGAAAACTGAATATTTAAAAATTAATTTCTGATATTTAAAAAAAAAAAAAAAATTACCGGTTTACAAATGTTGAAATAAAAATAATAATGCTATATTGCTTATTAAACCAGAAATTTAATAGTGAGTTATTCTAATGTCCATGACTTTTCCCACTATGAGTGAATTTATATTATATATAGAAAAATGTGAAACTAACAAAAAAACAAACAATGCAATGCAAATTAGATGACCCTACCTGATTGCAATCAATATTGTCTCCCTTTGAACTTGCAGATGTTAATTACAATTGTTTGATTATTTATGTCTATGAACAATGCACAATCATAAATAATGGCTGGATAAAGTGTTTAGAGTTTAAGTGTCTAGCAAATGGGACCAAGAAAGTTTCTTAAAAAAAACAATAAGAAAAATTGGACATCATTTTTTACCTCCCACAAATGCAAGTGTAAGAGAGCATTCGGAGACCGCCTGTGTAACGACAATAATGATGGAATATACTGTTGAAAGAAAAAAATATGCTTATTTATTATCATATTTAATTTTTAACAAAGTAAAATCTCAAGGAAATAGTTAATCAAATATGATATGATATAACATAAAATAAAATAAGTTATGAAGAATAGAACATTACATGAAAACTGATTTGAACTAGTACAGATTTGAAAATAGATAAAGACATTAAAAAATTCGGATTATTTAAATGAACCAAAAAAAAACCAATGAACCTCTCTGCTTGGTATTCAAACATTCCAGGGCGAACATTCTTCATGACCTGAAATATCAAACATTTATAGATCATGATATGCCATATGAATAAAAACACTGGCTTTGGAGTAAACATAAAAAGATTCCAGAAATTCCACAGCGATTTGCGTTTTATGAAACACTTCAGTTACATTTCTAAGAAAACTAACCTCAATGTGAGCTTCACTGCTGATTTTATTGGCATATCTTAGGGCTTGAAGTTCAAGGTCACTCTTAAACACACGACTGAAATACACAATATTTCAATATTTATAAAATAATCATCCTAAGTTGAAAATGTTAATACAAATATATTACTGATACACATTGTCTAACAAATATTTTTCTTTTTAATTTATAATTTATGAGAAAAACTCCTCAAAATGTGGGTCATAATTAATACCCTTCTAGGGTCACTTCACTGTCATCACAACTTTACAAAATGTGAAAAAATAGCTAAGGAACAGAAACTCTGCTGATTTCTACATTAATTTCATCTCTTGCTTGGCTATTCTGAACCTTACCATTCTGTAATTTCAGGATGAAGAATCTCGTTGTTGACAGTGAATCTGAAATTTGTATCAATTTTAATGGAGAAGGATTAAATGGTAGAAACAGAAAGATAAGCATAAGGTTGATTCAGTAAATAATATATTTATCTGTATCTTTTTAAAAATCTACCAACTGCTAAAGCCAAATGAACAAATAAATCTTCAGCGGTCTTAAAAAAAATAACTATTTCAGGACAATAAACTAAACTAAATGTTTATAAATGTCATGTCACTGGTAGAAACTATCTTTCCAAATTACTTTAGTCCTTAAATTGCTTACTCTCCAATGCCTTCAAAGACTGCCTCTTTGCTGTATTTACCACTGTCTGTGTTCAGACCATGCTGAAATAAACAAAATATAAAACTTTAAAATAAAAAATTTAAAAATTTAGAATTTGAAGCAGGACAGCTGAAATCGGGTAAAATCATTCTCTGTTCTGATTTAACCCAGTTAAGCATTGTTTAAAGAAAAACATCTTTCAATGAAAAGAAGAACATAAAGGTGTTACCAGAATAGTGAACATTTTTATAAATTTTGGAAAAGAATTTAAAAGCATTTTTAAAATATATAGAAAAAACTTTTGTTGATACTTTTATATGCTAAGTCCCTCTTTATATGTTGTTACTTGTCTTATTACTACTACCTTGTTATATTTCTAATTCTGCTTAGCGTTATGAACTGGAATTGGAAGCGTGATTGTTTGTTTATGACAGATGTTGATCATGAGATGTGAGAGATTTTGGGAGGGCAAGCGGTCATAGGTCAGGTGATGCAAGGTCAGTTTGTGGAGTTCAGTTATTGTCAGTATGTTGAGTTATCAAGATAGCATAAAAAGGTACAAGTTGGTGGTTGGTCAGTGAGACAAGAGTGGTCTTAGGATAGGAGTCAGTGCAGTGAAGTTTTAAAGGAGGAGATTTTGTGAACTGATAGTTGCCGTGATAATAAAGAATTGCTGCAGCTATCTTGATACACACCAAACATCCTTAAAGAAGAAGGTCATAACATTTCCACCCACAGTAATTCCTTCAAAGAAAAGGTCATAATGGTAGGTCTGCTGTTATTTAAAAAAGGAATAGTTTTTTCTGAAATATCTTATTAATATATAATAAACTACTGCAGATATTAAAGACTCACCAGGGTCAACAGGACCGAGACATTTTTATTTTTAAGCACTTCAACAATCTGGAGACAAATGACATTAATAGATATATTATAGAGACAACTCTCATGCAAATAAATTTCATAAGTTACAGTATATAAATGTATTCTTGTTTGTTTTTGGGGAACTTAATTTAAAAATGGCTGCATTAACCTTTAATTGACAACTTAAAGAACCGACCTTGTCAGAAAAATGGACCTCCTCAACAGAGTACAAGCGCTGGAAGTCATCTTCAGTCAAAAGCCTAAGAGAAAAAGTTTTTCTAACATCAAGACCAATTCAAGTGTTAATCTTAATAGCTTAGTGCATCTTACTAAACAAAAATGAAATTTACAAGTCAAAATAAATTTAAAAAAAAAGTACATCTACACCAGTACAGAATAATTTGTATTCCGATGTTGTTAGGTTTACTCCAGGGCCAGGGCCAAATAGTATTTTTAGCCTTTTGGAAACTCACAGGATAAAGGGGGGTATAAATGGTTCTTTGGCCATTTATGAATAGATAGGCCTACCTTCCCATCCAAACAGCATAGGCTTCAGGCAAGTGAGGAGGAAACAGTATGGCTCTGCCTGTGTCAACTTCTATTGCTCCAAAGAAATCTGGCTCTTCAACTCCAAAAGCCCAATGGAAAAAGGATTCCTTAAAAATAACATTATTTATGTGAGTGTCATTATCGTAAACAAACATTCGAAAATTATTTTATCAAACATTCGAAAATTATTTTATGTTTTTTAAAAGTAAAATGTTTTAAATAAAAAGATGTTGTGTTTAAATTTATGGGGGAGGGGTAACGTACTTGTCTGAAAAGAGGTTCATGATCAGTGTCATCGCGAGTTTCTGCACCACCTCCTTGAAGTACAATGAAAGCTCCTTTTGGCACTTTCCCAGTAGAAATCAATCTATCACATAGTCGCTTGCGATTTTGTTGAAAGAGCTCCATAGGTATAACATGAGTATGGTCTCCTCTGCTAAATGTTGGTCTGAGAAAAAAAAGTTAGGCCTAAGTGTACATCATTTTTATACCATTGAAAGGTGTCTATGTTAGTCTTTTGAAAAGTCGAGAAATTTAGGTAGCTGAACTAAGAATTTAAAAATTGTTTAATGTAATATTAGTAGTGGATATTACAATTTAACTTTTAACAAAAATTGTCTACTCATAGCATGAGAAGAAGTGCATGCACCTTAAGATAAGCAATGATCAATATCAATTTTATAATGAAACTTACTGAGTTTTTCCTGAAGCCATTATTCTTAAATATCTATTCTCTTCCTCAAGCACAAGAAAATTGTGATTTAGTTATCTGTATGTAGTCTAGTTCAGTTACAAGTCACAAGTTTTTGTTATCCTTGGCCTTGACCTATGTGATAGTGTATCTAGCAAAACATCAATGATTTGTAAATCTCAGCACACAACAGTCTTAAAATGAGATAATTTATGACATGAAGGCCTATTTGTACCTAAAAATAATTTCCTTGAGAGATTAGAAAAAAATGCATAGCAGTCAATACTAATAATAGTAATGCAGTTGTGTAATGCCAAATCAAAAATCAATAAACTTTCAATTTCATAGTGAAGCCCCTTAGTTATTAGTATTAGTTGAAATGAACCAGACAATCACTTCAATCACTTCAATCACTTCAATCAATATATAGGCTCCTATACCTTGTCTGGTATATCAGTGCCGCAAGATGCTAATGATAAATCAGCTACTATAGACTATGCCCATCAGGGGTGTCATTTCAGGTTCTTTTCAGGGGGGAGGAGGCAAAACCAAAACTTGGTCGGCTTGTTAAGTTGTTTATTACTGGAGGTGCCACAATACATAGCAATTTAAATAAAAACTGCAAATTATGGGGGGGGGGGGGGAATGCCCTCCGGCCCTCCAAAAATGATGTCCCTGATGCCTATTGTTATGATAGAGCAAACCTGGCTACTCCATGGGAAGATGATAGCAGCTAGAAAATAGATCAGCACAATGTGAAATGTATTTATAAATTTATTTATAATATAATTCCTTTTGGGGGGGGGGGGTAGAAAATGTTGACATGATTAAATACGAGGGGTCATTGAAAGTTTGACAGTTGTTGACAAGGTGGAGGGGGGGGGGGGAGGGGGGGGAAAATTACTTAATAATTATTGACGTAATTAATGGACGACCCCATAGTATAATAGTATATTATTGTATTAATAAAGGATATAGCCTATAGCCATTTAAATGTTTCCCATAAAAATTAAAATAACTTAATACAAATTTTACATTGTATGTAAACATTTGTTTAAAATGGGTTACCGGAAATTTGTTTGAAAGAAATTTTGTTGACGAAAAATTGATAGATGGAAATTTGATCGAATGGAAATTTGGTTGAATCTTTTTTATCAGTTGTCACGTTAAAATTTTGCGTCAAATTTCTTTTTGAACGCATCATTTTGGTTTACTACATGGTATAGAATAGAGCATTCAAAAAGAAATTTGACGAAAATTTTAACGTTTGAACTGAAAAAAAAGATGCAACCAAATTTTCGTTCAATCAACTTTCCGTCAACGAAATTTCTTTCAAACAAATTTCTGGATATGGGGCTAGACCTAGACATTATTAATATTAATTATTATTTAAATTTAAAATGTGTATGGCTAGATTTTGATGAAGTGAGGTTGGGAGAAGTTAAAAAAAAAAAAAAAGGCACATCTTAATCTTCACCGTGAAGTTGACGTGAAAAATATTTTGAGGGCCCAAGATCAAGCATATTCTGATTATGTCTGATAGACTACGTTGCTGCAACCAAGTACTGGCATATGAATATAAGCAACGGTTTGGGAAACGATGTAGTTATCCTAACAGCTCCTAGCGGGCGCCAGGGCAGCTTTGAAACTCTCGATTGATGTCGAGTCCACAGCGGCATTGTCCAGTTGGTTCCAAGCAATTATTGTTCGTGGGAAGAATGAGTGTTTATATTGATTTTTGAACTGTGTTACTGTTACTACACCGAGGGGGAAGGCACACTGACAGTCGCACAGTGAAGCATTTATCATTGTTCTTAGTTATTATCGGTAATCTACCACTTGAGCGTCGGCCAAGAAAAAATCCAGCTGTTCAGGTTGGAAGGGCTATTTAAACAACTATTCTTATATTATTTTTAATGACATTGGTTGTACATATTCATTCCCATTATAATAGAAAATTTTTTTAAAATAGAAAAACTATAACAATTTTTTTGAAATAGAAGATAATGTGTGAAAATGGAATTATGAATAGTTATCCCCCAAGTTGACAATGAAGTTTAAAAAAAATATAATTTCCACGAAAACGGTTGTGGTACATGAATCCACGTAAATATGAAGGGGAAAGATCACCGGCGCTTTTTGTGCCAAACTGTCTTTTCAGTTTATGCTTTCTGATTATTCACGTTTTCCACATTCTGTGTGTGGACATCCGCGTCATCTGGATAAAAAAAAAAATTGTTGTCTCTTTTTCTTCCTGGCATATCGGTAGCTTGGCAGTAATAAGTATTTAAATGTATTTCTATTATGCTATATAACTTTATAGCCTCTATACGGAAGCAAAAATATTAACAGACTGCAATGTAAGAATAGTTGTTTACATAGCCCTTCCAATCGGAAAAACTGGATTTTTTCTTGGCCGACGCTCAAAAGGTAGATTACCTTATTATCTTAGTTACAATAAAAATACAATGAATTATATTTGAATATCTGAGATAATCTTTTAAATTTTAATGCCAGTGCCAGTAATTATATTTTTTCTGCCTATGACATACTCACTTTATAATTAACAAAACAAAATTATCAAAATGTTATTCCATGAGATACATTGACACTTTTATCTTCTGTCACGTGATTACTTGTCACATGACACAGTTAAGAGTTGTCCACCGACAGGTTTAAAGAGGAAAAAAGGCCTTTTTGGTTAAAATTAAGTTGATAAAGGTTAAGCGAAATAATTTTTTTCAACGCTTTAAAAGTTTGAGATATACCTTTTTGAAAAAATAAATTATTGATAAACTACCAATGGTATATGCGTTATTAAAAATGTAAATTTTATTTTGCAAATCATTTTTAGCAGACAATAAACATTTTGAAAATCTCTATTTGCCGTAAGATTTATTAATATTATCTGACAAAGTTTAATCAAGACATGATAAGCTAGAAATAATTTTTTATGACTAGTTTTAAAGATACTAAATATTTTAAAGAATTAAAAAAAAATACTTCTAAAGTAAAGAAATAATTTACAATCAAAGAATAGGAATCTGAAAGTGTTAACTCTAAAAATCCTAATAAAATGTATATGTTAATATTTTGTTAAATATAACTAAACTACGGTCGTGGTATTACCACTAAATATACATCTCGGTTTGAAATAAGAGTTGGGTAAATAGCGAAACTCAGTACCATTAGACTTAGACGTTAGTAAGGAGAAGGAAGTATGGCTTCCAATACTTCCAGCATGAAAAAAATTGTTTGTAAAGATTTACATTCATATCTTCGGACTTTGCCACCTACTGTTCTAGATCGTTTGTACTGTCACCCTGCTACCTGCTTAGCAGTCTTTCGGTAATTTTCTTACATCTATCAAATCTATCGTCTATTTTATTATAAAATGACACACTATATCACTATCTGTCATACTAATATAATATACTATACTATACTATACTAAACTACTAAACAATTACTAACATACATTAGACTTAGACTATAACTCTATACTATATACTAATACTTTCTATTGCGCACAAGAAATTATTTCTACAGTGTATGAATTTTTATAAGCTTCGCTAAGTTTCGGGTTTGAAACAATTTTAAATGAAGTTTCAGGTTTCAAGAAATTTTTAGAAAGAGATTTCAGGGTTCACAGCTTTCATTGAGTGGGACCCCTGTAAATACTGAGCATTACTAGCACTAGCATCATAAATGATAAGGCATCATAAGGTTAAAATGAAGTATATTAAAATTAAAAAAAGAAATTTTCCATAAATTTGTATTAAAATTCAACTAACTTACATGATTCAAAAGAAAAGTTTTTTTCTATTTAATAATATTGAACAAATTTTTCTGCTCAAACTCAAAGATTTATATATTTTTAAAATTAAAATTGCTTCATTTTCAGATAGTATAGATATTATATTTTTTTGTAACTAAAATGTTATAGCACTAGCCTGATTGGATTAAGTGTTATTTAATATGTTGTAAAACTAAATATTTTGACAGATGTCATTAACAGCAGCTTATGACTATGAGTATGTGATCATGTTTTAAGAAATATAATTCCAGTAATTAATTCACAATTTTGTTTTGTGAAGCATTGTAGTAAGGATGTCTCCTCAAAATTTGAGCACTCTATCACTCTATCTTTAATAGCAACAACAAAAACAAAAAAAAAGAAAAAAAAAAAAGATACAAATAAAATTGTACAAAAAGAGTAATGATTTGATCATAGTTTTTTAAAAAATTTTGGAATTAAAAAAACAAAGCTAAATAGTGGGTAAAAATAAGTCACTATAAAAAAATCATAATTTTTCTCCTATAAATTATAAATGATAAAAAGATTATATTGGTGTCATTGGAAAGCTGAAAGCCAGCCCTTTCTAGTGATATGCTGTATATGTCAGATGCATGTGAATAATTTGTGTTGTAGTACCTTAAACAATAAAGTTGCTTCCCTCAGTTTTGCATTCAGCCTTACTTTTCTTTATTAGCGGTAAATAAGTTATTATTTGTATGTAAAACATGGTCAAAATTTATTTACAGGTACAGGAACAAATTTTAATTTATAAACTGTTGTTTATTGTAAATGATTGTACATTAATCCATTATGGTATTTCGCTGAATATGATGCAAATTTGTCTATAATTGATAGCAAAAGCATCAATTAACAAGTACGAATGAAATAATTTTAATATTTTAAATTCATTATATAATAAATTAACAGCAGTATGTAAAAACTAAAACCAGAGACTTTGGTCATAGAATGAGGTGATGCAGTCCATACTACCAGTACAAAGACACTAGGTCCAGACACTTTAAAAAATGGACAGTTAAAAAAAATTCATATCCACTAAACTACTAAAGCTAGTTGATGTTGTTTTTTGGAAATTAAAAATTTCCGCTGTTGGGGCTAGGTTCATTCCTATTTAGGATTAGGCCTGTTTTAGTGGATGAAAGCACTGGGCTCTACCCATTGCATGTAATATTATGCTTAGGGTGCATCAGCTTCTACCCATCGTGTATCATATCTCTCACCCTACCCAACACCAGTCTAATATTATTACATAATCAGGCTGTCATATTCATACAAATCATAGGCCTGTGTCTTCATTGTTTTGGTAGATAGCCTAAGACTATAATAACTAATTATTATAATTAGTAATACTAAGAATGTATAATTTGAGCTTTGTCGTTAGTAAACTCAATGCACAATACAAATAAAAAAGCAGCTTATTGCATTATCATTTTTATTATCGAATCTCAAACAAATACTTGTGAAAAGCTAGTGAACAAAGCAATAACAATTTTTTTCACTTGGTGCATTAATAGTCTAAAGTTTTAAACAGTATTTAATAACTTAGAAAATGAACCAATTTTTTCATTGTATTGTATTAACCAATTTTTTCATTGTATTGTATTAATTTTTATTTCAGAGATATCCCAGAGTTATCTCGTCACTATGTTATGCGTATTCTATATGTGGAGCAAGCCGTAGCCCAGGCAGTTGTACAGCAGTGGAGCACAGCACCGCCCGAGTAAGGCATCCAGATTTTGTAGCTTTATGAGTGATGAAAGAAAACAAGAAAAAAATAATGCTATGTCTGTCACAATAATAGAGTAGTAGTTTATGTTGCTATGAAGTTTTGTTTGAATAACATTTTTTATATTTTTAAAATCGTTATTAAGAAATGTAAAATGGCCGTTAGTACAACTCATCAAAATACATGAAACAGGTGCCATTAAGTTCAAATAATAAATATTTCAGGGAGCAGTTTGAAGCAGCAGCTGCTCTAGTGGAGTTGAGAGTCTGGTATGAACAGCCTCTTCCTGGTGGTATGCCAGGCTGGCTGTTGAACCATGTGTTCAGGACTAACCTGGTTACAGCTCTTTTAGGAGGGTAATCATTTTCTGAGCCACTCAAATAAGATTGTTTATGTTTATTTAATTTGATATAAAAGTTTGAACACATCAATGGCATTGGAATATCACAGAGTCACACAGAGTGTCTTATCCATTGTGTCATGTGATGGTAGAGGTAAACAAGTTTAGGCTAATCCTAGTTACGATTGCCACGACTTATTTTCCAGGGAGTGACTTCCCTTTGTTTATTTTTACTAAATTATTTTAGGGATCGATTTAGGGTTCAGGTTAGGCATAGGGATAGATGACTGCACGTGACGTTTTAACCAAGATGGCAGCCATTGAGAAAATAGTGGCAGTCGTAGTCAAAATTTACCCACGTTTAACTAGTATTTTCAAATAGCTTAAATCCTAACTTCTTTTCAATAAAAAAAATTGACAGAGTTGACATTGGCACATTCAACATCTCAAATATGTGCTTTGTTTCCATGCCCAAACTTGTTGGCTTATTAGCAGGCTTTGGGGGTATAGAAATAGTGTGTTATTAGCAGGCTTTAGGTATAGAAATAGTGTTTTATTAGCAGGCTTTAGGTATAGAAATAGTGTGTTATTAGCAGGCTTTAGGTATAGAATTAGTGTATTATTAGCAGGCTTTAGGTATAGAAACAGTGTGTTATTAGCAGGCTTTAGGCATAGAAACAGTGTGTTATTAGCAGGGTTTAGGTATAGAAATAGTGTGTTTTAATCATAGCATAGCCTGTGCCTTTATAAATTGTAAATTATTAGTCTTTATAATTTCAGTGGCACCTCTTGGATTGGTAGTAAAGACCTGACTCCAGATAAATATGCCAAAGACATCCTTTTTCTAGACAAGTATGCCTTAGAAAGGTGGGAGGTAGGTGATCTACCATCTCTGTTTGGAAGTCTGATAAAACCCCAAAAAATGTGAACAAATATTTGGGAACTGCATTATTAATTGATTAGCTGGATTTAGTGGATTGATTTTTGTCACTTCTTTTATTGAGACAGCTTCCCTTAACTGGTATTCACAAATATTTCTTGTTGTTGTATTGATGCTATCAATTTTATTGATGGTCATTGCAGTGTGTACTTCACTTCATGGTTGGCTCCAATGAAGGAACAGACGGAGTCAATAAAGACATAACTGATGTCCTGTTGCACAGTGGACTCATGAGGGTGTAAGTCATTCAGTAGAACCTGCTCTTTATATCCATTGGGGTGTTAATTAGACTTACCTAAATTATATTATTGTTACTGATATAAAGATATCTGCTTTTTTGATGTATCATTGAGATCAAGGATTGGCAATCATCTTTGAGTTGGTTACATCTGAGTTGAATGCCATCAGTTATCTAAAGCCAACATTAATGCATTAAAATTTTTGCAAGAATAATCCTGTGGGTAGGATCTGGCTTATGTCTTTGTAACTCCTTTATTCATATGATGCATAACTGTAATTAAATATGTAAAATAAGAATTTTTAATCTTTTCACCCTGAGCTGATTAAAAAAAGATTTGGATTGTTTTGCTTCGTAATTTAAGTCAAATGCTCTTGTATCATTTAGTGATGACGGCGAACCTTCCATCACAGCTGAAGGGTTTCAATTTTTATTGATGGACACATCGTCTCAAGTTTGGTTTTTCCTTCTACAATATCTTGATACTGTGCAGGTGTGTACTTTTTCTTTGTTTTTATTCACAACTTTACACACTTTAACAAAATAGACAATTTAAACAAATCATTAAATTTTTATTGAAAGGCATTGGTGGTTGTTAGAAATTGTAAACTTGAATAAATGTCTTAAGGAACAAATGTCTAAGTAATCATTGTTTAACGTATTGTTTCTTTGGCAGAAACTATTATTATATGGTTATTGGCTGAAAATAGGTCCCATAAGTACTGAGTTAATCAGATTTAGTTTGAAGACTCATCCCTGAAAGCAGCAGCAGCATAGCTTCAACACACACAACTCTTCTTTTCTCAATGGATTGTGCCAGAAAAAGTTCAATGACATGCTTTGTTAGCTGAAATGATTCTCTCTCTTTCAGTCTAGGGGCATGGACTTGGTAGAGTGTCTGGCTTTCCTATTCCAGTTGAGCTTCTCAACACTAGGAAAGGTAAGGATCAAGTTATGGGCATTTTAATTTTAAGATAACGTTAATGGCATTTTAATTTTAAGGGTTTCTTTCAGCAAGTATTACTTTACCACAATTTTATAGAGAGATTTACCGCAACAGGTCTTTACTTACAGATACCCTACTTCATAATTGAAAGTGTCTGCCGTTTGTTTTGTAACTTTTATGATAACTTTAAAAAAGTGATAAAAACTGATAAAATTAAATGAGCAAACTTGTACACATATTTTCAAAGAAGGAAATTAAATCTCCCTTTAAATTATTAAAATTTAACTTGTAAAAAGTGAAGAACACTTTTAAACATTTTTTTGCTCCAAGTCATCTATTGACTTCATTTATTCTGCTGTCAACTTTCTTTAGGACTACTGTACACAAGGAATGAGTGAAAACCAGCTGCGTTTTCTGCAACACTTGCGAGAGTTTGGCCTGGTCTATCAGAGAAAAGTTAGTACAAAAAAATAAAACGAATTAAGGAATTTTAAAGTTTTTTATAACCTTTATTTTCATAATTCAGTATTAAATTCACCAAGATATATTTCAATTGTTGCTGACAAATTTCTTAAAAAAACAGTTATATTTCTTCTTTTTTTTTAAAATTTAATTTAAAATACACAATTTTGACAGAAATAATTTTCCACGTTTTTCTTGAATTGATAAGGAAATTGGTTTTATAATCAAGTTTCTTGTATAACAAAAATTGATCAACATCTTTCTTTTAGTTGAGTTCTTTAAACTGACATTTCTATTGTTCAGCGTAAATCTCATCGCTACTACCCAACGAGACTGGCTGTCAACATTGTGTCGGGACTCTCTAAAAGTAACATTGACACTCACAGACCTGGCTTCATTGTTGTGGAGACCAACTACAGAGTCTATGCATACACAGATTCCCCCTTACAAGTGGCCCTGCTTGCTTTGTTCTGTGAAATGTTGTACAGGTCAGTTGTTTTATGGACTAATAGTATAACCTGATTATCTCTAGAGGTCCATCATTTCTTTTAAGGACACTTTGAAATGATTATCCCACAAAGTCCATTTCTCTTTGAATGATGCAGTATAAGATGGAACTATCACAACTACCATGATGTCAGTTTGCTTATTTAAAGAAGTGGATCAAAGTAGGGAAATGCACAAAACATACCTGTGTAATGAGACCTGCATTTAAATTAGTGTACACAAATCTAGGCATTTAAAAGTGTTCTTCAGTGGTTGTAGTTTGGATAATTACCCAGTCCAGATATTAGCCTCAGGTGAATAAAATTTAATGTTGAACTGCTTATCTTTAAAAAAAAAATCGGTCATTTTTTAAAATTGGAAAAGCAAAGTACAAGCTGTACCACGAAATACACTCGGGGGAAATCCAATAAACTATTATAAAATTTCACAGCTTTTAAGACAAACATTACAATTCAATTTGCTTGTAATTTGGGTCAGGTTTCCTAACATGGTGGCGGCCAATCTGTCAAGGTCCAGTGTGAGAGAAGCCTTGGCAAGGGGCATAACTGCTGATCAGGTCAGTTTGTAGTTCTCTGAAGAAGAAAAAGTAAATAGGAGGATTTACAGACATGTTAAAATGAGTTGGTGCAATTGATATAATATAAGACTGCGGCTATTCGGATCCGGGTCCGAGAAGTGAGAGTTTGGGTTTACCGGTATTAAAAAATATTTTAAAATTATTGTAGGGTTTTTAAGACAAAATTTGGTATCAAATGAAAGATAATTGAATGGACTATATGTTTGTAAACTTACTTCTTAATTTCAACTAAAATAAACTACCACAAATGACATCCGAATAGCATTTAGTCAAAATGGAACCGGAAACACATCGCCTCTATACTGAACCGGGTCCCTTTAGACTCAATGCTATTTGGATGTCATTTGTGGTTGTTTATTTTAGTTAAACTGAAGAATTAAGTTTACAAACATAGAATATATATATTTAAAAAAAAAATTTAAATCCCAACCTCTAACTTCTCGGACCCGGATCTGAATAGCCACTTTGATACTATAAAGTATAGAGAGGAATATTTTACCATAATGCACACATGGTTTAATAATTTTATTCTTCCAAATCCACATTACAAATTACCACCAAAAAAAACCTGAAATTAAAACAACTTTTACCATTGCATTTAAATTTTGTTTAATTTGAAGGTTTTAAAATAGCTTCTCCATTTACAGATCCTCCATTTCCTTCAGAGCCATGCACATCCTGAAATGTTAAAAAAGGTAGGAAGAAATGTACTTAAACTTTAGAAGTAGGTCATTTGAGGAACAACTTTTGGTTTGTGTACAGTTTTATTCAAGGAACTTATTTATTTAATTGTACCGGTACACTTTCTTCTTGCTATTTGGCTCATTTAAATGTGAGGATCTGCCATTGGTTTAACTTTAATGGTAAACATATTTTAAAAAATGAAGATGACATTAACATAAAGATAAAGCAATCTAAACTCCATTTATGCTTGTTGACATACAATTATTTCTACTTTAGTATGACTTATTCAAAACCTAAAATTCTTGTCATAAATCTATGAAATGATGCTATCTTTTGTATGGGGAGAAACAAAAATTCAAACAATAAAATTTTCTGATTAACTGTGTATTGGTTAAAAAAAGTCCACATTTGTTCCTAAGGTTAGGCTAAGCATAGGTGTATTTATGGTTTAATATCACAGTTGTAAGTACATTCAAAATTGTATGTAGTATTTATGCCCCTTGTACCCAGAGCCCAGTTGTCCCTCCAACAATCAGAGACCAAGTGAAACTCTGGGAACTAGAGAGAGACAGGTTCAAGTTCAATGATGGAGTAATGTACAACCAGTTCTTGTCACAGGCAGACTTTGAGTTGCTCAGAAATTATGCAAAGGTAATGACAAAGTGTTATTTTGTATCAACGTGTTCACTGTGTTATTTTTTTGTATCAACTTGTTCACTGTGTTATATTTTTTTTGTATTTATGTTTTCACACTATTATTTTGTTTATTTGGCTCACATTATTTTTGTTAAAAAGCCCTTTGCTACCAGGTAATGGAGCAACATTTTTATTGTTTCTTTATTCATTTGATTTATGAAGTCTGCTAATTAAAATGTATCTTCCAGTTAGATACATCATATTAAGTCTGTAAATTTAAAATATCTTTAACTAAGATCCCTCTAAGTTTGCCATTTAAAAATATACCTTCCAGTTAGATAGCTCATAGTAAGTCTGTAAATTTAAAAATATATTCCGGTTAGTAGTTTGATACAGCTAATAAACTCTGCTAATTTGACTTCCTGTAAGATACCTTATTAAGTCTGGTAATGTTTCCCACAGGACATTGGTGTATTAGTCTGGGAAATGCCAGAGAAAAGAGTGCTAATAGTAACTAAATCAGGTCATGATGATGTCAAAAAATTCTGGAAACGCCAAAAATCATCTTCCTCCTGATCTCCCTTAAAAACCACTGACAGAAGTTATTTCCTGCATGTGAGAGAGTAAAGTCGACTGCAAAGATCTCAGACGTACATTATCGTGACACATCGCATTCTGATTGGCATGGTGGTTGCCACTGAGCTTAGATCTCAGACGTACATTATCGTGACACAACACATTCTGATTGGCATGGTGGTTGCCACTGTACTTCCTAGCCTATGTGCACAAGTTATTTGTCTGACATGAGACAAAGAGGGACCAACTACTACTCTGCCGCAGGGTGGTTTAAAGCCCTAAAAGTTAAAGGATGAAACAGTTTCTCTGACCTTTGATCTAAACTGCCAGAAAGTTGGGAGAACAACTTCTTGTTCTGCATTTTGTTGTTGGAATAAAAAAAAAAATTAAACTTCTAATTTTGTGAAAAGCTTTGCTCTATTCTAATTATTCTTTTTAATTTATATTGTGCAAAATGTTTAAAACCTCTCAAATTAGAATTTTTCAGCATTTTTAAAAACAAAGAGTAAGACCGGTATAGCAAAATAAGTTGTGGCTTTAATTTCTTCAATAAATTATACTGAACAACTTTGATGCAAGTTATATTCTTTGAAATCTGAAATGATACAACTAAATTCATCACACTCTGTCAATTCTTCACATTTTCTGCAGTCAAACATTTTCACAGATTGGCATTTGATAAACAGAAAGAAATGTTACAAATAAAAACTGTACAAAATTCCCTGAAAAAATCAATACTGACAATTTTTTGTCAGTATTTAGAAAATTTGATAAGCATTTTAGTTGTATATTATAGGTGGACTGGATGCTTATCAGATTTAGTACAGGATGAAAACAATGCGTATGGAATATAATCAAATATCTTGGTACAAAACAATGAGTTTGAAAACAAGATTAAAGAATAGAACCATCTAAGGCTTTTAGGGAGGTGGGTGAAAAAAGGGAACATACATTACTTTGACAACTATGAAATTTATATTCACAGGTTAACAAATATATGTTCCCTTTGTGAATTTTTTTTCTTGCAGAATCCAGGCTGGGAAAATATATTGAGGCTGGGAAAATATATTGAGGCTGGGAAAATATATTGAGAACTATGAAATTTATATTCACAGGTTAAAAAAGTTTCCCAGCCTGTGTCCTGCAAGAAAAAAATTAACATTTTATTATTATTACCAGTACCATAATGTAACTTTGCTTCAATTATTTTCCCCATCATCACTTGGGTTCGTGTTTAAATGTTTATAAAATTTATACATTAACATTTTAGTCCTCTTTAACCGTTACATGATTTAATAACTAGTTAAAAAAATAAAATGTGTTATTTAGACAACTAAAAGAAGAGTGTGTTAAGTGCGGAAAGAAAATTGTAATTACAGCTGGTAAATGATATGTTTAGTCCTAATGCATTTTGAAATAATGGAACAACCCTGCTCCCATCTTTTACAATCTCCAAACAAACACCTTGAAAGCAGTAGAAATGGGTTCATAAAAATTTTTTTCATTGAATATTGTTGATTGAAAGTTGGTGACTATATTTACAGAACATAAATCACATCCTAAATAAAGGCATCTGAGGTCAATATTTCATTTGTTCAAATATTAAATTTTTTTTTAGTGTAGAACTCAGCAAAAGCCTAATTTATTTGAATGCTTATTTGGGATTTTGAAGAAACTTCTGTTGTCATTAGTCATGGTAGTGATAATTACAAGAGTGGAGCTGGCACTAGGGGCAGTTCAATTACTAATGGTGGAAGTAGTGGAAAATAAGGTACTAATGAATTTAATAGGCATTATATGTAGGTCACCAAATGGCTTTAAATTTTCTCAATTATTGTTTCATGTGTCGGAAAAAGGTATTTAGATTATAAAAAGAACCAAAAATTAATGTGGGTGTGAGTTGAGGAAACTGAAGCCCACTTGTACTCACTTTTGAAAGGTTAAGATCATTAAGGTCATGTTCATTTTACATAGCTCACAGAATTTCAAACATACCATATGGTTTCTTGTCCAATTTTCTCTCAGAATATTTATACTTACATGGGTCCCTGGATTCAATAATTTCTATTAGTTTTGGGTATTTTAGTGATACATATCAAGTTACTAAAAAAGAATTGACACAAAGCATGTTTGCTTTTGACAGTGCATGAGTTAACTAGCAGCATCAAATGAATCTTACCATCAAAGGCTAGTAAAATTTGTTCTATTTTAATAATTCTTTTCCATTAATATTGTATGAAAAAATTTAATTTCAAAATTCTATGCTTAAATTATCTTAGAGCAAATATTCAAACGAGAACTTTGAAGACTGAAGTGGAGAAGGACAATTGAAAAAAAATAACCACTAAAAATAAATATTCAAGAGGCATTTAACAAACTCATTCCACATGGGGAATGCACAGATTTTGGGGCAAAGATAGCAGGGGTAATAAAATTTATATATATATATATATATATGTTTCAAGAACTTCAGGAGGTAGGGTACCTAAGAGGGGGACTCAACCCAGAATCCACCACTCTTGGTACATATTTACACCTAAGCACATTTAAATCAAAGCATCAAAAAATTTTTTGTACAAAACTGGAGTTTCTTAAGTAAACGTCTCACATGACATCACCCAACAACACACAACCAGTTCAGATGCTTATAAACAGTTAATTCATTGATCAGTTGATTTGTAAGGCAGCTGAGTTGAGTGGACTGGCCAATCCCACACCAAAAGACATCTACTCTTGAGTGTGTTCGTCTCCATTGAGAGTCTGTATCCAAGGGACTTGAAAGACGATTTGGTAACATGGGAAAAGCTGGGGGAGTGGGCTTAAAGTTTCAAACCAACTCCAGTAACTGAAAAAAAAAAAATCGAGTTAGCACATTAAAATTTTAAAAACTCTAAAAGAGAAGCTCTGCAAATGACTCATCTACTGCCTGAAATTGAGAAAAATTAACTTCTTAGAACATACTTAGAAGTGAATTAAAATAATAAAATGACCTCTCAGGATTGAGTGTAATCTCAATCTACAAACTGAAAGAGCACAAAAGATAACACTAATAGACTTAGGTTGGAGTTGAACAGTGTACAATAAATCTTACCTTGACAAGACCTTGGCTGTTTGCAGCTACTAAAATGTTAGAGTCCTGGAATTTAAAAAAAATATAAAAAACAAATTTAAAAGAACCAATCAAATAAATTCAATGATACAAAATGAATAAACATTAATTGAACAAAAAAAAACAGGGTTCCCACACTTTTTTAAAAACAAAATTCCCAACTTTTTCCCAACTAAAAACAAAAAAATTCCTGACTATCGCAACGCGGCGTTTCTGTTGATAAGATAAAAAACCATGAAATTGTCAAAGCAAGCAACATTGAAATACAACACAAATAAAAACATAATTAAGCCATTGAGATGTATGCATGCAAATATTTATTAAATTTCCTAGCAATTGCAATTTTTCAATTTACTTGGACTTGAAAAATTGTTGATGTTTACTTTTACAGTGCAAGGGCAACTTTTGCAATGTGTTCTCTGGGGCATTTTAGCACAAGTGGAAAGTTTCTTTTCTTATATTCAAATTCAAATAGCACAGAATAATGCGGCTCGCATTGTTCTTCGCAAACGCAAGTTCGACCATGCAAAAACACTTCTGAGAGAGTTGCACTGGCTGCCGGTGCGTGCTCGCATAGAGTACAAAATCGCAACTTTGTGCTACCGCTGCTTACATGACCTGGCGCCGTCCTATCTGAAAGAGCTCCTGACGCCTTATGTACCCACTAGAGAGCTCCGCTCATCCGATAGTGGCAAACTCTCGACACCACGTGTTTGCCTTGAGACTTACGGAAAGCGCAAAAAGACACATCTATTTCGCAAACACCTTCTGGGATGATTGTCAACCTTATTTTCCAGTTAATGCATAATGGCTGTGTTGCTTATAGTTGAAATGGCTAGAAAGACTTTGCAATTGTATGCTTGTAATTAGTTTTTGTAGTGTTGCGTTTGTTTTAAATGTGGTAAATTATATATTTGTTTTTTGTTGACTTTGTACCGCGCTTCGAGCCTTTGGGGATGAAGCGTGTTTTTGAAATGAACTTTATTATTATTATTATTATTATTATTATCAGGAACGTCATTGAGGTAGGGCAGGGTGGGGTATTTGCCCTCCATCCCCTGAATTTTCAGGTTTTATTTAAATTGATATACATTATGGCACTTCCGGTAATAAACAACTTAACAAGCCACCACGTTTTGGTTGTGCTCCCCCCCCCCTCCCCCAACCCGCTTGGAAAAACCTGAAAGGCTGCCCCTGATCATAATGTGGATCAATTTTCTTTTGATGAACTTCTAGGAGAAAAGTTGGGGAGGGGATGGAAACCTGCACGATGAAGATTGTATCTTTAAACGTAATGAGTTTTGTTATTTGGAAATGACAAAGGTTTAAGTCTAAATCCTTATTACTTAATGTAGATTTTTTTTAAGCTTTGCATCATTTGAGAAATATACTTTTTTTTAAATTGAATTTTCAGAACGGCATTTTTATTTTATTTCATATAACGTATTTTCCGGCGCATAAGATGACTGGGCGTATAAGACGACCCCCTAATTTTCCAGGAAAAATATTGGTTTTGGGATATACTCGCCATATAAGACTATTGTACCCGGCGTATAAGACGACCCCCAAGTTTTGGCACTATAATTTGGGTCTAGAAAATCGTCTTATACTCCGGAAAATACGGTAATAATAATAATAATAATAGCAATAATGTTTTACATTTTTGTATGAAATTATTCATTAAAAAAAGAGAAACTAAATGACACATCATTATATTATTGAAATGTTAAAATTAATTAAAAAAATATTGTCTCTACTTTCGATGACAAAAGAGTTAAGACTATGCATGGATTCCGCAAAAACTTAATTTGAGACTTATTATTATTATTTTAATGTATTTATCGGGTTTGGTTTCGCTCTTTAAATTCAAACGCAGCGGGGAGAAAATGTATACAGACTACAATTAATAAAGTCTGCTTTCAAACAATCAAAACTGCGCGGAAACTTCACTCAGAAAGGGCGACGAAGAAAATATGGCGATGCCACTTCCGTTTCATTTGACTGCATTCAACAACATTAGCACTAGCAGCCGTGGGAAGGAAAAAGTTATTCCATTTTTCCATTGAATTTATTCAGAAGGTTGGTACGAATTATGAGAATTAATTGTTAGTATTAAAATACATTTTTTAGAATAATTTTTAATGTGGTGAACTTTTCTAGCCACTACTCCTATATATATATATAAATAAAATATATATATATAAATATCAGAAAAATGTTTATATTGCCTTTCAAATCAAATTATTGATTTCAATGCTTTTTGTGTTCGTTTGAGTAAAAATCCTTAATCTCAAAGGAAGGTTGTTAGAAGCAAAATTGTCTCGTAGTGAAGACATGAGGAATACGATAAAATAGTGCAAGGGACTAAGCCAAAATTCGACGGGAGATTGTGCTTACCGCTGATTTACTAGTAGCCACAACAGAGTGGGTGTGGTGTGTTTCTCTGGTACAGAGGCCAGATGCTTCCTTGCAAAAAAATTTTTAAAAAAAATCCGTAAAATGAACGCGCTTTAAATATTATTTTATCAATGTCTGTTGAGCCCTCATTTACCCCCACCCCCCCCCCTCCACCCCCTTCCACCAAGATTTTCATTTTTACGCGATTTGATGGTGATTTACACCGCATTGCCCACCAACAGACTGTAAGGTGTACTGAAGGAATTTAGCATCAATATTTAAAACAAGCCCCTCACTACCGACTAAAGGTTCCTATTATTTCGGTAACTATCAACTCACTACAGACAACAGCTCCTTATTATTTCGGTAACTAGAACCTCACTAACAGACAACAGGTCCTTATTATTCGTGTAACTAGCATCTCACTAAAGACAACATGCACCTATTATTTCGGTAAACTAGCAACTCGCTACAAACAACAGGTCCCAATTATTGAGGTAACTAGCACCTCACTCAAGAAAACAGGTCCCTATTATTGAGGTAACTAGCACCTCACTACAGAAAACAGGTCCCTGTTATTGAGGTAACTAGCACCTCACTACAGAAAACAGGTCCCTATTATTGAGGTAACGTATACAATTTCTGTTTACATTTAAAAAGCCCTTTCTAGTTTTCATTTTAATTTTGTAATATATCTTTTTAAAATTTATTTAAATCTTTGTTTGATTACGGTACTTTGTGCATTCAGTTGTTAAGACATGTGGCTGAATATAATTCCATTATTCTTAATCAACCTTATCATTAATATAAACAAGTAGGATGTTGTCCATTCCTTAAAGGTATTGAATGTATATTTCTTAAGTACTTTCAAGTGTAGTTTTAAAAGAAGCCTTTTACTAGTGACGTCATTTCAGTTGTTTTTTCTTTGGGAAAAAAAAGGGGGGGGGGCAAAACTTTGTTGGCTTGTACAATACATAGCAATTTAAATAAAACCTGCAAATTCGGGGTGGGGGGGGGGCAAATGCCACACCCCGCCCTACCAAAATGACGTCCCCGTCTATTACAATAAAAAAAATTGAGCCATAAAGCCACGACACATACAAATAATACATAGTTCTACAAAACCACTTAGAAGCTTTATACGTGTTTGCTTTACTCTGTGAAAGGTTACCTTTTTTTTTGGGGGGGGGGGGTTGGGGGATGGAGTAAGAGTAGCGAGCCATGCCATATTACACCGTTCACCTGATAGATTCATTTTAATAGGGAATATACGAGAGAACTATCTCTGTTTTATTCGGGCGTTCGATCATCGCTACCTGTCTTGATTAAATACGATAGCTTCGGTAATGTGCTGTGAAGCTGCAAATAAGTTAAATATCTACAACAACTAAATCTCAGACATATTAAAGTACAAGAAAGTTGATGACTCATATATTTTTAAATAATAATAATAATTTTACATATTATAGCTCTTTAAAAAAAAGTATTATATTTTGAACAATGATTGTAATTAATTTAGTGCTTTATGATGTTAATCTGTATCCTGCTGTAAGGCGTATGGGCAGGTTTGCCAACTCCACACAAAAATTATTACGGGCACTCATTCTAAAACCTCCAAATGTGTCCTCTCTTGGTGTATTTGAATTTCGGAAATCTACTTTTGCTGCTTGATTACAGACCCCGAGCTTCTGAAAATGTTCAGCTAGCATAGTAGCTTAGCCACAGTGGTTTGCGCCCGGGGACAAGATTGATTTTTACCCCCCCCCCCCAACTTCCCCCGCCCACACACTCAACTGAAAACCCCATTATTTTCTACAATAAAATACCGATTTATGGTGCCCCCCACCCCCCTGCTTGTCTTGCGCCCAGCGACATCTGCCTCTTTATTTACACATCTGATGTAGCACTGAACATGTTAGCGTAGCATTCTGATCTTTCAATGTGCAGGGCATTACACTTGATGAAGCAGAACAAGGGTACAAGGGCGTGGGCGTGGGCGTGGGCGTGGGGCGCAAATTGTAAGATGCGAATGATACTTATCTGTAATTATTCCAACGGATGTGCTTATGTACTTGTGTCCTTCAATTAAATCCAACCAAATATGTAAAACCCACATTGGAGTCTTTTGCAAAACGCGCAGATGGAAAGCATTGTGAGTATCTTGCTTGGCTAAGTTTTAACATTTTACAAGGCTCCAGTGACAAGCAAAAAAAAAAAAATAATAAAAATAATCATATTCCCTAGCCTTCTATAAGTTGTAACTACTTTTTCTAAACTTATACAGGCACCACCACCACCACCACCCTCCCCCCAATGTTATCTAGCCTCACAGGTTAAAATGCTAGTTATGCCGCTGATGATAATATCTGCAATTAACTAAACAGAGAATCACGTGCATTACCTTCAGGCAATTATGAAATTTAAAAAAAATTAACATGTTATCTTATATGATAAATTAAGTTTTGTAAAAGCTGTGAAACAGACCATTTTATCTTTCGTTTTTTTGTTTTTTTTCATTTCTTTATCCATTTTATGTTGAAACTTTTTTTTTTTCGCCAGCGTTCTGATCTACGTTGGCAAAATTCTGAATGCACATTACATCAAAGCAAATTCACATTTTGGCGCCACTAAATGGCTGGCGCCCGGGACGTCTGCCGCCCCCCCCCCCCCCCCCCCCCCCCCCCCCCCCCCCCCCCTC
>CAXITT010000170.1:144441-173397 GCA_964033795.1 Lymnaea stagnalis
AATTTTTTATTTTTTTTAAAACTGTTTTTTTGTTTTTGTTTTTTTTTTCTGAGCTGCTGGCAAGGGAGAGACTTGGTCTACATTAGCGTATCTAATATTTTGGAAAATTAGCGGCCGTGCACATATTATATAACACAAAAATATGACATTTTTACCCACCCCTACCTCTAATAAAATCATCTAACTTTTTCATTTACCCGCCATCTCTAAGGGGTCGTCCATTAATTATGTCAAGAATAAAAGGGGTCGGGGGAATGGGGGGGGGGGGTCGGCAATGTTTGACAATTGTTGACAAGGGGGGGGGGAGGGGGTGGTAGTTTAGTTGACGTTAACAATCATGTTTTCTCTATTAAAATGTTCATCTTAACTATCGACTGGTTGTTACATTATTTTAACAAATTTAATAAGCATAAATTAAAAAAGTTATTTAATATTTTAGGCTTTCAGCAATATAAGATTTATTTAATGTGTGTCTGTGCACTGCTGCAAGAGAGGCCAAAATTTGACATCTTTGTCAAGGTTCAAGAGTTATGTGCAGTCAAGATAAATGATATTTATTGAGTAAGAAAACGATATTTTGAGAATTAGGGGAAAGTAATGTGAGTAACAACAATAACATCGTTGCTTGAACGGCTTTGCAAAATCTGTAACATCTATCTTGCATCACAAGTCATGTTGAAATAGCATGTTCGATGTACCGACAATGCATATGAAATTATGACCTGCTCCTCAACAAAAAAGGATTCAACTGATTCAAGTAGCTGCCAGGAGAAAGAGAAAGCTTATGGCAATTATTGCTCACACTGACAATGCTTCTATTTTAAGTGCTGAATGATTAGATGAGGATGATGTTGACTTGTCTGGTATATCAGTCTCACAAGATGAAAATGATTAATCAGCTGATAATGCCTATTGTTGCAGTAGAGCAACACCTGGCTACTCCATGGGAAGATGACAGCAGCTTGAAACTATACTACAATTATCAGCTATACTGGCAATAATCATATTTAGGCTATACTTCCACCAACAATGATATTAAGTCTTTAACAACCTTTTAATTGATTCTGCATTATGAAATTCAAGTTTAAAAACTTTTCAACTTGTTGTTTAACAAGCTAAAGATGCAATAACAATTTTGTGTTATTAAAATAGATCAGCACGAAGTAAAATGTCTTTATTTATTTATTTGTATTATAATTCATTTTTGGGGGGGGGGGGGGGGGGGGGGGGAATTAAAAAAAAAAGGGCCTAAACTCACCCCGATAAAACCAAAACCGAATAAAACCAAAAATTAGCCAAAACAAGTGACTTTTGAGCGTTATAAAATGTTTTCACGATCCCTTAGGGCCCTTTGGGGCCTACATGTCGTAACAAATTATTAAGATATCTCTTGACCTCAGACTCAAGAGTTGTAATATCCACTTAACTTATTTATTAAAACTATTACTTTCGCACTTAATTCTAAAACATATGTTTGGCACATAAATATATAATCAATTATGGTTTCGCTAAAATTAGCGTAAATAAAGTTAAGAAAGACAAATGCATTTTTGTACGTTTTGAAATATGTGCATTAAGAGATTTAGATTTCAGATCAGAATCGGATGAAGGGAGATAACGGAATGGTTAAAAGAAAAATATCCTGTCGATTATTTTTTAACACATTTTAAAGAATCTGAAATATTTTTCTCTAAATTTTATGTTGGTAATTAATGGTAATAACAATCAAAGATGTTACCATTATCGACTAACGTTTGTGGGTTGAGGGAGGGGGGAAGGGATAAAGAAAGTGGGAGTAGATTTATACCGTTTGAGAAGGTGTCTAGGCATATACGTCACTTCCTCTCTCGCCCAACTGACAACAAAAGCTTGCCGCCATGATAACCAGAAAGCTCTTGTTTTTGCCATAATTAAAATAGTGGTAAGTCTTTACAGTTGCAAATGAATTTATTTATTTTATTTTATTTGAATCCGTTTTAATAAAATTAACTCAGACGAGTAAGCAATTTGAAATGGGAACAGTGGGGTATGGTAGGGGGACACGACTCCCAGTCGAGGCGTGAACAAGGCGAAGGCCGTAGGACAGCAGAGCCTAGCACCGCTAACCAGTTGGTGTGTTAGCGCTTGGCGAAGTGTGTTGCCAATAAACCGCAAGCTCTGTTACTTTTAGCTCTACACTTTTTAAGCGACGAACATCGCGTTTAGACTATACTTGTCTATTAATCTGCATATTAATTAAATTTAACTGATATTTATTTAGAGTGACATTTTATAATTTAATTAATTTAATTTTAATAAGTTCCTAATAAATATAACTAAGTCAAGTGGCGAAAAATATTTAAAAAACTTGGTAGCGCCAGCACCCAAAATAAATACTTCAAATTAAAAGTAGGAAATTCGACTAAACAAAGTTAGAAACCTTTGGCAAAGACTTTGGGAGTATTGGCCAATATATTTTTATTTAATATATTATTGATTTTAAACCACACTTGTTTTTGCTCAACAACTGGTTTAATAAATTCATTTAGTTGACAAACTAACATTTCAAAATAAAACAGACAACAAATAAATATTGACAACAGTAAAAATCATGAAAATGATGTCTGAGTCCAGTGAAAGGTAGGCCTTAATTATTACTAATTAAAACTTTTAGTTAAGAAAGTTAAAGGCCCTTTTCAATTTTCACGTATTTCAGTTCACTCTTAAGTTTAATATTGGTATTCTCTATACTACTTTGTCCTTATGATTTATGCCTTATCCATATTCATTTTTTTTAGAGCCTAACGGTGCCTTACCCTAGTAGTTGGGTTCAATTTTTGTAGGCCCAAGATAAGATTTAAAAAAAAATGATTTGATTATAGACTAGAGTAAAGGCCGGAAATTAAATTTTATAAAAATTCAATGGTTTTATATTAATTCTTTTTGGCCATTACTATTTTTACAATAAATAATATCATAATGATGTCAGTGATAATCCAAAGCCCTGGTTTTTATAATCTATGGTTCTTCATTTGTCTGTGTGACATGTGTTGTTTTATTTTTGCACCAAAATGTCCAAATTGATGAATGATTAATTTTCTATACATTAAAAAAAAAAAATGGTCACTAGACCTAATTACTAATTATTTTAATTAAAATTTACGCATTATTTTGAAAGAATTAATATAATCTTTTAGGCTTATTTATTATGTATCAAATAAAAAATCCCAAATGGTATAGGACCAACAATTAAACTATTCGTGTCACGAGTTACATTAATGTAAAACCAAAAGCAAATCAATAGTGTTAAAAAGAGATTTTCATTTATGATTTTTACTTAATCTAATCTAGAATGTGAGTAGACCAATTATTCATTATCAATCTTGTTTACAGGAAAGATGCTGTTGTACATTCAGTTGACTATAGACTAATCAGCTGCAATGAAGAAAATAATTGTGTCTCCTGCTAAAGGAGGCAGAGCATTGAAGAGTAAAAGGTCCACCACTCCAGCCAGAATGGAGGAGCAATCCGAATCACCATTGGGTGAGGTTTTATATTATTGCTTCTATAGGCTTTTTTCAAGTTCCAACTCACATAGTATCATGATAAATTGTTTAACTCTTTCGCTACAGAATTTTTTAATCTAAAAAATGTACATTTTTTTCGACGAGCGAAAAAGAGTGAGAGGTTGGGTTTATTAGAAAATATTTAAAATATTATTCTTTGGTTTATAAGACTAAACTTGGTATCAAATGAAAGGTAATTAAAAGGACTATATGTTTGTTCACTTATTTCTTCACTTTAAAAAAAATAAGTTACAGAAAAGAACCATAAAATGTTTTACATTTTATGCTAAACCATTTTTCCCCAAACCCTATGATGTACACATACCTCATCTTCACTGCAATAGCTCAATTCCTTTAAAACTACTCCTATCGGAATCAAGCGTTGCATCTAAATATTAATCATCTTCACTATCAAAAGAAATAGTATAAAACAATTCCAAAGCTTTTTTAACTGTTTATTGTCTAGGAAACTTACCTACTAGGACCTAGAGTAGCCATAGCAACAGTAGAAAAAAAATGAGAAGAAAATCATCAAACTAATGCTTCAACAAATAAACCTTGGTTTCGCTTTTAAACAATGAAGTACTACTCTTCTATGTAAAAGTCTTATTTAAAAATAGGTCTTAAAAGGTTAACCGAAAATAAAAAAGAAACAAATATGATATTGAAACAACACACAGCGCGTTGGTCTGTGCTTTTGAGAACGGCGGAAGAACGCAGTGTGGGTTGTTCTGCATCGAAAGAGTTAATTAACTTAATGGCCTTTGAGGTTAAAATACTTTGATGTCTCATTCATGATTCCTGATAATAGATTGTGGCAATGTGTTTTGCAACATGCATGTCTTTTATATGTGAAAAATTGTCTTTTCATTAATTTTTTTGTTATGAGACTTAATAGGCAGTGCCTGGTTTTTAACTAATTCATATATTTTTGCAGTCGAAAAGACACCTAGAGCTAGAGTAGTACAAAAAGACCTTGTCAAGATGGAATCTAAAGCCAAAGTTAAGAGAGCAGCAACTAGCCCTTTAATTCCAAACTTAATGGATAAGAGAAGAAGAACTTCCACTGATACCAACTCTAGCGCTGATGAAAGGAAATCTCAGCTGCCTAATGGGCCATCTCAAAAGGTGAAATTAAAGGTTGACAGTAGCAGTGAGCAAGGAATCGATGCAGACAAAAAAAATGCCATCAATTTAATAAATGATTCGAAGGACACACTTGCTTCAGAAATGAGACGCCTGGCCACAACACAAGGATTTTGGTCTTCAAAGACTACCAGTAGGTCCAACAGTCCTGTTGCTGCGAGTGAACAGGGGGATGGTTTATTGGTTAGTAAGACATTAAGCTCTTCCAGGAAAAACAGCAAAAACTCCACACCAGATGTGTCACCATCACCATCTCGCAGAAAATCTTCCAACAAGATAAAGAAAAAGCAGGAAGAGATTGAAGAATTAAGTAAGCTCAATGTACCTGCTAACGAACTGAAGCGATTGAAGACGACTGATGGATTTGCTTACCCAATATTTTCTCCTTCTGGTCTGAGGCCCAGTTCAAGGGATGTGAGCCCTTCCTCAACTTCATCATTGGAAAGGATTGGAAGGCAAATGGCAAGGTCTCATGCTAGTAATGAGGATAAATCATTGCTGGGAAATTTGGAAAATTCCACTCCTTTGCCGAAGAATAAAAGGGGAAGACCCAAGGGTAAAGTAAATTCTCCAAAAAAACTAGTTAAAAAGAGTGGAAAAACTAATACTTCATCTACTTCAAATGAAGACGTATCTCAGACTGTAGAAGTTAGCAACCCTTTAGCCAAACTGACTTCTTATAGTTTAATGGGCAGTGAGAAGTCGGTGCGTGGGCGGCCCAAAAACAAAGTACTTATACTTGGGAAATCTAAGAAGACCAAGATGTTTTCTGACAACGCATTAAATGATTCTGGAAACACAGGAGCTGGTCCTGTTTTATCGGACATCGCTACACCATCAACTAACACTGACCTGTCGTCCGAAATGGAGAAAAGCTCTGGTAAGATGAAAGCAGGCCGTGGCAGACCTAAGTTAAAGAAGGTTTTACAAGAGAAAAGCCCACTCCCCGTTGAGACCGTTGCCAGTTGTTCTGATACCGTTGCCCCAGAGGCAATCGCTTCAAACAGTCCTGTGTCACATTTTGCGGGCGTCAGTGAATTACTCAATGACACTCAAGTCAGAGTCACACCGCCTGGTGGAAAAGCCAAAAGAGGCAGGCCACGAAAGCTGAGCCTACCTCTTGGTGCTGATAAGTCGGCTGAACGTTCAGGGGCGGTAAAAAAGTTGGGTAGACCTAAAATTGTGAAGGACAATGTTAATGACTGTGCAGACACCCCCATATCTACTCAGGAGGCTCTGGAACTCAAGAGCTTGTCCCTGATTAAATTGGATACGGCTAAGCAGCTAAAGAGGAAGAACAGTTTAAAAAAGCAAAGACAAGCATTAGCTTTAACAGATGGCAATCAAGGTCGTCAGAAAGTGAACAGATCAGGAAAGAAAGCAGTTGTTGCAAAGGAAATTTATGGTGTGAGACTGTATAAAACAAAGAAAGGGAAGGGAAAGAAAACCAACATGAAAGACAACACCGTTGGGAGTGTCAATGATGAGCTTAAGATTGTTGAAGTGGAAAAAAAAAAGAAAATGAAAAAAAAAATAACAGAGACAGTCTCAATAGAGCCAAGTGCTTTCTCAATGGACCCAAATCTGGTTGAAATGCAGTCTGTTGAGCCAATCATGGGAGAGTCTATTGTGAAATCTAAACCAAAGAAGATAAAGCTACCTAAGACTCTAAAACAAAAAATTGTTTCTCGCCTCGGTCTCAAGGGGAAAATGAGGAAAAATCTCCCTGGCGTCGAGTTGCAAGTTAAGCACAAGAAAATTCTGAAAAAAAGGATGACTGACAAACATGGCGATGCTGTGAAGCATTCAGATCAATTAACTGAACTTTCTCGTTTGACAGAGCTCAAACGTTTAAATACCACAGTTGGATTTTGGTCATCGCCAGATGTTAGCACCGATGTGTTGGTCAGAAGGTCGAAGCAAGTCAAGATGAGTGAGGCTAAGGCCAAGCATGGTAAAAAACCTAAGAAGCCACTGGCTCAGCTGAGTTTCTCAAAGCCGATCTCTCCCAAGAAACCTGAGAGCAGCCTTCTTCAACACAGGAAAAAGAAACTCAGCTCGTTAAAACATAATCTGAAGAAGGGGAAAGTGTTCCCTAACAGTGACCTCCTGTCAAAAGAGGTGGACTCAAATACTAAGTCTAAGAGACAAAATACCTTAGAAGACCCATCCTTTCAGCCCAAACCAGCAACACCGGATGTGCTGGAAATCAAAAAGAAAAGAAGAGGCAAAAACTTGTTGGAGTTGGAAAGTTTTTTGTCCATAAGTAGTCAGGTTGAAGCTAGGCGTAAGGGGAAGAGCCTAAATGAAGACAAGTCCTTGGAGTTATTACAGAAAATAGAATCAGAGACAGTCGCCAGGGTTGATAAGCAAATTGAAGAGACAGAATGTCTTATCAGGGAAGATGCCAAGGCACTTGAAGACACTAACATGTGCAGTACTGATCCACGTGAGGAGAGACCAACTGATTTGGATAAGAAAGTGACTGCAAATTTTCTGAAGGAAGGCAGTGATGTTGAGCAGTTTTGTAAGTCTGGTGCCAGTAATGAGGATAGTGTCCCAGAAATATCTTCTGAACACAACAAAACCGTAACTTCTATAAGTGCCGGAAAAGATGAGGGCAATGGCAATGTTTTAATTCCAGAATCATTGACCTTTACGACGATGATGCCTCAAACTGAAGATGCTGGTGTTTGTGAGACAAACATATCAAGTGTTACATTATCTGAAAACATTATGACCTTGACAGAATCTTATTCACTGGATCAGCACTCTCAGAGCAAACCTTCAGACTTGGTTGTAACTGATGTCATTCAGACCCTACCTCAAAATTTGAAGTTGGTTAACAAGTCATGTGTATCTGTGCTTGACAACATATCTGAGCCAGATGCTAAAGATTTACCTGATCAATCTCTTGCTGATGTGGACATGGAGAATTCAGGAAGTTGTGTAACAGTGTCAAATGTTCCATCTGAAGTCAAGGAAGTGGGGGATGCCTCGTTGACTGCTGCTGAAATTGTCCTAGAAAGAGGAGACGTTTTAGTTGGTGTTGATTCTTTAAATACCCCTGAAGATGGGAATGTTGAAAACAGCAAGGAGATCTTGGGCTGTAACACAGACGATGCTCCTCTGAACACGGAGGATGCTCCTCTGTGCGTTGAGACAGGGGCTCAAAAAGTTCTGATGCCACTAAATGCAGTAGCTGTTGAGTTGGATGAGAAGAACTCAGTGGCTGAACTTCCAATTGATGATGCAATACAAATCGGGGCTATAAATGAGAAGACATTAAATGAAAGGTCACAAGATATGCCAGCTCCTGGTGAGAATGTGGATATTTCAATGTCATCTGGCTTATGCAATGCTATCAGTAGTAGTAAAGAGACTGCTGAAATGGCTGCTTTAGTTTCAACTCTCAGTAATGTTGAAATTCCTGTTTTAGATCCATGTGAAGAACTTGCCAGTGACCCTGATATGTCCCAATTTGAGGGTATAGTGTTGAACAAGCACAAGAAACGCAGGAGGATGAAGACAAGCTTTTACAGGTTTAAAAAACGCAGACTTACTGAGATGAGACAGAAGAGATTATCTGCCCTGTATGGAGAAGCCCAGGAAAGTTCTTCAATAGATTCTGATAATATAACTGATAGTCTTCCTCCAAGCAGTGCTGCTGTGCTGGAAAATGAGGATATTTACCCAAAGGACCCCTTGCGAAAAGTTAGAAAACGCAGGAGAAATGTTTGGAGAAAAGGGGTTGTTAAAAAGCCTGCTTATGTAGCTAAAAAAGTACGCAGCAAACAACAGGTAGCCTCATCACAAACTGCAGACCAGTTGGTACTTTTGCCACTGGAGGAAAGTGAAACTACAATTAAAGAAGCTAGTAGTGCTCCCCCGGTATTGGAGGCATCAAAAACTGGTGTAAAATCGGCTAAAGAGAAAAAGTTTGCCATGCTGAGACGGCTCCAAACGAATGCCAATTTGGCCAATGCTGTCCTTGATGAGAGTACGCTTAAGGGGAGATTTTTAAGGAAACAGCCACCACAAAGTATCACAAGCGTTGATGGTAAAACAAGAAGAGAGAGGTCAAAAGCTGGGGTATCTTTATCAGGGCTTCCAGAGGGGCTACTGCAGCAACTTACGGTCGAGATCCCTGATGAGACTAAGCCAAAGAAAAGGGGAAGACCTAGAAAGCTCAGTGCTTCCATGCCAAAGTTGACCCCTACTGATATCGACAGCCCAAACTCTAATTCTAATATTTCATGGTCTCAAGCACCGCCACCGGGGTTAACCCCACAGTACAGGACATCACCAAAGCCAGAAGAAGAAACATTTAATTTGTTTGGGAAAGCTGACAGCAAGGGCTCACTGGACACAGAGTTTGTTGCTGAAAGCGTAGATGAAACTGACCTCCATTTGTATCTGTCTGGAGTGAGTGATGAAGACCTCTCCCCATCAAAAGAGTCTTCATTTGCCAGCCTAGAGGTTAACCCAAAGCCTCAAGAGTTTGTTCCTGTGATACCAACTGAGGGGGACACCACAAAGCTAGATTTGCCTCTAGATAATGAAGCTCCCACTCTTATCATCTCACCTTCAATTATCAAGGATAAAGACTTGAAAAAAACTGGTAAAACTAAGATGAAAGGTAAAAAAGGAAAACCACCAGGGATTCCAATGACAGAAGAAGAGAAGAGCAGGAAGGGCCGGAAGTCCAAATCTTCCAGTCCTGTAGTTTCTCCTTCACTCTATCAAGATTATGATCTATTTAAGAGGCCGCGGACAGCTCGAAAGTCTATGCAAAACTCAAATATGTATTCCCCACCGATATCGGGTCAGACGAGTGCTTCTGGCTCAACATTCAGTTTAAGGAAGAAGTCAACACGTTCTCCTCTTGAGATGCTGGAAATGAAAAGAAGACAAGAAGAGGCCATTTATGATTTAGAAGAGGAAAGGCGTCAAGCTAGGCGAATCCTGCTGCGAGAGAAGCGCTATGCTAGAGAATCTGGGGATGGATTTTCAGATGATGGGGAAGTCTTGGATGAAGTGCCCATAAAACCTTGTTCTGTCATGCTGAGTGACTTTGTGAAGAAGCTTCAGCTGGATAACATTGATTCACCATCGGAAAATGATGAGGAAGATGATGATGCAGACTCAACAATGTTCTCTAGCCCAACATATAACGTTGTGGATGATCAGGGTGACGAGGACTGGTGCGCCAACTTGGAGGATTTTGAAGATGTGGACGACGATGAGGGGCTAGTGAAGGAGAAACACGACAGACCCTACAAACCCAGACTCAAGCTTAAGAGGGTTATGAAAAAGAATAAACTGTTTCGGATTAGAAGGAAAAACCCCAGCTCAAGCTCACCAAAGGCTGCACAAGAACCTATTAAACTTGTCATTAAAGCCGAACCCATATTGGATTCGGGTGCTCCGGGCTATAAAGCCACCATGGATTTATCCAAAGTGGAGCGGACTGGGTTTGAAGGAAGTTACCTCGACTTTTTGAAATGCAAGTCCAACGATGAAAAACGAAAATCTTCAGTCAAGAAGAAAAGCTATGTCGCTGCTCAGCTTAGTCCAAAAGAAGACAAAGATAATAAAAAGAAAGAAGGGAAATCACAGAACTTAGTAAGTAGCCCACCAAAAGTACCTTCCCTTCTGATAGCCCCTGGCATGGGTCATGTTCGCAAAGTTGGACAATGTGACGGTTCTCCAGTGCTTGTTGCTTCACAGAGCAACAATGAATCACCTGTTAAAGAAACTCTTCTCACAAATAGTCCAAAAGTGCCTCTTGTTTCTGAACTTTCTAAGAATTTGTCACTGGGTGAAGAAGAAGAGGAAGATCTTCTAATCTTAGATCTAGAAGAGGGAGCCCAGGATCAGAACTCGAGTGGTTCCTTTAAAGGTAGTCCCATTACTGAAAATGCTGATGCAGAGAAACCCACGGTTGTTGCTAAAAATGCGCTTGTATTTGAAAATAATGCCACCCATAGCACCATTTCTGAGCCGCTCAGTCATGTTCAAAGAACTCGCTCTAATGATGAGATGGGCCTGATGTTGGCTTCATACAACGACTTTGATAATCCTAGCACTGGAAGTAATCAGCTAAAATCGGTCACAGAAGAAAAAGTTCCTGACCTTACTACTGAAAGTCAGTGTGTAGATAGAGAGAATGATGCAGCTCTTAGGGTTACTAAACCTTGCAACATAAACAAAATATCAACCAATATTTCCGCATTTGAACCTTTGAAAGATATTTCTAAAGAAAAAGTGTCTCACACAAAGACTTCTGTTATTGGCCAAGTTGACATGTCTGTATTAACTACAGCAATTGTGTCTGAGGATGATCAGATGCAAGTAGGGTTAACTGTTTTGAATGGTTCAGTAAATTCCCCAGATAATAACAATGTTATGGTTCCAGCAAAATCTCCCTCTTCTATTCTAAGCGAGCCCATAAAGAAAACTGGTAATGTTAATGAGAACTCTATAAGCCCTAGGCAGATCACACAAACCGGCAGCAAGTCAGATGAATGGAGAGTTAAAGTGATCCTTCAATCTGACAAATTGCCTTCTGGGAAGTACAAATGTAAGCGCTGCGACTACAAAGCTTCAGAAAAATTATCCATCGAGTCTCATATATATAGTCATATTCCAGGTGTTCAGTTTCGCTGTGCATATTGTGATTGTGAATTCAGTTCAATGACAGCCACATGGTCTCATCTAAAGAATTTCCATGCCATCAGCGAGGCAAAGCTTTGCATAAGTCGCCACATTGAGGAGAAGTGCTTCTATGAAAAGGAGGATGTGGTCTTCTCAGAAGAGAGCACCCACACCAGTTCATCACAGCCAACAAATATTAACCCAGGGGGTCAGTCACCACCCGTTATAATATCTGTGCTTGTCAGCGGAACTGTGAATGCCTCTAGGAGTGCAAGATCCGGGGCTCCACGTCGGTTCGTCTGTACACACTGTGGCTTCTCCACCAATGTCAAGGAAGATGCAGAGCACCACACATCAGACCTTCACAAATCTCACAATCTGTTTGCCTGCCTTCTGTGCAATGAAAACATTTTCTCATCTGAGGCGGAGATAAAACAACATAGTGCCGCTGTTCACCCGAAACGTCAGAGGACTTACGGCAAACTGCCAGACTTCTATGATGCTGAACAGCTCAACTCAAAGGGGAAAAGCCCCAACCAAGAGGAAAGAGACAACATCTTTGAGAGGATGAGCTCCATATTCCAAGGGGATGAAACCCAGCAGGAGACAAATGCCATAGATCATCATCAAAAAGCTAAAGATTACCTTTACCTGCAGGAAGAATGGAAAGAGAAGACCCGGGTGGAAGCAGATAGTACGACTGCTGTGGACTTTATGGAAGACACGCTTGCTGAACCGTCTACTACAGAAGGGCAGCTTTTGGTGGATGGGTCTTCTACTGGCGAGGACAAGGTTTCTGAAAATGAAGTTTCAGTGGATGAAGTGTGCATGAAAAGCTCCAAGCAGCTGTCGTGTGATGCTGACATCACCTCGTCTGCTGCTGCCATGCTGGTGACAACTGAAATTTCTGAAAAAAGATCAACCCTGACATTGGCAGGCGCTACACCTTTAACCACCTCTTTAAACGAAGTCAACATTGTTGCACAGGATACTGATGCACTTGGAGACTCTATAAGGTATGTAATAATAATATGATCTGGTATTTAATATTGGAGTTAAAATAGTGTTTATTATTTTTTTTTATGAATATAATCTTATTAAATAAGATTCAGATTATTAAAATAAATTATTTTTTTAGTACCGGTTACTAATTTTTGAATAATGTAATATTTTTGTTTTTATTACCGTTGACCAATTGTTTGCACAATTTAGGCGAGTCTTGTTCTACTTCTTTTTTTATTTAGGTTGTCATTTAAATTCTGTCAGAGGGGCATAAGGCATAAACAATGTCTTTCTAATCCCAAACACATTGTCTACCCAGGGTTTGGGTCTTTCCAGTTTAATTTTTGTATTTTTCCATGCTTGCTTTAAGTTCCAAATGTTTTTAAGTGCAACAAATGCTCCTTCTGCTTGTTGTAATCTTCTATTGGCATGATTATTCAGCGCACTCTATTTCTGTCATATAATTGTTCTTTTTTTCGTACTGTTCATTGCTTTTTTTTTTTTTTTTTTTTTTTTTATTACTTTTTTTCTTTTTTTTCTTTTTTTTTTTTTTTTTTTTTTTTTTTTTTTTTTTTTTTTTTTTTTTTTTTTTTTTTTTTTTTTTTTTTTTTTTTTTTTTTTTTTTTTTTTTTTTTTTTTTTTTTTTTTTTTTTTGATAATAACTTCTCTACTTCTTTAACGTCTATTTTGTGGGGAAAATAAGGATATGAATTCTCCTTACTTCTATCAGTGCCAATCTAGCAAGTACTTATACCCCACCCTCAAAGAACCAGGAAGATGCCAGCTTGGCAGATGGTGAGAACGTTTCAAGCGATGACTGCATGGGGCTAAAGATAGTCCAGGTTGTAAGTCTTAGTCAGCAGAATGAATCTGCTACAGGTGATTCTGAGCTTGCTGAATGTTTCAAATCTGTTGGACAAGAACATATCAAACAGGTAGGTAACCACCATACTTCACTGCACATATCAGTTGATATTTACCCAAATGCCTTTTTTTAAAACTCTGGTATATTTACTGTATATGTTTTAACATGTCCTACATTATTCTTTTATGTTGAAGCCGTGTCATACTAGCGAGGACCACGTGAAGATGTGTGTATTTTTACCAAGCCATCAAATGTTTTTTGCTTTCTAGATCTGTCACTGCTTCATTATTTTTTTTATAAAATGACACTGAAGGCTGCCACTGCATATCCTAACTAATAACGTCACTTTGGAGATGGTGTCGGTGGGTCGTCGAGTTTGCACTCATAATACCCCGGCACTCTCCCAAACGGGCCAGAGCCGAAGCTCCAGACCGTGCGGAAGCGCGCCAGGAACTTTCCTCCTGGCCTGAGGGACGTCCGGTCGACCGAGGACGCTGCATTTAAAGCGTCTGTAGTCCACTCTCCTATAGGTCAGGACGGCTTTACTTCCTCTCCGGGGAGGTGGTGTTGCGTTACCACTCCCCACCGCCCAGGGAGCTGTTCGGTCGATATCATTTGACTGAATCTATTTATTATAGTTACAGAAACAATTCATATTAGATTGGTGAGCACCATTTAACTTGGCAGTTCCTAAATTTTTTGCAGCTCCGCACCCCTGATGATTTTTAATCCCACAATCCATCTGGATATCAAAACCTATTTCCCATCCGCACCCCCACACCTTAATTTTAAAAAATGCTAATTAAAATACAAATCACACTGCCTGATTGTTCAGAACCCTTGCTTTAACTTCATAACCCAAATTTAAAGGAAAGAGGTAATGCATCGAATAGCATAGCTGACCTTAATGCACATTGACAATTATGGTACCGATATACCCTCTTATCAGATTTTTTTTATTATTTCAGACAACTGGTGACACAACAGACCAAGGGCTTATTGACCAATTGAAAACTTCCAGCAAGCCCAAAGAAGATGAACCTCAATCAACACAAGCTTGTCCTGTTGCTCCTGCAAAAGAAGTTGTTCCAGACAATACCAACAATCAGCCACAAGCTAAAGACACCAAACAGCCTGGGTCTTCAGCACAGATGCCTGCATCTGGTCACACATCCACATCATCATCTTTTGCCTGTGGCCTTCCTTTGTCTTACAAATGTAACGCATGCAGAGTGCACACCCCTTACCTCCTTATGATGGTGAAGCACTTGAAAGCAAAGCACCCAAACATGCGCTGCTTCGCATGTCCGTATTGCAAGGCTACCCATAGTTTTATCAGCCAGAAACAGCTTCGCCTTCATGTCAGAAACTCTCATCCGGACAAAATTGGCAGGAATGAAATTGCCCTGTCCGAAGAAGCTAAGAAGTTTGTTGAGGCTATGGTGCTGCCCAATAGTCCCGAGTGTATACGTGTTGGAAACCGGGTGGTGCTTGAGGAAGACATTCATACGTGTACATACTGCCAGGTCAAGATGACGTCACTGGCTAACGTTTACGAACATCTAAATAGTAAACACTCGGACTTGTTTGAGTTTGTCTGTCCTGTTTGTCAGAATTTTAAGAGCAAAGTCCTCAGTGAGATAGCCATTCACTGCATGCAGGCTCACAAGTCATCTCTTGACACTGACAAAGTTCACGTTTCTGTTCCCAAAAACTTATTCACCGTGCTGACCTGCATTTCTAAAGGGGGAAAGTACATTGAGAAAAGTTTGCATGCTTCGGAAGACAACGCTTCAAAATCAGGAGCTACACCGGCAGGTACTTCATCAGACTTACAGCCGACATCTGAAATGGGTCCCAAGGCCCCAAACCCGCAGCCCGCACACAAGACAATAGTGGATTCTCCACTCAGCCTGCAGCGAACATTATCATCCGTATCGACACCAGCCCCGGCAGCTGTAGAGCCATTCGTTGGTCCATTATCCCAGTCCATCCCACAAATGACACTCTTATCACAGACCCCGCTCATTGCTATTCCGATTGTTTCTGGGTCGATTGGAGGAATTCCATCAGTGTCTACCACCCGGCCTCTGATAGCTTTCTCCAGCTCACTCTTTGACACGTCAAGTCTGACATCGCCGCCTCAGCTCATAATGTCTAGTGCATCTAAACCGACTTCGGTCATCCAGAGTACGGCAGGGGCTGCCAGTTTCTTGTCACCTTCACAGAGTGTGCAACCCTTTACTAAGTCTAACCCACCTACAAAACCGTCTTCTCAGCAGCCTGGGCCCAGAAAGAAAAGTTTAAAAAGCTTACCTGTTTTGAATATTCCAACCATAAAACCAAGAGCTCATCAGCCCTCATTAAGTACCACCCCAGGCAGGCCCTCACATGAAGTTTCCATTGCCCCAAGCTCCACCCCTGCACCACCAGCTGCTCATCACTCACCTCAGACCAGAGTAGCCTTTAAGGCCCCAGTAGTTGACAACCTTCCAGAAAATGAACCAAGTCCAGATGCTTTTAAAATTTTCAACCTTCGCCCTATGCCCCAACCCTCTCCTACTTCAATGGCTCCACCTGCAAACCCTATTGTATTCCCACCAGTCTCTACACCAATCTCCTCTGCATTTATTCAAGGGCCACTGGCAGGATTCCCAGCAAACATGGTGCTCCAACCTAACCTCATGACACAGTATGCTTTCTCCCAACCACTTATGCATCCTCAAAAACTGAGTGTCCAGCCATCTCAGACCTCAAAACATATTAGACCATCAACACCATCTGCTGCTCCGGTGTCCTCCCCTCTTGGGGGAAGTTTCCCATCCCACGGAGCGTCAAGTGCCCAGTTTGGTAAAAAAAATCAACCTCCACGTGATCCTCCACTTTTGAAGGACCAGCGTTATGAGCTTCAGCGGCAGCTGCTGCTCCAACAGCAGAAACCAACTCATACCTCGGCCCCACCGTCACATCAGACGGCCAAATCTGGACATTTTCACATAACATCCCATCCCCCATCCTCACACACGTTCAATCAGGGGCCAGCCTCGGTGAAACATAAAGAGCTTTCACATTCAAACCCATTACCTTTAGCGTCGTCTTCATCGCCTAGTGAGTCCATGGCCAGGCCGGTCAAAGGTGTGCACAAACGCAGCAGTTCTATCTACCAGTGTCCGTACTGCCCTACGCTGGTCATCTTGAAGCCACTGGAGGTGGCCTCCCACATTCAGCAGCTCCATCCTGGTCACCAGGTTGCCTTTAAGAAGTGGAACTTCAACAGAGGGGACCACTAACTGATTTCTATAAACATCTAATGAATGCTCGTCGTGACTTTAACAAACTTTTCATCTTGAAGAGACACGAGAGCATTTTCACCTCATCTACTGACCGACTCTTTTTAATGACCCAATGTACAAAATAGAAAACACTTATTTTATCAGTTAACTTTGTAGAAAACCTCAAGTACGTTATTAATAATGACACTGAACTAAATGAAGCTGACAGTGTGCTGTATCTTTGCCTATTTCACAAAACTCTAAGGAGTTGTAAAAATATCCGGTAGTACACATTTATTTCATGGTTTTTAAAACTTTTGTTGTTCACAATGCAAGTGGCAGTGTTTTAAGACTGGTGTTGATCATCTATTCAAGACTTTGAATGTGTGCTTAAACCAAACTGGTTTTGTAATGCCATGATGATGTAATGTAAGTCTTGGACAGTTTTCTGCAAGCTAAATTTTTTTTGTTTGTGTTATGTGCTTTGTGCCCAGGATAATGTCTCTGTTAATTGTTTAGCCTTGTAATAAGTGCCTTCCTGTTATGATTTATTTTCTTCCTTTCTATGTGATGACTGAGGCTATCTGTTTTGTTTTTCTTTCTGGCTACTGTGCCATTGCATTGCTCTGTTCCTTGTTGGATGAGGTCAAATGTAACCTTTGAGGTAATGTTATTTCAGGTAAATTTCAGATCATTTAAATTTCATGCTCTTTTTGTCCGGTTTTGTTATTTATGCAGCAAATGGAGCAAAACATTTTTTTTCACCGTACATGGAAATGCAATTTCAGTCGATATATTAATTCGCAGTTTGTTTATAAAAAGCTGTTTGATATTCGTTTAAGGGCCTATTTTTTAATTTTTTAAAATTTCCATCAAGAAGCTAAGATGGCTAAATTATTTATTCACATTTTGACCTATTAATAAATTGCACAGTATCACATTTGTAAAAAAAAAAAATTAATTAACGGTACTATAAATCATCATGCAGTTAAAGTTACATTTTTAGAAATTAACTAGGATGTAATGTTAATTTGTATTTTGTTTAAATGTGGACACCTGTCTATGTGGTGTTTTTTCAGCTACAGCCATCTTATTGATATGCAAGTCACATTCGTTAAAATGCAGCATTGGAGATGGAGTCTCCATTTTGATCAAATGTTTTTTTATCCAGAATTGCATTATTATTGACAATGCTTTGAATTCATGTATCTTTGCAAGCATTTTTTTTTTCTCATAAGGTTAACATTCTTATTGCGGTGTATTTTGATAGCTCAAACTATATGGAAGTTTCAAACACTCCTTCTTGAAAAATCTTGACAAAAACAAGTTGTCTGAATCTAACATTTGTTTTCAAAAATAAAAAAAGCAAAAATCTATATAATTTATTGCATGTTCTATTTTAGTCACACCGACATTGACCTAACTACTCAGGGTGAATTTAGAAAGGTAGTAACACAAAGTTTGCATGTGGATACAATAATGAGATTATGTTGAGACAAAGATGAATCTTTTTACACACTGCCACTGGATGTCTTTTTTAATGCATTGTGAATTCTTCGCCCCTGGAGTGACTCCAGTAAAATGGTGTGTTGAAGTACTTGAAGGCATGGTTTGTTCCCATAAACTGGAACTAGACCTATGGGAACATTGCATCCCTAGGGAGCAGATTGTTTGATGCTGGGCATTTGTAAGTAAGGCTGGTTAGGACTGTAGAGTCTCCTCCAAGAAGATGAATGGGTGTATTGGAAAGTTGATGTTTCCCGTTCCCCCCCCCCCCCCCCCCCCCCCCCCCGCACTTTTTATAAACATGATTATCTTTTTGTTCTTGTATTGAATTACAACATGATGATGTGTACAGCTGTTGGAGAATAAATGACAATTTTAATAAACATGAACTGGACGTTATAGTTATAGTCTTTCTTTTGTAAAATGCTTGCTAATAATAAACAAGCTAGGTGCCAATCGGAAACTTACTTACGTACTGAAACAGATTCAGTCTGACATGTATTATGCCAAATGAATGTTAAAAAATAGCCTCCGTTTTGAATTTCAGACATTCTTCAACCTTGTCTATAAACCTTTAATATCTTTAATGCCTTCATTAGGTCTCAAGAACACTTTAAAAATTGAAATGATTTTTAAAATATTTGAGACTGAGTTATAACTAAAAATCTGTCATGGGTATTAATGTTTTAGACCATGTTCCCAAATATTTCAGAGGACCAGAGGCTGGATAATTATAACCTCCTACTAATTTTGATTATGTCCGTCTGTGTGGGTATATAAAATATGCTGCCTAAAACTTCACGGCAAGTTATAATTTCAAAATCATCACTGCACATTGATGAGGAATTGTGATGAGTTTTGCGGAACCAGTCAGTCGCAGCTAATTTGATACATGAGAATGTTCAGTCAGTCGCAGCTAATTTGATACATGAGAATGTTGACGCTAACCGTATAAGCTTTCTTAAGCAAGCGAAAATACAACATTGGCTTACAGTTAATCTCTCCGCAATGGCCGCTATAGCGTTCAAACCGGACACCAAAGCAACACGGGTACTCGTCTCACTCGTCATTGATTGGGTACACCATACAAGGAATGCACGTGGCCTCAACGCTTGAGGACTCGGACGGCGCTGATCTCATAAGTTTCTGCCCAGTCCAGCAACAACCAAGATATATTAGTATTGGGAGGGGAAAAAAATCTAGAAAAGGTGAATCTGCCACTCCACAGGTCTTCAGGTTAATGCAAGGAGAAACACAAGTCCTGAGAAATAATGCCAGGGTGCAGGACAAAGTCACTGAAACAGAGCTCAGGGGTAGTGGCAGATGTAAGTAGGATGGACTGGCAGTCCGGGGAGGGATGGATGCTCTGCTGTAACATACTAGGGTATTGATTCTCCTCTTGCAGTTGATGCTCAATACTAATAGGAATATCACAGATAATCTGCATGAGCAACTGTTTCATATTGTTATGTGAAATTCTTGTTAAAATTATTTCAAGATAAAAGTAGTAAATGTAACATTACATATTGTGTCTGTTAAGCTACAGACGGGATCAAAAATATGCCAGCAGGTATCTATGGGTTTATTAAATGGTTGAGTGACATCGTACATCCCATGCCCCGACCCATGATATTTAAAAAAAAAAAAAAAAAATTAAGAATAAACGGGCCTATAAACCAATAGTGCATATTTCATCAATTAGTACTCGAAAGACAGCAGGTATCTATGGGTTTATTAAATGGTTGAGTGACATCGTACATCCCATGCCCCGACCCATGATATTTAAAAAAAAAAAAAAAAATTAAGAATAAACGGGCCTATAAACCAATAGTGCATATTTCATCAATTAGTACTCGAAAGCGTTTGGGTTTTCTTAAAATGTGCTACTCGTCAGTACCGGGGTGAAACAAACAATCGGCCCCACGGTGGCCGCACCTATTGTCAGGCGTTTTTTATGTTTTTTTTTTTTTTTTTTTTTGTTTTTTTTTTGTTTCCTTTAACTAGCATTTATTTTGATTAGGATGCCCAATTCCATTTTAGGTACTATTTTTAGAGGGAAAAAAAATCAGTTTTCTTAAATTGTCAATTTTAAAATAAATTCAGTTGCTTTGGAATTTAAAAAAAAAAAAGGTATGCCGAAGACGCAATCTGTAATTTATCCGAAGAAAGTTATTGTAATGTGAAATTCAAAAATAAAAATTTCAATCAACTGAATTTTTTTTTTTAGTCTAAACTCAATTTTTTACGATTTCACTCATACAAAATCACACAATAATAATTTTATGATGTCTATTGTAAAGATATCATTATCGTGCCCTTTGAACATAAGTGTGCCGTTCATCTAAGATTAATAAACATGGCCGCCTTTGAAAATTCATAAAAATGTATTTTTTTTAAAAATACTACAAATATATATATATATATATATATAAAAAATTCACTGTAAGACACGCTGTCCTAAAGAGTACAGAAAATATTCACAATTGTACCTTAAAAAGTTTACATTCTGTCAGTGTCATGGATGTATCTAAAAAATAACGCTGTGTAAAACGGGGATTTCCGTTGAAATATTTCCGAAGAAAAGTACCAGAAGTGTTTATTTTAGTGAGTAATTCAGTGATTCCCAAAGTGGACTATATCGACCCCCGGGGTCGACGAAAACTTGCAAGGGGTCCGTGTCATCGAAAAAAAAAATTGGGGTCCATGAAATGAAAATAGGGGTCTACGATAGTGGATCTCATGTAAGCAGGTCGTGACTTCTATTTCGGCATTCCATGAATGAAATAGGCCACATACACAGATAGTATCTATTTTCTTACATAATAATATAAACATAATAATAAAATACCTTATAATATAAAGACATATATCTTCCTACATAAATTATAAAAGTACCTATGAAGTAAAAGTTTCAAAAACATAAATGTTCATGAAATATGATGAAGAATCATATTAAATTTTACGTTATTAGGTATATTTTCTGATACATGAAACTATTTAAGTTTTTATTTTCTCTACATGTAAGGTTTTATTTTGCAAAAATTGTGTATCTTTCCGCAGTAAATTGTAGCCTGTGTCAACTCTTTAGCTAGCTAGACCTCCGCCTGTGTCAACTCTTTAGCTAACTAGACCTCCACCTGTGTCAACTCTTTAGCTAGCTAGACCTCCGCCTGTGTCAACTCTTTAGCTAGCTAGACCTCCGCCTGTGTCAACTCTTTAGCTAGCTAGACCTCCGCCTGTGTCAACTCTTTAGCTAGCTAGACCTCCGCCTGTGTCAACTCTTTAGCTAGCTAGACCTCCGCCTGTGTCAACTCTTTAGCTAGCTAGACCTCCGCCTGTGTCAACTCTTTAGCTAGCTAGACCTCCAGCTGTGTCAACTCTTTAGCTAGCTAGACCTCCAGCTGTGTCAACTCTTTAGCTAGCTAGACCTCCAGCTGTGTCAACTCTTTAGCTTGCTAGACCTCCGCCTTTATCTGCGCACAAGATCACGGAGATTTGTTGACTAAATTTAATATGGTTAACTTGCAGTTACAATCTGGCAGTCTAAATTTGATTAAAACAAAGTCCATAATGTCAGCGTTTCTTGGCCAGAATTAAGCCAATGAAGCCAAACATTGGGGCGGTCCAAATTTTCCGAATTGTCCCAGTTCCCCCAATTTGTCACAGACAAACTGCCAGGAAGACATCACTTCAACCTATGTTCAACATTTAAATGCCCTCTATTCAGATTTTCAAACCAGGGTTGAGGATTTTATTTTTACTTATCTCTTATTATGGAATATCGCGAGGACATTTTAAATTGCTTTTCCATCATCATACGTAGTTGAAAGGGCTTTCATGGCAGGTACTAATCTCCTAACAAAAAAACAAAAAATGAATAAAAAGGAAATAAACTTGACATCTTTCAACTAGGAGATTAGAGATTAAACCTACCTGTAACTAAATTGATGCCAAATGTTGAAAATTTATTATTAAGGCATCAAGTTCATCCCTCACACTAAAAGCATTTACTTGTTGATTCACTTGTTTTGAACTTTTTGGGGGCCAAAAATTGTGGATTTACTCCGGCCAAAAAAATCTCTGTTTTTCACGACCCTGAGCAACAGTAGAGATTCCCCACATGGACACTGAGATAAAACAGTTGGGGACAGTAGTGGGAGACGGCCTCCAATCAGGGAAAGTCACCTTAGACTCAGGAGTTTCACAAGGCACAGTGCTACCCCCCCTCTCTTCCCCTGTCACATAAACGACCTCCCCGATACTGTAAAATCTCAAGTGAGGCTGTTTGCAGATGACTGTCTTGTCTACAGAGAGATAAACGGCTAAACGATGACCACAACCACCTCCAAACAGATTTGAAGTGCCTTATGAATTGGGCGGAAAAATTTGGCATGAAATTTAATGAAACCAAATGCTACACAATGAGCATCTCAAGAAAAAACCATCAACCTATGTGTACTCACTAAAAGAGACAATGCTCCAAGTATCATATAACCCATACATTGGAATTCTCTTCTCAAATAACCTAAAATTGTCAACCCATATAAACAAAATTTTATTTTAAAAAAGCCAACTCCAACCTAGGTTTCATTCGAAGAAATCTGCGCCACTGCCCAACTTCCTGCAAACGAAATGCCTATCTCGCACTCGTCCGTCAACTATACTGGAATATGGTGCGATCATCGGGGACCCAAATCTTAAGCAAGACGTGAACAAGATGGAGCAAATTCAACGTAATGCTGTGGGTTTCATCGCACGAGACTACAAACCCACCACTCCTGGCTTCGTCACTGGTCTCTTTAGAAAAAATTGGCATCCCCTCCCTTAAAGACAGACAAGAGGGACTCCGCCTGATATTCTTATATAAAGTGGTCATGGGACTGGTGCCGTCCATCCCAGCAGGCACGTACCTCACCCCATAGAAGCCGGGTCGATTGATCAGAGCCAAACGCTCACTGAACACTGACTTCACCACTAACGAACCGCATAAACAATTACACCCGAAACAATATCAAATGCTTGACTGTGCCTCGGTGGAACTCAGAGCAGTATAAATTATAAACAATCTTTCTTCCAACGCACAATAATAGCTTGAAACCACCTGGACAATGCCGCTGTGAACTCGAAAGCTTCAAGGCTGCCCTGGCAACTGCTGGGAGCTGTTAGACTAGCAACAGCATTCCCCAAACCGTTGCACAGATGCCAGTATATGGATGCAGGAACAAAAAACCGACCGAAAAAGATTATCTGATTTCGGCCGAAGCCGAAAAAAGGCCGAAAGATTAAAATGACTTTCTGTCGAAGCCGAAACCGAAAATGAAATATTGAGATATCTTGAAATTCGTTCCCGCATACATTTTGCATACATCGAAAATGATGGGGAAAGTATAAATATTTACATTCTTTTTATAAAAAAATGAGATAATCGTGAATATTAATAAATAAACATCTAATATAACATATTGTTGTTAAAGATCTTTAGTTTGTTCTTAAAGATCACTTAGTTTGTTATTAAAAGAGCGTTCAGTTTTTTTTGTTAATTATCGCTTTATTTGTTCTTAAAGATCTGTTAGATTGTTCATAAAGATCGCTTAGTTTTTTTGTTAAAAATCGTTTATTTTGTTTTTTAAGATCGCTTAGTTTGTTCTTAAAGATCGCTTAGTTTTTGTTTAAAGATCTTTTAGTTTGTTATTAAAGATCATTTAGTTTGTGCAAAAAAGATCGCTAAGTTTTTTTTAACATCCCTTAGTTTGTGTTATTAAAAGATCGTTTAGTTTGTTCATAAAGATCGCTTAGCTTGTTCTTAAAGATCATTGATTTTGTTCTTAAATAACGCTTAGTTGTTCTTAAAGATCATTCAGTTTGTTCTTAAAGATCATTTAGTTTTTTTAATAGATCTTTTAGTTTGTTATTAAAAATCGTTTAGTTTGTTCATAAAGATCATTTAGTTTTTTTTATAGATCTTTTAGTTTGTTATTAAAAATCGTTTAGTTTGTTCTTAAAAATCGCTTAATTTGTTCTTTAAGATCGTTTAGTTTTTTTTATTAAAGATCGCTTAGATTGTTCTTAAAGATCACTTAGTTTTTTTTTTAAAGATCGTTTAGTTTGTTCTTAAATGTCGCTTAGTTTGTTGTTAAATTTCGTTTAGTTTTTTCTCAAAGATCGCTTAATTTGTTCTTAAAGATCACTTTATTTGTTTTTAAAGATCACTTTATTTGTTTTTAAAGATCGTTTATTTTGTTCTTAAAGATCGTTTTATTTGTTTTTTTAAATCACTTTATTTGTTTTTAAAGATCGTTTAATTTTTTCTTAAAGATCGTTTAGTTTGTTCTTAAATGTCACTTAGTTTGTTGTTAAATATCGCTTTCGGTGAGTATCAGATGACCGAAAACCTCAGTCACTGGCCGAAAGTCTAAGTCAATTTCGGCCAAAACCGAAAAAAATCGAAAGTTAACTTTTGTCTTTTGGCCGGAACCGAAATTAAGCCGAAAGTTAACTTTCAGTTTCGGCCGAAACCGAAACTTGGCCGAAAGTGATAAAATGGCCACTTTCGGCGCCGAATCCAAAGCCGAAGCCGAAATTTGGTTGGTCTCTAGCAGCAACAAACACTACCAGAACCAGAACCAGAACAAGAGTGAAAATGCAGATATTGCGAAAAATATAATGTTTGCTTTTTTTCGTGCACGAATACAGGTTCCTAAATCCAGCATACTCTCACTGGTTGTGAACATAAAACAACTTACCGACTCTCTCGTTTTCCTAATAACGTAGCTTGGGGTTAGAGCAACCCTGAGGGGCAAGATCCACCCCCCCCTCCACAAAAGTTCGCAGTTTGCCGATAATACCCGCACTCCAATAGAGAACGACCGAATTTTGGCTTCGGTTTCGGCGCCGTAAGTTGTCGTTTGATCACTTTCGGCTTAGTTTCGGTTTCGGCTGAGTATCAACAATCTTTCTTCCCACACACAATAATAGCATGGAACCACCTGAACGATGCCACTGTGAACTCGATATCGGTCGAAAGCTTCAAGGATGCCCAGGCATTAGCTAGGAGCTGTTAGAATAGCAACATCATACCTCAACCGTTGCAAAGATGCCAGTACATGGATGCAGCAACGAAACATTACCAGGACCAGAATCACTGTCGGTCGGTCTCTACACCCCACCCTTCCTACGCCAATGGAAAAAGTTGGTTAGGGCCGTTTTTTAGTCCCCCCCCCCAACCGACCGCATGGATATTGCAATCCACCACTGGATGTCATCGAGTACCTATAGAGAAGTGAGGCGTCAAAAGATGGTGACAGTGACAATGATGTCAATTTTAATTGTCTGATTAGGAATGATGCTGACATCAAGAGACCTTATCATCCACAGCAATTACAGTATTTCTATCGATCAAAGTTCTGGAAGACAAATAGTGAACAATGCTGATTATGAACAAGACAGACTATGAACAATAATGATTATGAACAATACAGTCTATGAACAAGACAGACTATGAACAATGCTGGTTATGAGTAATGCAAATTATGAACAAGACAGACTATAAACAATACAGACTATGAACAAGACAGACTATGAACGAGACAATGAGCAATATAAAATATGAACAAGACAGACTATGAGCAATGCTGATTACGAGCAATGCAAACTATGAACAAGACAGACTATGAACAATACAGACTATGAACAAGACAGACTATGAACGAGACAGACTATGAGCAATACAAAATATGAACAAGAGAGACTATGAACAATGCCGATTATGAGCAATACAGACTATGAACCAGACAGACTATTAAGAAGACAGACTTTGAACAATAAAAGCTATGAACAAGCCAGACTAGGAACAAGGCAATGGGATAGTTTATAACTTAATGGAAGTTTATTTTCATGCAAAGGCAAAGTTTGGGTTTTGGTTTAATTTCTCTCTCTCTTTCTGATATTGCTCCTCTGTGATAGATTTATCAAAGACTTATTATTGCATTTTGCATATTACTTAATACTGGCATATTTCAAATTACGTTTTGAAAAAATAATTTTGATAATTAAATATTTATTAAATTTTTAATATTTACACCTTTACTATATTATCTGTAATTATTCGTATCTTGAAAACAAAAAACCAAGATATCAAGGTAAATCATGGATTTTTTTTTCCAGCCAGGTTAAGGCCATGACACAACATTGGTTTTTCGTCAGAGATTCCCAACCTTTTTTGCGCCATGCAGAGGCGTAGCGATGGGGGGGCAGGGGGGCAGATGTCCCCGGGCGCAAGCTAATTAGGGGCGCCAAAATGTGATTTGATATTATATTATTGGTAAAAAAAATGGGTTTGAGAGTTGAAAAAAAGAAAAGGGGGCACTTTAAAATGAATCTTGTCCCCGGGCACGAATCTTGTCCCCGGGGCGCCAAACACCCTAGCTACGCCACTGGCGCCTTGCCCCACTAAGCTTTTCGACAACTCGTATGCTCCCTATTTAATATGTCCCTAATTTTTTTACTATTTAAAAAATTGATTTATTCACTTAAGGAAAAATAAGTGATAGGTTTTAGGTAAACGGAGAAAGCTTTAGGAATTTTATAGGTTTTACGAAGACATTTTTGAAGGAAACACAGTAAGTACATTGACAAAGCATGTGATGGACAACTGGAAATTGAAGTGCAAAGATTTTTCAAAAAATATATTAATAATTTACTATTTCATTTATTATTCATTATTTAATAATTTTAGAATACTCTGAGAGATCACAAATACAATGTGACTTGACTAATTTAATGACAAAATTGAGCTTGATGCTTGCTGCACAGAGATTTGATGTTAGGCTCCAAGTGTGATAAATTCAGTCTCAAGTCTCCCCGCTGTGTTATATCCAGAAAATTTGTTGTTGTTTTTTTTTCTTCTTTCTTTGGCAGCGCTAAATCCACATTCAGCCAAATATGAATGTATAAAATTTAACAAAAAGCTGTCTTGCACATTTGATTATAATTTAGATATTTGATTTGTGTTTCCTCACAAAGCTACTTTTCTAATACCAAGTTTTAACAGACTCATCATTTCGCATTTCTGCGAGTTCTTCTGGATATTGCATATTTGTAACATCAGAAATTACCACTAACATTGTCTGCATCATCCAAGTTAGAAAATCAATTTGTTTTAAATCAAAAAATATTTCTAATATATCATCTGACAAACATTTCAGATGATCGACAATAACAAGTATCGCGGTATAAGTCACTTCAAAATTTTTTGGAGCCAATGAAACTTTTCACATTTTTTTACTAACATATTTCTGACATACTTCAATAAATATAATGAGACCAAATATCTTCGCTTTTGTGACTACATTTTTATTTTCTTCTTGAATTTGGTTATTTAATATATATTATTTGTTCAAAGATATCGGCTAAATAACTCACTAATTTTTTTACCATTAACTGTTAACAGGTACTTCATTTTAGGTTTCTCATTTAAAAAGTCGCCAAGTGTGTCAAATAGTTCCATAAACCTTTTCAAGCAGTTCTCTTTCGAGAACCAGCTTACTTCAATGTGAAGTAAAAGTCTCACATGGTCTGCATTTTTTTCCGTAAAATAGCTTGAAAGGACGCACATATTTAGCATTAGCTTTAATAGCATTGATACACTTTGTAGCTGAATTTAGTGCTTCATTAAGACCAGGCGAAATATTTTTAGCTACCAAGTTTACCCTGTGAATAACAAAACGCACAAGAAGCATTTCTGGATTCTCATCTTTCAATTTTAAGCACCCATTTTTCTTGCCCATTATATTAGGAGCACGATCTGCCGCACAAGATATTAATTATGATATTATATTTTTCATTCGTATATTATTGACATCTAAGTAATTTTTTAGCTTATTTTATATATCTTTTGCAGCAGTGGTGCTTTCTAATAAACATTTTTTTTAACTGTTCTATAGCACCATCTCCTTTCTCAATATATCTAACTTGCTTTGATTTCAACTTTTCATTAAGTTGTATTTTAATATCTTCACTCATTTAATGTATCCTTCTGCTAACACCATTGTCACCGAGTGGCATAGCTTTCACTTATTTGTCATCTTTTTCCAGAACTTTTTTAAAGAAATGCTCATACTGATGTTTTGAATTATTTCGATCGTACAGTTTGATTTTTCCTAGATTTAGCGATGCGTAAAGAAATTTTTAAAACTAGTCTCAAGAATACGGTTGACAGTTGCAGTATGAGCAGTACACGGAGACTAAAGGTTGTGGTCCTTAGAGAATTTCTCTTTAAGGTTTTGAAAGTAATTTAAATCTGAATTAATATGAGCGCTCTGTTTGGCTTTCAAATGCGCCCCAAGACGACCTCGTTTCATTGATTCGTTTTGGACAAGCATTGTTGGCATAAAGACAAAGAGGAGAACATTCATCCTGGACAGTGGGTATGAATCCAAAGTTTAAAAATTTACCCTAATACTGACGAATTAATTAATTTCTTTTTACAAATTAATTTGTATTATTATTTATTTATTTATTGGTTTTATTTGCAATACTCATTTTAATATGAGGCTTATAGCAAATTACAAAGACAAAAAATAATAATAATAGGTAAAAAACATTTAACACAAAAATTAAATAAAAATGATTTTCAAAAAATACTTACCGCTTAATACTTATACACACTAATTTTTATTATAATAAATATTTTTACAAGCTTATTTTTTTTTTAAAAAATGCACCCGTTCGAATTATAATTGTTTTGCCAACTAAGACATTTGACAATTTTTTTTTAAATCAAAGGATTTTTACAACCCTTTTAACGAACGCTTATTTTAAATTAAGACTCTATCGATTCTCCTTTTAAAAAACAAGTTAAATCATAGTAGAGAAGTTTTTAAATTTTTTGACAACTTTCGAATCGCCCCCAACCCCCCACGTTTCCACCTTTCAACACTCAAATTCCCCCCCCCCCCCCCCCTTT
>CAXITT010000170.1:173448-205349 GCA_964033795.1 Lymnaea stagnalis
AATAAAATGAGTAAAACAGAGTAGGGTTAAACCTGAAAAAATAAACGCAACAAAACAGCGAACGTGTCGGCAGAAAGCCTTCGTCAGCGAACAAAACAACAGAAAAAAACGGTATAAAAATAAAAATAAGAAATAGCACTTAGTTGGTAAGTAGTTGACTTCTATTGCTGCCCACAGATACTAATACTAAAATAAGTGTGCACTCTCCCTTGAAACCATTCAAATAAGTGTGCACCAAGATGCAAAAAAATGACTCCCGTACAAATGAATGACTTGGTACATGTGTCCCCTGGCACTTGTGAGTTCGTACTTCCGTTTGACGGAGGGTCACAGGTCACTTGTCAAGATTTGCCACGTACTGGCTGACAGTGTGCCTGTTCTGTCGGTCATGGTTGAACTGGAAAATCAAGTCGTAGGGGTAGGTAGCCATGGGGCTAGACAGGTCGTCCAACTGTTTCATCTGTCAGAGACATGGGAGAGGGGGGGGGGGCAGCTATCAATGCTACCGTTAATTTTATTTTAAATAAAAATAATAAATTAATACAAATAACACGTGTTCCTTAAAATATTTTTTTTTAAAAAACAGTTTTCACGAGTTACTGAAAAAAAAAACACAAGTTTATTTTTATTTGCTGCCTTCCATTTATAGTCAAACTATAAATTTCATTGTTTAGTTATGACTAAATATTGTAAATTCGATGATTTTTCTGATAAAATGCTTATAAAATTTGGTTCTTAGCCTCGTGTTAAATTTAAATCTGTTTAAATCGTGACCTACTCCACAATATTTGTGGCTTAACATCCAAAGTTACGTGAGAATATAAAATAACGTAAGAGGTTTACCAGCTGCTTTTTTATAATTTTGTGGGTTTGAACCCATTTTATTTTTTGTATTGGGGGGGGGGAGGAGTGGAAGAGAGGCAATTTATTTATAGAAGAGGAGTGGATAAGTTTAAAGCTTTCAGCCGTGACGTAAATAAAGCAAGGTTTCTCTACTTTTAAAATGTTTTTATAAAAAGTTGTTACTGCAAGGGTTCTATACTTCTAAAATGTTTTTATCAAAAGTTTTTGCTGCAACACTTGACATGTTGTGATTGTTTTAAATACTGATGAAGTGTACGAGCTCGCACTTACCTCCTCTTTCGATAACGACCAGCCACTGCCCGCCGCCAGGTTCTCGTCCAGCTGTGCCAGAGTTCTGGCCCCTATGATGACAGACGACACGACGTCCTTCTGCAGCAGCCACCTGAGGGCGACCTGCGCCACGCTGTGACCTGGGGACACCAAAAGGTCATGAACAATCGTGGTGTTGCAAGGACTCCGGTGTCAACCACGACTGGAGTCACATAAGAAATAAACTGTTACTGTTTTAAAGGGTTCTCTTTGGTGTAAGGTACACAAAAATGTCCACTTTAGAAATCAGTGCATGGATGTTGAATTGACTTACGTCCAAATTAAGCAAGAATCTGAGAGATAATAGTTAATTTGCGTTCACCTGTGCAATATAGTAAATGGTGTTCAGTTTTCACACTAGTTTTTTTTCTTCCTTTTTTTTGGGGGGGGGGGGGGGGGGTAGGGAGTTTTGTTTTTTTTTTGTTTTTTTTTATTTTACTTTGATATTTCTTTGCCAACGCCTATGCACCAAGCTTCCCAAGAAGATGATTAAATTTACATGAAATTTTTAAAAAGATTTCATTCCTGCCCAGTGGCGTAGCTAGGGTTGGTGTCACCCGGTGCGGTAAACTCACGGTGTCACCCCCCCCCCCAAACTTCTATGATCGATTTTTTCTTGTTAAAATAAGTCCACAGTATAGCATTAACCTTGAACTTTTAATAAAGCACGGATTTGGATTTGTGAAAAATATATGTGTGATCGATTATTCTTTTATGAATCTCGATTTTTGCGAGCAATGTGTGCCCTGTAAATATGCAATTTTTCAATCGGGGTGTCACCCCTAAAATGGTGTCACCCGGTGCGGTCCGCACCCCCCGCACCTGCCTCGCTACGCCACTGTTCCTGCCCCACCCCTCTAAAATGTCACATATTTTTTTTACTGGATAAAAAACGGGCGATGGGGGGTCGCCTTCTACTTCTGTGACACAAGGGCTAGACCTCTTCGACTTCCCATTACCTCTCTCGTTCTTTCTTAAACTTTTACTTGCTTTCCTGCGTATCACAATAAACTGACAATTAGGTTTGGGGGTATTAACAATTTTGATTGGTATATATTTAAGAATCGTGGCCCAGGTAAGGTTATGGCGATACTCACCATTTTCATAATGTATATCACAATCCTGGCGCCCGTAAGGTATGGCGATACTCACCATTTTCATAATGTATATCACAATCCTGGCGCCCGTAAGGTATGGCGATACTCACTATTGTAATGGTGTATATCACAATCCTGGCGCCCGTAAGGTATGGCGATACTCACTATTGTAATGGTGTATATCACAATCCTGGCGCCCGTAAGGTATGGCGATACTCACTATTGTAATGGTGTATATCACAATCCTGGCGCCCGTAAGGTATGGCGATACTCACTATTGTAATGGTGTATATCACAATCCTGGCGCCCGTAAGGTATGGCGATACTCACCATTGTCTCTGCTTATGGCCTCGGCAGCCTCTATGATGTCAAAAGTTCTGTCTGTTAGAGCACACATTCCCGGAAGAGGCCGGTTTGTCCTTCTGGAATATTCCGCTACGTCCGCAACGCGACCTTCTGTTGGAAGCATGCCTCGCTTTACTTTGCCGGTTAGCAGGCCTCTGATTGGTCCCAACATTCACCATACAGAAACCAATAAAAACAATGCTTATTATTTTTAAATGTTGTTAGAATTCCTCAACGGACTGAAGCCAGTAGATATTTCCAGTAGATTGTGTCAGTAGATTTTGCCAGTAGATTGTGTCAGTAGATTGTGTCATTAGATTTTGTCAGTAGATTTTGTCATTAGATTTTGTCAGTAGATTTTGTCAGTAGATTTTGTCAGTAGATTTTGTCAGTAGATTTTGTCAGTAGATTTTGTCAGCCTGTTTTAATCCCTACCACTCTTATCCCCCCACCCTTTTTTTCCCCCGACACAGCAAAAATACATCATAAATATATATATGAAGAGTAGTCTCATTAGGAGGAAGTTGACCCAACAACACAACATTATATTGCTCAGCATGTCATTGTGAATGTATTCATTAGTTTAGGTAAAATGGGGCGGAATGGGGTCTATTATTGTATTTATAAGTTCAGGGTGACATGGGGAGGAATTGGGCCGATTAGGACGGCATAAGGGTAACAGATATAACTCACCCTGCCAAAGGACTCCAAGGCAGAACTCCGATGCCTGATGTCTTGCACACTTGAAAGGGTTCAAATTCTGAATCTCTTGTTAACAAATTGTATTGTTGCTAAAGAAAGGGTTGGGGAAAAATAAAGAATATTGCTTGCAGCACGGCTTCTCACACTTTTCATTGAAAGGGACCAGGAGGACTTATTCAACTTTCCAAAGGGGGCCAATCCCAATTGTATTTTCAATTTTCTTGGCCTACTTATTCAATTTTGGAACAGAGGTGAGAGAGGGGCTCGAAGTCAGGAGCCAGTCCGCATCACACTAGTGTGAATAGCACTGGTCTGTTTTTAGCATATGTCGGGGCTGACCGTTACGTTACAGTCATGGTCAAACCGGTCTGCAGGTCGTGGGAGAGTGATTCCCTGAGGCTATGGTCAATGGTAGGGCTAGAAGTGTAGATGGTTCCCCAGCCTTCTCAGGGACATGAAAAGCTTTTCTTTGAATCGCTTGAATATGCCTAGAAGAAAATGGGCGGGGGGGGTGGTGGTAGGGGGGGGGAGTTTGTGGAAATATGTCAGACTTTAAACACGATCTAAAGGGGTGTTTGCGACTAGATGGCGTTATGGTGCGAAATTTGTTAAGTCTTATGTTGGGAAATTTGGAGGCTTTATGATGGAAAATTTATTAAGGGACATTCAGGTGTATAACCCACGCGAAATTTGGATCTTTCACTGATCGCCGCCTTGCAGTCCTCGCATGAAACTTTTTTCGTGTATTTAGATTTAGGCCTTGAGATTTGTACTAGTTCATGCCTCGAATTTCCACGTAGAGGTAAGTGCAAAATATGGTGTTAGAATGTAGAAGCTGTAATTTGTAAAGGGGGGGGGAGGAGGTCGGCTGATTGAGAGGAGACTGATAGATATATTAGGTGGACTTATTTAGTTATATCCTGGACGAGCCACGGTAAGTAGTTACCACAGGGTGTTGTATAGTATTATTTAGGGTAGGTGGTTTTTAATACATGTCAGGAATAGCCACTCTTTCTTGTATAAGTCGAGTCAATTCCTTACAAGTATGCAGTCGTGTTGACAGCAGACAGATACCATCACTTTGCGACCACAAGCAGCAAAGAGAAACCAGCCACAATCATAGACCCATCAGGAGAGAAGAAGTAACAGGCACCCATGACTCCATTGTTAACGTGGCGTAGAGTTCTGCGTGTTTTATATTTCCTTTTGATTGTTCTATTGAGCCGGTAGTTTAGTATTAAGAACTGAGTTGCGCATTTAAAATTGCATTTAGACAACACATTATCTGTCGTTATCTTGATTGACGTTGATTTTTTTGCTTAAATTCTTAACTACAATGTTTTCCTTTGGCACATCAAAACAAGAGGTTTCAGAAAATAGTACAGAGTTTCATTGAAAGATCACTTGAGCATTAGATAGATCGTGACAAAATAAATGCACCTTTTTCATTCTTAGACTAATTTAGATTTTACAGTTTTAGTATTCCTGTCCCTGTTAAATAAAAATCCATAATAAATCCCCCATTTTCAAGCATTTTATTTAATCCTCAAATGAATGACTTAAACCAAAAAAAAAAAATTACCTGTAAACTAACGATGGGATTGAGCCCCAACTTCTCTGAAGTGTCCACCAGTTTCTGCAACTGCCATCCGGAGAAGTTGCTGACACCGACATAACGAACTTTCCCAACACGGACCAAGTCGTCGAGAGTACGTAAAGTTTCCTCCAACCTGGTGGCGTCATCAAAAGCGTGGGCCTGTCATGAAGACAAGGTTAAGTAAAAAGTTTGAATACAACATTTTTCGTTGTAGATTTTATTTATTTATTTATCATTGCAATTATCAGCAGGAGTGACGACGCCTATTAATAAGATTTGCATTTCGTCATTTATAATATTACAATCTACAACACTGCTTGGATAAGAATGGGTACACAAGAGCTTACAGTAGAAGGTGACACACGGCACTTGACTTGGGAACTACATAGAATAAAAGCCAGAAAGAAAAAATATATATATTTGTTTTAATGAGAAAACAAGGGAAACCAGGTGAATTCTGTTGATCACGTGATGTTTGGGCAGTGTTTCCCCTGATCTGGCGTAGGAAGGGTGGTCAGCCCCGAGCGGCACTTGTTTTCAATATACTGAAAAAGGGGGGAGGGGATTTTCGGCCAACTGCCGAGGTTTTGTGCGCAAGGGGGGGGGGTGGCTTAAATCTTGGGCCTCCTAGGGTTGCATGAACCTCAGCTAGGTTAGTGTTAACACGAGCGTAATTCTCTACCCCCCACCCCAACCCCCGAGAGAAGTAAAAGTAAAACTATTAGAATCATTTTAAAACCTGTTTCTATGGCATTACACTAGATTTAAATGTAAATGAAGCAACGGCTTTTTAAAATGTATTTTATCTTTTTATTTTTTATTTTTTTTATGGAGATAAGGCGGTGACGGTTGGCGAATCAGCAATATCGATTATACGGTTAAATTATAACCAAGCGAACTGACAGTGTCCCCAGGGTTAAGTTATTTTAGTAGTCCGTTACCCTTCACACGTCACATCCAACGGTTCCATTTCTAATAAAATGTCTCTCACACATTCGGGCGGGCTTAGAATACCTGCGAAATCGACCTTTTAATATTGTATCTCCTCCTCGTCTTTTTTTTAAAAAGTTATTTTGTTTTTTTTGGCCATTTCATTCATTTTGTTTATTCATATAATTAGACTCCCTCTAGCCATTTTCTTCTTTTTAAAATATACAAACAAAAAACTCCCCACTTTGTGCGATCAATATTTTTTTTGCTTCTTCAAATGAACGACTAGACTGGAAACGGAAAATCGATCCCAACTTCAGATAAAAGACTTTTTTAAAAAAAAACTGCTCGGCCATCACTTCAAACCTGGTTAAGTTATATCCCAGGGAAGATCGCGGGACATAGCAATGATTAGCCAACGAATGGAACAGTTATGGGTGCGTTATTTTTCAACATTTCTAGCGTCCCATCAATCACCTGGTAGAGATCGACAAAGTTCGTTTGAAGGCGCTCCAGACTGGTCACTATACTGGATGTGATATGGCGTCTGCTGAGCCCAACGTAGTTCGGCGTCTTCTCCGGGCCCATGGACATCCTCACTTTGGTGGCGATGACGTAGTTGTCACGGCGCTGTCTGGGGAAATAAACAGACGTGACACATGACTTATGTGACATATTATGTAAACTACAAGCGCGATTTTAACAAAAATAACAATAAATATTTATTATTTGCGTCCATGTGTAAATGTCCCATTAGTACTTGCTTTGACAGCGGCTCTCCCATGGCCCTTGACAGAAGACAGCCTTTTCTTGCATGGGACAGGGGAGCAGATCTCCCACGGCCTTGGCAAGACGACCGCCTTTTATGGCATGGGACAGGGGAGCAGATCTCCCACGGCCTTTGACAGAAGACCGCCTTTTATGGCATGGGACAGGGGAGCAGATCTCCCACGGCCCTTGACAGAAGACCGTCTCTGGAGACCCGGGAGAGGGGAGCAGCTCTCTCTCTCTCTCTCCCTCCCTATCACCTTCACACCTATCCATCTATTTATTTATTTATTCATTCATCCATTCCTATTAAGTGGTTTTATACTGGTCAAACTTTATATTTTTTAATTTAACTGTCAAGCAATAAAAAAATGAAGTCGTGGAGCGGTAAACTCTAAATTTAGCAGATCTTATCTCGGCCGGTGCTTTCAGTCTCCATTATTATTGAAGACTTCTAAGTGGTGTTAAAATCACTACGGATGATGTGTTGAGAAATTAATAGAGAGTAAAAATCAAAAGTTTCCGATAGTATCTTCAAATTTTGTACATCAGCTGTGTGCTCCAGAAACTCCTATCTTCAACTCTTATCATTTATTTTACTTCAATTTTTTAAAATATTTAAATGGGATTGGTGGTGGAGGGGGGGGGAAGGGGAGTGATTCGGGAAACATTTTGAAATGGATATAGTGTACAGGATATGTTGTGAAACAGAGGGGTATGACGCTGTACGCAAAAAAACACAACAGGTTAAGAACCGCTCAGCTGAGCCCAGAGAGAAAAGGACAACCATCTAGAGCGAAGCGGCGAAGACGTTGAGAGGGCGCCTTACTTTTCCAGCCATTTCCCGAGTATCTCCTCGGACCTGCCCCGCCCGTACACGTTGGCCGTGTCAAAGAAGTTCCCGCCCCAGTCTACGTAACGGTTGATGATCTGATGGGACAGGTCCTCGTCACACTGGCCGGTGAGCCCCCACTAGAGGAAACATATACACATATAAACATGTAATGAATGAAGTGGACGATTTGGAAAGTTGTGAATACACTTTGTCTAAAAATAAATTGAAACGAGATGTCGATTGTGAAGGTTCTCTACCATAGTCTAATCCCTCCTCCCCCTTTTTTTACGTGTGGTCCACCAAAAGGAAGGTTTTTTTTTTTCATTTTTTATTTTAAATAAATAATTTTTAAATATATTTTTATATTAAAATCGTAATAAAGTCTTCAAACACACAAATTCAAAAGTTTAATTGTAATGAACTGATGATGATAGTAATTTTCAAAGTAATTTTTTTGACCAGATGCTGAGAATAAACATCGTTTTGTCTATCAGACATGGTACCACATTTTGGCTAGCAAGTCCAAGGGCATAGGCACTATTTATTTTACTAAAATTGTAAAATATGTTGTTTTGTTTTTCCCCCAATGTTTAATTAAGAAGAATTGCTGCACTAAAGTCCCACCAGTTAAATGAACCCTACAAAAATAGTTGATGTCTATCAAAATAAACCACTGCTTTGATTGAATTGTTTTCACTATAAAATTGTCGTAGTTTTTTTTTTAAAGTTTAAATTTCTTAAAGAATTGAAAATTTATTCTTAAAAAATATTTACTTAACCTTTTTTTACCCTCTCCATTTCTGGCCATAAAAGAAAAGCATTATATTAAAACTTTTGTTAGAAAACTTCATATATACCTTTTATGTTGTCATATTCTGCAATCATGTGATCGCAGTGGTAGAAAAGTTAAAGCATAAAATTATGATCACTCTATATAAAGCGCTACTTGTGCGCTCTTGGGCGCCACTCCACCATATTTCATAGCCCAGGATGTTTCTTATCCTGTCAGCTTATGAGCTTACGTTCTGCTGGTATCATCATTTCTAGGACACTCGTTTACAATTATAAAAAAAAAAACAACTAAACTGTTGTTACGCACTGTTGTCAGCGTAGAGAATTTAATATCTTATTTTAACTGTTGACATTTTAATATATATTATAGATATGGGTCGTGATAAGCAGTACACAACAAAGGACGATACCAAGAATTAAACACAGTTTTAAAGAAACGATACCCAAACTAGGGCTAATTAGTGTCTCTGGTTTTTCATTTTTCTTTTACTTTAGCAGTTTAAATAGTTTACATATTTTTTAATAATTGTAAAGCGCTTAGAGCTGTAAGGTAAGCGCTATACAAAAATGCCTAAATAATAATAATAATAATAATAATAAAAACAGATAATAGTTTATTAAGTTAATTAAAAATTACAAAATCAAATATAATGAAACAAAGGCTATTGAATTACGGTACAGCTATGACCTTGTACCGGAACAAAGTTGAGAAAGGTGCATACACACATACAGTAAATATTAATAAGCAAAACTCTGCTCTCTTTTTGTCTTGTATCGTAATAGCAAATCTCTCCCCATATCCCAATGGAGATCGGCTTATTTATAGTCCTTCTTAGGGACTTTTTCCAGAAAGGGGTTCGGTATTATTTCTGTACCTCGACCCGTCTCGTTCGTTCTAAAGATTTCTAATTCGAAAGACTATAGACTATGCTTACATGTAGTCAAGGCTAGGAGACACCATTTAAAAATTAAGCTACACCCCGTCGCGTTGCCAGACTTGGGGTCAGCCAAAGTTCATGTATGAGTTGCACAAGAAAACATGTCGTAGACAGTTGACAGGGCCTCTCCTCTACATAACACTATATCAAATTACAATTAATATTACAGATGTCGGCCTTTTAGGCATATTTATGCATTAAAAAATGTTTTGTTACAAAAGTGATAAATCCATCCATTGATTAAAGATTAGGAACTAGAGCCTCCTCACCCAGACCCAGATGAGAACAGACCGCTGCCCTAGTCAAAGTTATTTGAACAGAGTACATCCTTTCCGGGACCTTAGATGCCGTCACTGCGGACAGGCGCCGGAGACAGCTATGCATTTACCAGCCGAGAATACAGTGTTAACAATTCGAGGAGTTGGGAACAACCCAGACATCCACGTAGAAAGTCTGATTTACGGTGATGCCCAGCAGATGCGGCATGCCTGTGAAGTGCCAGCCGGGGCCTTAAAAGAGCAATAGCTCGATCCAGTAAACAAAAAGTAATATTGGGATTTTGATACAAATAGTTAAAAAAAGAAGAAGTGAAGCACAAGAAACACATTTTATTGTGTTTAATTATTTTTTTAAAATTGAAAATTAAGTCAAGAATTTTGTGGGACCGTCCGAATTAGTGGGATCCTTCGAATTAGTGGGGCCCTCCAGATTAGTGGGATAACTGATTTAATGGGGCCCTCCCACCCACCCGCACTTAATATAACCCCTAACCTGACATCGCTTTATTAACCCCATACAACATTAATCGCACATGGACACTTGTATTCAGTGATGTGGTTTGGGCAGGGCACCTTGACTTTGCAAGATTTGTTTTCACTATCTTGGACAAAAGAAAATTTAAACGCAGAGCAAATTGAATAATGAAAATGAAAAAAAAAAAAGAACTATTCGGTCATTAAAAAATGTAAAACGTAAATCATCATCACTCAATTCTTACTTCATTTGTTACGTACTGTGGCGCCACTAGTACTAACTAACTAACTTAAGAAAATCAGCGAACACCGAGCCTTGAGGCTCATATGGTCCTCCCCAACGCACCACCCCGCCAACCAAACCGGCCGTCAACCACTCCCCCAGTGGTCTTTATTCCGATCGGGCCGCGAAGCGGCACGCCAGGGACGCTCCGCCCCTAAGACCGCCACACTCGACCTCCACTCGATTGGCCGCTGAGTGTGGCAGCCCCAGAGAAGAAACACCTGGCCAGCCGGATTGCTGCTCACGCAGCAACAGGGCCGGACTTTCTAAGGGGTTGGGGTGGATATTTAACGTCTCTAAAGTCCCCCCTTACCACCCCGGGGGGACCGCGTAGTTGTTTAAGACCGACGCCCTCTACTAGGGTTTGTATGGTTATTCTACGGNAGGGGGGGTTGCAATGCCATGAGAATAGATCTGAGAACCTTTTCAAATTTCAAATCACTATCTCAACAGGGGCGCAGCTAGGTATTGTTTTGTCAAGTAGAGTAAAGAGATGAGACGTCAACGCATTGTAGCCGCCACTGTTTGACGGGCTGTAGCTAGCTTATATGTATCTTGAATCTGTGTATGGATTTTTGTGTGGTGATTATGAATATGGCAATATGTAAATGGCTTGATATGTGTCATCATGACTACATGACTGTGAATGTTTGCCTCATTAAAATTGGCTGCATGAATGCAAGACCATGAAGTTGTGTTGCATTCAAAGAGTGAATGCATACGAATTATTTTATGTGTCAAATTTATGTAAGCTTTTAAAAAAATAAAATATTCTTTTATCGAAAAGCCATTATATTTTGTCATAATATTTTATATTTGGCTGAAAGTTCATGTCTTCTTGGCGAATTCTATCTATATATATATATATATATATATATATATATATATATATATATACATATACACATATATAAATAACTTTGTAAGACAGGTCTCCACTTACAGATGACTCCCCGAAGGTCATCGTCCCCAGGCACATGTTGGAGACCTCCATACCCGACTGCCCCAGAAACACATTTGGGAGTTTGTTTTCATTGGGCACTGGGGAGGACATTGCTTCGATTTACTGTAAAAAAAAAAAATCAATTAAACTCTGAATCAAGATAGCATGAAATGGATGAAGCATTCAAAAGTATAAATTCCTGTTTTTCTGATGTTTACAAATAAGCACAAAACCTGCAAGGTTTCGACATGATTTAAAGCAACGTTTCGCAAATGCGGGTCGCGACACGGAACCGGGCCACGAAAGCAAAAATGCCCGGTACTGAAATAAAGTTGAAATCCCGGCCAAGTGTTTGTTGTTCTTGTTGTTGTTTTTGTTTTACTCCCGTTAGGACCTTACCTAACGGAAACTAGTGTTGAATCGGGACCACCCAATTGAATGTGTCGCCGTTCTCAGTGTCCGTTGCTAATAATTAGCCCAAACCATGGCGCCTCAGAAATTGTCGACCAAATCACGACAAAAGAACATGGGGGACATCGTACCCATCTGTTGTGTAGTACCTGCACGGTGGAGGGTGATTTATTTTGCACCAGCATAAAATGCCCATCCACTTAAGTTTTAGAACGTGGAAGCAAAATGCCCCCGCAAATTGTGCACATAGATAAGAGAGAAATTAGGGGCAAACATAAAGTAGAGTTCGAGAAACAATATGTCTTCGTTGTCTACAAGCTTAAAGTTTCTAAACCTAACAAACAAACAAACAGAAAAAACAACAACAAAGAATTAAAAAGAAAGAAACTTCTCACTCAAGACTTCTTTGCCAGGCTCCTCATTGACAACTTTTCATTTTTGTAAGAGTAACTGCTATTTTTTTTTTTAATTGAAATTGTATGGACTTTGAAATGTGTTCAAAAATGACCACAATAGGTAATCGAAATTTAGTGGGTCGTGAAGTTAAGGTACAAAAAATTACCCCCCAAACCCCCCCCAAAACCCCCCCCTCCCCTAAAAAAAAAAAAAAAAAAAAAAAAAAAAGGTACAAAAAATTACCCCCCACCCCCCCCCCAAACCCCCCCCCTCCCCAAAAAAAAAAAACCAAACAACAAAACAACACAACCACACACGCAAAAATCAACTAATTTTTTTAATTGCAAACCTTAATTTAACCTACGCTTATTTTTGTTAGAGATATTAACTTTGGACCACAGGCTAGTGTTTGTAAGTTCACATGTTTTATATGAATCTTCTACTGAGACCTCTCAGCCCTTAAGTATTTACATAAATGATGGTGTAAGTCATGAAACAATAAATATTTTCATATGGGCTAAATTTAGTTTAAAAAAGAAAGTTTAACATTTATACATGTACAAAAAAAATTGTTACATTGAACTATTTTATAGATCAAAGATCTTTCAAATCTTTACCATCGAAACAATGTTTATCCTACTCAAAACAATTCCCTACAAGTCGCACTGACAATTATCACGTGCTCATTCTCTAGTTTCCGTGACGCCAGTAGTCCAACTCACCATCAGACTCCGAACTCAAAAGTGCAAACTCAGCACTATAAAACCAGTATCTACTTACAAAACTACAAAATGAACAGCTGTCCCAATGGCCACACATTAAATAATGTTCTTAATATTAAATTTTGTGAACATATTGTACGATCCACTGAGGAAATACTTTTTTTTTTAATTACTGATGCTAATAGCAGAACGAAAAACGTCATATCCTTTTTTCTTTTTTTAAAGTGCACACCACTTTGACTCCCATTATAGTGCGCACCGAAAAGCACTGCAATCGTTAAGTATAATTTCCAACATTTTTACTCATTTCCCCAGATGTAGCTTCATTTCAATAGTTATCCACTTTGCACCACACTCCGCGTCAGATGGCTTTGCGCCAAGTCTAACATGTGTCCTCCAAACACGGGTATTGACATAACGATGACGTCATTTTCCAACACGTCCCCAGAGCGCTCCTCATTGGGTGTAACTTCTGCACGAAATACCGTTATTCCACAGTGTCCTGCTCTTCCTCCCATCAGTTGGTCAGAGCCAACAGTGAAATGACGGAGTCTATGCGAGCCTCATCAATTGATATGGATGTAAACAGTTACTTTCTGGGTGGGGGGCTTGTATTGATTTTATTTTATGTTTAGAATGTTTCATTTTTTGTTTTAAATCCGAAAGCCGATGGTTCTATAATTTAGACACATGCTAAAAGCATCAGTTAACAATTTAAAAATAAATACTCACCTTTGAATCAAAGAAATATTTTTTTTTAAAATAATTAATTAACATTATATCATACATAATAAAATATATAAATGTGGAAATGTGTGGGTCTGTCTGTCTGTTTCTTTTGTTTGTTCTTCATACGCTTCAACGTGGATTGATGGATCTTGACCAAACTTGGCACGCATGCTCATCATTATCCAGAATAAACTACTGGTGGCGATGTGATTTCTTATATCTTCTTCTTCTTCTTCTATATCTTAAGGGCTCACTATCGATTTATTGATCATTTTGGCTCCTATGCATGTAGATGGGATTTGCAATGTTTCTGTTACTGGTGTTGATGAGAAAATCATACACTAGGGGTTTGAAGGCTTGAGGCAATAGACACAAATGTGTCTAGTGTTGTCACCTCAACCGTTCCTTTTGAAAGATTGTTCCAGTCCCTGATTGTCTTGGGCAGGAATGAGCAGCTCCTATACTGGCTTTTTCTTTTAAATATAAAATGCATGAATGGATCGATCTGGAGCAGTGGTTCTCAAATTTGGCCGTACGGACCCCAGAGGGCGGTGGCACTGCTCAGAAGGGCTCTAAAATATTCCGTAGCGGTAGGTTGACATAAGGGGCGCTGGTGAATTTTTTAATGCTACATTTTAAAATTCAGAACTTTAAAAAAAGAATGATAAATAATAATAATAAATAAATAAACAATATAAGATTTTCAGCATTTTAAAAAGAATCGTCAATAGAAAACAGTGAAATATGGGAAATACTCTCAGACACACTCTTTTCAGCAGCACGCACGGCATTACAACAAAACTTGTTTACTATACAAGTGGGGAGGAGCGATGAATATACAACGCTAATAACTTAGACAACCCAGTGTCGAGTATGAGCGTTCATTAGGAATTGTTGCGACTCAATATTATGTTCATTAGTTGTTGAACGCTTTTCCCGCGCTTGACTATTATAGTTAGTGAACGCTCTTCCCGCCATTGTCTCTATGACGTATTTTTATGCTGAGTCGTGACGTATTGTCTATGCCGTGTTGTGACGTATGTTTTAGTCGTGCGGCAGTCTTGAGTGGAACCTTGGAGTGATAGGATGTTTATTATATTTACTTAGATATTAAAGTTATAGTTATTATGAAAAGGAGTTGAGTTTGTTAATTGATAGTGAGAATAGTACGACGCTTCAACGTATGAAAGAACTGACGAATGTAATCAATCCAAGAAGACGTGTAGGAGTTGACACCCAGCACCAATCTGAACATCGTTGTATTATTATTATTATTATTATCACTATTATTATCATTATTAGTATTGTTGTTGTTATTGACGTGTTCAAATTTATGTCACGCTTTTTCATTTAATGATTTTTTTTTTGTTTTCATTGTAGAATTGTGCCAAACTCTAAACAATAGTTTAACGGATTAAGATAACGTTCTCGATTTGACGAGAAACGTAAATATTTCTGGACGCGTCGGTAGACTCACTATATAAATAAGGGGTTTTGGAGATTCAGAGAGATTGATAGATATTATTAACTTCACGAGACGTGTATTATTCTTTGTGTACTCATATGTGTTTATTCGCATTCATCTTTATTAATTGGCACATTGTACTAATTGAGTACCGTTACAAGATTTTCTCATACTCTGTAAGTTGATGATTTATAATTATATTTCTTTTGTTTTGTTATTGTATTATTACTAAATTAAATCTTATTGGTACTGTTTTGGGTGTCGTATTTTTGTTATTGCATTTCTTTATGGTATCGTCCTTTTTTAGGCACTGTTCGAACGAGCCATACATTTAAAATACGAGATTAATTTCTCCCAATAGAACCCAGTGCGTAACAAAATGCCATTCTCAAAATTATCTGAATGATTTTTATTGGGCGCAACTAAAACGGCAGATTATGGAATGGGCCTCCACTGGGGACCCTATTTTGAACTTAAAGGAAAAATGTTAAAGACGTGAAATTTTTTTGTATATCTTTTTTTCGTATTTGAACAATGATTATGTAGAGGAGTCATTTTTTTACACGTGTCTGGGGGTAGGAGGAGGGGTGATATTAAATTAAATCTAGTGTTTTCCACATTGTTCCTCTGGAATATATAGAGCGAGCCAAATGGTTATGGAAATGTTAGTTAATTCTATAGATTTTTATACCGTCCTGTGAATTTTCTCAGTATCGGTGAATTATCTTTTTTATAAGTTTCTTGAAGTTTCTAGATCATTCTAGCAGTTTCGACTTTTTCCTTTAACTGTTGTAGGATTATATAAACGTCCTTATTATGTTTCTAATGTTTTTTAAAACTTTCAACAAGTTTCCCCTAATGTAAGGAATTTCTAGAAAGCTCGCAATGAAATGTTCCCTTATCATGTTCTTAGCTATATACATACATGAAGTTGAGGGCTTAGATTACAGTGTATGCTTATAAGTGTATTCGATGGATCCTGGCCAACTTTGGCGACCTTTGGAGAAGGTGACCCCACCGGGAAATGGATCCCAATGGGGAAGGGGATCCCACCTAGAAATGGCTAGCCTCTGAGATTTTATTTGATTTACATGATAAACGGTTTAGCTTAGACTTTGGTAAATAATTTGTTGAAATGGACATGATTTTAAATAAATATTTTTTTACAAGGCCCAGTTTGAATTGACTTGAATGTGAAACGAAATTTGCTGGACCACAATATCTTTATAAGCGTTATTATAGTTGTGTTTGTTGTAATAAGAGAAACTTAGAATTTTAAAAATATTTTTCTCTATCGATGTGTATTTTTTTTTACAGGGCTATTAATTTTAATGTTAACTAATAATAATTACTAATAGGTTAAAGAAACTTTTTTGTCCCCAAATAGAATACCTGACAACGCCACAGAGGCATAGCGAGGGTGTTTTTTTGCACCCGGGGACAAGATTCGCGCCCGGGGACAAGATCCATTTTAAAGCACCCCTTTTTCTTTTCTTCAACTCTCAAACCCATTATTTTTTTTACCAATAATATAATATCAAAGCACATTTTGGCGCCCCTAACTAGCGTGCGCCCGGAGACATCTGTCCCCCCCCCCTGCCTCTGCAACGCCGGGTACATTACCTAGTTACAAATAGTTTGTAAAATTATACGGACAGTTTATTTATTTCAAATTACTAATCTGGCATTTATGGGTAAGGTTTATTTTTCCCAGGGGAAACCAAATTCATTCCTAGTTCCCTCCCTCGTCAACATTTCTGTATCCGCCCGTGATCCCTAGTAAACAGACATATATTATTTAACCCCTGTCCCCAGTGCAAAGGTAATTTTGTATATAAAACTGCCAGGACAACAACTCGGGTTCGTACTTAAGTAAAACATAACGGCTAGTTGTTTTGAGACAGTAGCCCGAAGGGTTCGTACTTAAGTAAAACATAACGGCTAGTTGTTTTGAGACAGTAGCCCGAAGGGTTCGTACTTAAGTAAAACATAACGGCTAGTTGTTTTGAGACAGTAGCCCGAAGGGTTCGTACTTAAGTAAAACATAACGGCTAGTTGTTTTGAGACAGTAGCCCGAAGGGTTCGTACTTAAGTAAAACATAACGGCTAGTTGTTTTGAGACAGTAGCCCGAAGGGTTCGTACTTAAGTAAAACATAACGGCTAGTTGTTTTGAGACAGTAGCCCGAAGGGTTCGTACTTAAGTAAAACATAACGGCTAGTTGTTTTGAGACAGTAGCCCGAAGGGTTCGTACTTAAGTAAAACATAACGGCTAGTTGTTTTGAGACAGTAGCCCCAAGGGTTCGTACTTAAGTAAAACATAACGGCTAGTTGTTTTGAGACAGTAGCCCGAAGGTTTAGGTGCAAACCTAAACAGTAATTTTGAAACGTCGTATTCGTCATATACGAAACTCGAAACAAAAAAACCTGTACCTAATTGTATGTGTTAATCATAGAGGAGATTTATCTATTAGAACTTGCCGTTTGGTTAACCTCTTCGTTCGTTGTTTGCCTGAGACATGGTAGTCGTAAAAAAAAAAGGCGGGGGGGGGGGTGGGGTAGCGGTGGGACGGGACTCTTCATCCAACTGTTTTATATGGCTATTGCCCCAACAAATCTACTAATACGTCATTCTGATAGCGACACTAATGACACATTTCGTGTTATGGACTTCCAAAACATGGGGCATTATTCAAACGCTTCAGTTCACATAAGAGCTGCGTCAAATCTGCAGACTTCCAAACACATCAGCCATCTTTTATGACTGAAATATTACACAGCGAAATGACATCAGCGGGACATCGAGCGTTAGCCCTCAATGCCCTCCCCAAAGCAACCCCACCCAGCCCCAACACCGGTTGTCCCCAAAATTGGACCACGACGTGGCACGTTAGGCACCCCCCCCCTCAGCCGGGACCGCCCCCACTTGCACCCGCTCGATCTGGTTTACAGGCGGAGCCCGTCACCGCCCTAGGGCCGTCGTTTCGGAGGGTTAGAATAGGGTAAAAATGCTGTTTTCGCACATTTGATGATAAATATTAATACTGAATTTATAACTTTAAAAAAGGGATATTTTTAATTGAACTGTATAAGCTGTTGGCGGGGATGACAAACCGAAGCCGCAGCCCGAATCGCGCCCGCGTGCCGTAGTTAGCCAACCCCTGAAGTTTAGCTCAGTTTTCCGGCCCATGGGCGGTGACCTTACATGGGATTGCGAAGGCATTAATGTGGGTTCATCGACTGAAACAATAGACTCTGGGATAGAGTTATTTTTAAATAGATTTTATTTTTTAAAACTTTTTTCTCTTAAAGTTTGAGTTGCTGTTTCAATCATCACACTAACTATGTCGCCAATGACATCACATTAAATATGTCGCCAAGCAAATATACTAGAACATTTATTTTATAAATGTTTAGCTTTCCAAAAATTTACCCCATTGAAAACCCCTTGTTCCTCATATATCGTTTTAAGAGTTTATTTGCTTCTATAAGAATGTGGTCGTCACTAAAAAAAAAAAACGCCTGACAACCTGAGTATTAGAACTACTGAGCTTAGCAAATCGGCGCAGTTAGTTAGATTTTATAGGTCTTGGCTTATAGCGACAATTCGCAAAAGTCTGTCGCTTGTTGAAATGTTAAAAAAAAAAAGTACGCAGTCAATTTGCCCCACCCCACCCCCCTCTCGGAGTTAAAATGTAAAACAACAAAAGAAATACATGTTTTAAATTTTTAAAACTTAAATGTCATTTTTTTTTAAAATGAATTGTGTCTGGTACACTTATCCGATTACAATTAGTGGAGCATATGAAATAAGCTATTCTCCATATATGTTGGTGATCCGTATTTTTAAAGCTAATCTTGATAGAGGCTTACACTACTCCATTACAAATATCGTACTGTGGCAACATTTGGCGGCTCCTGATCACAAGCCGCAGGCATACCGCCTGCTGTTCGCATAGATCGGTATTTTAAATTATGTCATCCAACTTCATCAGATGAAAGACTTCGAGAACAATGCATTAAACTACATTTGCATCATATAAAGGTCTGTAATTTAAATACACTTCCTGCTAATTATCATTGCTAATTTTCGCGCTTCTCGCGAAGTCTGAAATTCCGACCCCCAAAATGTCTGAAAGAAAAACCGAAATCAAGTATGCGCCAAAATGCATCCGTGCATTATGTATTTATCAAACATTTTCTAATGAGACCTGCCTCCATTTTTGCTTCAGGGTCTCTGGCATCCTTAATTTCTGCCTGTCCCTCCCTAACGCCGATCAGTGTGACACTCTGGGGTCGAATCTAAGCGTGTGCCGTGCAATCCCTTTGGGTCGCATCTTAACCCGAGCGTTCTCAGATTATGTATGGCACTGTGCACCGAAATCCCTCGCCGGACGTTTGAAATGTTCCTCCACCCGATCAATTAGTCTAATATAAACACTGAATCCAGGTATGCTTCAAAATGCACCTTTTGATTTCGAAATTATACCCCCAAAAAATTGTGGAGATGCTACCAGAGCCCCCTCCCCATTTCTTATTTTAAATATGTTCAAGAGACATCGGTCATATTCTACCCTACTTCCCGAGAAACAGGACGATTGCAGCTGATCCTGACGGTCAATTTTGCTGCTGATAGATGCACTGCCTAGGTGCATAGCCAGGATTAGGTCCACCCTGCGCGGACCACCTCCCATCCACCCCCTTTCTACGCCACTGGTTAGGTCCCAGCATGCAGCCTTGTGCTACTTTAAACTTTCGGTGGTTGTAGCATAGCCTGGAGTTTACCCACAGCATGAAACTGACACCCAGAGCGTGTCACCCTTTTTTTTTTTTACAATTAGTTGGCACCCTGCCAAAACATGAAGTGTTATCTCAACATTTAAAATGATTTATATATAACCGATAAAGCTATCAGAAATTAAGGCAATACATTTGAGGAACTGCTTTTATTTTTCTACGAGAAATTTGTAAATGAGATAAAGAGAAGATAAGTTAAAATAAGACAAAATACTTTTATTGATTCAAATAAAAGGAAATGGGTTTTATGACACTGTACATATACATTTTCAGCACATAAATAAATACATATTTTAACCAAGACAACATTTTACAATTATAACAATTGAAACACAAAACATTATAAGTGTTTCTCTAGCGTAGAAATCAGCCATCAATAACTTCCTAAGTGTCATTATTGATTTATTTAATGATCATTTAGATTTGGTAACGGTTGGAGGAGAACTGAGGTAGGACATAGAGAGCATGGAGGAGAACTGAGAGAGCACTGAGAGAAAAGAGGGAAGAACTGAGAGAGCAACGTGGGGAGGAAGGGGAGAACTGAGGCAGCAATGAGAGAGCAGAGGGAGAACTGAGGGAGAAATGAGACAGCAGGGGGAGACTGAGGGAGCAATGAGCGAGCAGGGGGAGAACTGATGGAGCACTGAGAGAGCAGGGGGACAACTGAGGGAGCAATGGGAGAGCAGGGGGACAACTGAGGGAGCAATGAGACAGCAGGGGGAGAACTGAGAGAGCAATGAGACAGCTCTGGGGAAGCACCGAGAGAACACTGGGACAGCACGCTGGAAAAAAAACTTAATAGAAAGATCTAACATACGTGTCTACAACATGTCTATTCCTGCGGTCTTCGTTAAATTTAAAAACCATTTCGTAGGGGTAGGGGAGGTTCGGTGCGGTGATGTCATCAAGCAGCTGCATCTGAAATATGGAATTTAAAAATATTTTTAAAACAATTTTTATTTTTTAAAACTTAAGACCAAAGTCAAGACTTTGGACAGGCATTCTTATGGAGCCAATGGTTTCGAATATAACGTGGACAGGAATTAAATATGTTTTATTTTTATTAATTTCTTCGCAGGTTCTCAATACGTAACGCACTTTAAGCTATTTCAAATTATTTTCTTCTTTTTTTAATGCGCTTTTAAACTCGTCTTTGACAGAAAGTCTTTTTCAATTAATTTTTTTTTAAATTTTATACTTTTTTAGTTGTATAATTGGAAGCTCAAAATTATCGACAAAGTAGAATTATTTACTTCTTAAAACAACGAATTCTTACAAAATCCCGGATAAAACACTTTACTCTATACATAACAAATAGATTTTTACGATTTTGGCGTAGTATAACCCTTGTCTCGAGTAGTCACTTGTTCTAAGTCTACTCGACGTATGACCTGACCCTAACCATTTCCGACCACGTATGCCCTGACCCTAAACCATTTACGACCAACGACCGCTACACAAAATCCTCATGATCTCATCTGACCTCCACTACCCACCCCTCCACGCTGTTCTGTAAATGAAGCAGGCGCGATCAAACACGATCAACTGAGAGAGAGAGGATCCCGTGTGACAACTAAAGTTAATGCTCCAAAGCTACCACACCCATTGATTTGAGAGTAAAAAGAAAATCTTCAAAATGAGCGCGTTAAATTAAATACATAGGAAATGAGAAATCCAAAGTAAGGTAAATCCTGAAAAATCTTACTTTTGACCTTACTTTTTTTTTACTCTTTTTCTATTTTACTAACCGGATTACAGTCTCTCCCTTTTTTACCCTGTTAAAAATACAGCAGTTGGAGATGAGCTTTACAAAGGAAAATTCAACTAATCATTTCATTTGTTTGTTAGTTGTTGTTTTTTTTTTGGTCAAACAAATTCACCCATCAGATCTTATCTCATAATTTAAATAAACCAATCAACCCCCCCCCCTCCTCACATCTTACCTCTTCTTTGGTCAGTGACAACTAATCATTTCATTTGTTTGTTAGTTGTTGTTTTTTTTTTGGTCAAACAAATTCACCCATCAGATCTTATCTCATAATTTAAATAAACCAATCAACCCCCCCCCCCTCCTCACATCTTACCTCGTCTTTGGTCAGTGACCAACCGCTGCTGGCTTCCAGGTTATCGTCCAGCTGGGCTAGAGTTCGCGCTCCGATGACAACAGACGAGACCACGTCTTTTTGTAACAGCCATCGTATGGCAACCTGAGGCAAGCTGCGATCTGAAAATGGCGGGAAAAAAAAATATTTTTAAATGGATTTAGCTATTTGGTACTATTCAATTATCAATTAATTTTTTAATTACTTGCTAATAACCAATATATTTGCTTATAGTTTTTACATTTGGCAAGTAATCAACACAAAGGAAACAATAAAAGTATGCATAGTTAATAACTAGCACATAAAAATAAAACATGTGGAGAGACGCTCTAATAAAGTACTAATTAAATAAAGTATACACATTTTTCATTAAGATACAATTTTGCCTCTCCACTATGGCATGGCCTTTTGGATTTTCGTAAAATATTAAACGTTGATCTCAGAACGGAACCACTCCATTGATGACGTATATTTGTTACAACATTAGCAAAGCTCTTACTGTATCTCTTGCCAATGGCTTCGGCAGCTTCTATCAGATCAAACGTCTTGTCATCAAATTCACTCCAAAGGGGAGCCGACTGTCGCACTCTGGTCTTATCCTCAGCCACCCAAGCTAATCTCCCTTCAGCTGGCTTCAAGCCTCGCCTGACCTTGCCCGTCAGGAGACCTCTTTAAAAAAATATATATAGTTTAGCACTTCAAATGGCAGAAATGGTAATGTCCCTTCATATTCGATTTAAAATTTATGTCTTGTCATTGATAATTTTGTAAAAGGTGAACATTAAGACGGGATATTTGTTGTATTTTACTGCCTGATAGTTCAACCAGATCATTTTAACATTTGCCAATTCTTTCACTGAACTTAAGTTTGCAGTAAGGCCACGTTTGTTAAAGTCATGTTCGGTAAAGTCATGTAAGCTCCCCTGCTGTATAACTTTGAGAGAAATTTTGTAATAATTGTAGATTGGAAACACACAAATAACATTACGACAGTCATAATTGAGTTTTTTTTTCTAATTGGCAAGAGGAAGATGAGTTGCATGTTTGTGTGAACTGTTTAGAGTCTAAAATCATGTGATAAGATGGATGTGTGTGTGTGTGATGTGAATAACATCAGGTGATAAGTTAAAAGTGTGTGTGAAGTGATTAAAATCATGTGATTAGTTGGATGTGGGTGCGAATCGACTAACATCATGTGATAAGTTGGATGTTTGTTTGTGTGTGTGTGTAAATAGACTAACATCATGTGATAAGTTGGATGTGTGTGTGTGTGTAAGTGTGAATAGACTAACATTATGTAATATTTTGGATGTGTGTGAATAGACTAACATCATGTGATAAGTTGGATGTGTGTGTGAATAGACTAACATCATGTGATAAGTTGGATGTGTGTGTGAATAGACTAACATCATGTGATAATTTGGATGTGTGTATGTGTGAATAGACTAACATCATGTGATAAGTTGGATGTATGTGTGAATAGACTAACATCATGTGATAAGTTGGATGTGTGTGTGAATAGACTAACATAATGTGATAAGTTGGATGTGTGTGTGAATAGACTAACATCATGTGATAATTTGGATGTGTGTGTGAATAGACTAACATCATGTGATAATTTGGATGTGTGTGAATAGACTAACATCACGTGATAAGTTGGATGTGTGTGTGCAAGTGTGAATAGACTAACATTATGTAATAATTTGGATGTGTGTGAATAGACTAACATCATGTGATAAGTTGGATGTTTGTGTGAATAGACTAACATCATGTTATAAGTTGGATGTGTGTGTGAATAGACTAACATCATGTGACAAGTTGGATGTTTGTATGTGTGAATAGACTAACATCATGTGATAATTTGGATGTGTGTGTGAATAGACTAACATCATGTGATAAGTTGGATGTGTGTGTGTGAATAGACTAACATCATGTGATAATTTGGATGTGTGTGTGAATAGACTAACAGCATGTGATAAGTTGGATGTGTGTGTGAATAGACTAACATCATGTGATAAGTTGGATGTGTGTGTGAATAGACTAACATCATGTGATAAGTTGGATGTGTGTGTGAATAGACTAACATCATGTGATAATTTGGATGTGTGTATGTGTGAATAGACTAACATCATGTGATAAGTTGGATGTGTGTGTGTGAATAGACTAACATCATGTGATAATTTGGATGTGTGTATGTGTGAATAGACTAACATCATGTCATAAGTTGGATGTGTGTGTGAATATACTAGCATCATGTGATAAGTTGGATGTGTGTGTGAATAGACTAACATCATGTGATAAGTTGGATGTGTGTGTGTGAATAGACTAACATCATGTGATAATTTGGATGTGTGTGTGAATAGACTAACATCATGTGATAAGTTGGATGGGTGTGTGTGAATAGACTAACATTATGTGATAAGTTGGATGTGTGTATGTGTGAATAGACTAACATCATGTGATAAGTTGGATGTGTGTGTGAAGAGACTAGAAATCATGTGATGAGTTGGGTGTAAAACGTGTAGAGACTAACAGTGTCAAGGGTTTGAGAATCACTGTTTTGAGATGTGGGATAAAAGTGAATGATGTTCACCAAATGAGTGGAGGTTTGAGTGAGCTAGGCGCGAGATTGTCATTGACAATTATGGGCGAGAGAGTATGTATATCGAGTGTTGTATCCACGTTGCAGATTGTGGGTGTTTCTGAGTCAGTTGACGTAATATGAACTAGTGATGATTCTGTGTTTCCTCCTTGGATTTGGATGCCACGTGACCATTCAATATGTAATGACCTTAATAAACGTATCGTAATATATGATGGAGTCGGAGTTGTAGTGGCTTGAACTAAGGCAGCGGTTCTCAACCTGTGGGTCGCGACCCCTTTGTGGGTCGCGTGACCCTTTTCCAGGGGTCGCCTAAGACCATCTGAAAACATATATCCTTACAGCTATGAAGAAGCAACAAAAATAATTGTGTGGCTGGGGGGTCGCCACGACACGAGAAACTGTATTAAGGGGTCGCGGCACTAGAAAGGTTGAGAATCACTGAACTAAGGTATAGGATAAGTGCACTAGATTGAGAGACTTTACTTGTAGTCCGATATTAAGAGTAAGTACATCGTCAAACCTCTGAGATGGACAGCGCATTATTCTAGTCAAATAGCATGTGTTGAATGTGATTTTTGTGTAAATAAAAATGTATTTAATGATAAATAATGACACGCAAGGAAAATATAGGTTTGAAAGCCTAGAACATTCTGTGGTATATAGTTTTAAACAATAAAAAAGTATAAGAACTAAAGGAACAAATTATGTGAACCGTCTTTTTTCTGTTTTTTTGTAAGAAGCCCTCTAAGATGTCATGACTTTTAATATGATTAAAATATTTGCTTCTACAGTGTCGATCAATTTAAAAAAATAATTTTCAAAAATTGTATGTCTCGATATCTAATGTTCTTATCATTCCTACCCTTTCAATGGACTCCATGGTAGCACTCCGGAACATGGATATATTTTGATAGTTAGTAAATGTGTGGCCCGAACATGGATATTTTTTTATTGTTATTGAATGTGGGCTCCGGAACATGGATATATTCAGATGATTAGACAATGTATGGCCCGGAACATGGATATATTTAGATATTTGTGAATGTGAAGACGTTGGTTTAATTGTTTATGTTGAAGTATCTTTAATTCTTCTTTGGGATTTTCCCCACCTTTCAGAGGTGATCTGGGGAAAAAATTATAATTTTTAAAAATGCATCAAAGTGAACCTTTCTTGGCAGGTTCAAAAGGCGATGACAGAATACCCCAAAGAGGTTGCGAACTTTCTGACCTACATTTTGGGTAAATTGTTTAACTATGATTGGCATTGACGATTCCCTTTTAAACGGTGAGTACGATTCCCCTTTAAACAGTGAGTACGATACCCCTTTAAACAGTGAGTACGTTTCCCCTTTAAACAGTGAGTACGATTCCCCTTTAAACAGTGAGTACGATTCCCCTTTAAACAATGAGTACGATTCCCCTTTAAACCATGAGTACGATTCCCCTTTAAACAGTGAGTACGATTCCCCGTTACAAAGTGAGCACGATTCCCCTTTAAACAGTGAGTACGTTTCCCCTTTAAACAGTGAGTACGATTCCCCTTTAAACAGTGAGAACGATTCCCCTTTAAACAGTGAGTACGATTCCCCTTTAAACAGTGAGTACGATTCCCCTTTAAACAGTGAGTACGATTCCCCTTTAAACCATGAGTACGATTCCCCTTTAAACAGTGAGTACGATTCCCCTTTAAACAGTGAGTACGATTCCCCTTTAACCAGGGAGTCCGATTCCCCTTTAACCCAGAATTACGATCCCCCTTTAACCAGTGAGTACGATCCCCGTTACAAAGTGAGCACGATTCCCCTTTAAACAGTGAGTACGTTTCCCCTTTAAACAGTGAGTACGATTCCCCTTTAAACCATGAGTACGATTCCCCTTTAAACAGTGAGTACGATTCCCCGTTACAAAGTGAGCAGGATTCCCCTTTAAACAGTGAGCACGATTCCCCTTTAAACAGTGAGTACGTTTCCCCTTTAAACAGTGAGTACGATTCCCCTTTAAACAGTGAGTACGATTCCCCTTTAAACAGTGAGTACGATTCCCCTTTAAACAGTGAGTACGATTCCCCGTTACAAAGTGAACACGATTCCCCATTAAACAGTGAGTACGTTTCCCCTTTAAACAGTGAGTACGATTTCCCTTTAAACAGTGAGTACGTTTCCCCTTTAAACAGTGAGTACGATTCCCCTTTAAACAGTGAGTACGATTCCCCTTTAAACAGTGAGTCTTAAGTGGTCATATTTTATATTTTTTGCAAGACTTATTTTCGGTATACGTTCATATAAAAACGCGTCTTAAGGTTTGGGTTAATCGAAACTGCACTAAAATTGCACATATGACAAAATATGCAACACATAAGACTTTATAACTTTACAAGTGAACTTGTGAATTAGAATGTTATCTCTTAAATACTAGGTTATAGGACCCGATGTTACCCGGTTGATGATGGTAGGCATTTTGCGAAACTATCAACCTGCTATTCGGAAGTCTCAACAATCCAATTTTCCCATAAATAACTTAAACATGTTTATATGATTTGTATTCACATAAAAAAAAAACTACGACAATATTCCACCCCCTTGAAATCTATATGTAGAAAATAGTTAATCAATCATAATTCCTTATTTTAAAAAGATGTAATGATGTAATGATGTTTACGTTTCTAACATCATTGAGTTTTGAGAAATAAAAAAATAAGTAAAAATTAATGAAGGTTAACATTTTTTTTTAAAAGCCAAAATTTGGAATGGTGTATTATTATTAACAATTTAAAAATCAATTACATTTATTAAATTTATTTTTATTTTTATTTTTTAAATGATAAAACTTTATCAGTTTTCTCACACGTGGTTATTGGCTTATGATCTGCGAGTTTAAATTCAGTGCTCAAAATGTTATTGTTATTTTTTTCTTTCTTTGGCTGCAATCGAATATTTTAATTTGATATTTTTGGAATGTAATAGGCCTACTCTGACGACAAGTTATTGGTAAAAAAAGGGTTATCTTAACTTTCAAATCAAGATAAAATACTAAAATGAGTTCTTTAATTGTTATATTACATGCATTTTTATTTATAACAATGATAATTAAAGTTATATATAATAAGCAGATATATTTTATTTTTGGCATATTTAAATTTTTTCGATTTCCAGGAATAATAGAAAATACCTATCATTTTTTTTTTCAAATGAATCCGATCATATTTAAAGCCATTAGTTTTTATTAATTATAATCTTAAAAGGGATACTTTTGCTCATTCTTATAAATACATTTATTTTATTCTTCTGATGTGTTCTGCTTCTTTTTCACCCCTACTCAACTTATTTTTAAAAGAATAAAATCAGGCCGTATATATGATATAAAATCAGAAGTTAGCTCTCTTTTTTAACGCATGGACAACGGGTTGTTTCTCAAAATATCTGGACCCCGTGTTTAAAAAAAACAACAACAAAAAAAACACACACAAAAAAAAACTGCAACCGATTAAGCCCTAGTATACAGGATTAGTAGTGAGCTCAAGTTTTACAACACAAAGTACCTGGTACAAATCCACGAAGTCCGTGCGCAGACGACGCAAGCTCTTGTCAATGCTGGCAGTTATGTGACGTCTGCTGAGCCCAACATTGTTGACGTTCTTGTCTGTACCCATGTTCATTCTCTCCTTGGTAGCAATGACCAAATTCTCTCTCGTCTGCCTTCAGTGTGTGTGTGTGTGTGTGTGTGTGTGTGTGTGTGTGTGTGTGTGTGTGTGTGTGTGTGTGTGTGTGTGTGTGTGTGTGTGTGTGTGTGTGTGTGTGTGTGGGGGGGGGTGGGTGTGTCCGTGGGGGAGGGGGTGACGAAAGGAAAATAACTTGAATTTCATCCAGTTGTCTTAATTATACAAGTGTCCGATTTCCAAATATAAAAGCCGCACTGAATGCAGATAATAATTTAGTGGTTTTAATTCCCACCAGAAACAGTAACACGATTCCAAGAATTGTATTCACAAAGCATGATTTATTTTATTAAATCTTGAACATATTTTCTGCCCAGACTTAATTTGCCTATTTAAATTGTAATCTTTAATTTTTTCACAACATCAAATCCCGGTTGAAAGGACTTAGCAAGTGACTTAGCAAGTGACTTAGCAAGTGACTTAGCAAGTGACTTAGCAAGTGACTTAGCTCTTTAGCTAAGAATAAAACTTTGAAAAATGTGCATCTGAGCTCACACACGTTCATTCGACCGACAAGGAGACCCGGCCACCCGCGATAATTCATGGAGACAGTGTCAACCCACCTCTGCGTACCCATGCTTCAAGCCGCCCACCAGGTGAGCACATAACGAAGAGGTCTGAAAATGTCACGCGTGTAAACAAACCGATTACGCTCAACGTGATGGCAAAGCGAGCAGAGAGATTCAAGGTCTTTAATAATAAGGTCAAAACCGGTCAGCGTTTGGCTTACTTCTCCAACCAGGATCCGATAATTTCCTCGGACCTTCCAGTGCCGTACATGTCCGCGGTGTCTATGAAGTTGCCGCCGCACTCCGTGAACCGGTCAAGGATCTTGTGAGACTGGGCCTCGTCACTCTGTTCGGGCGAGCCCACCTGTGGGTTGACATTGTATATAAGCTATTCATCAATCAGACAAGAGGATTGCGACAAAAAGAACTAAGAGAAGACTTCCCTTGGCCTACGACTCGACCAGAGTTCAGAAAGTGCTATGATCGTTTGACGTAAGGGTATCCCTCGACTTTGCTGGCTTTGGTAACCTTAGTGCCGCCCATTGGCGGACCAAGATTTTTGCCGCCCCCAACTTCTATGAAAAGTCTGCATTTTTTCAGAAAATGCCACCCCTTTAAAAAAAATTTTTTTTAAAAACGAATTTTAGTCAACTAGGGGAGTAAACTGTAACCACTCTAATTTAAATTTTTAACACATTTATCTAAGTTACATATGGTTGAAGTATTTCTAGGGCTGGGTTACAAAATGCAGGCCAATTACAACCATGACTAGCATAAATCTACAGATCTGTAAATGAGGTTCCCGTATCAAATTACCAAATATGTAAATATTTAAGTGGCTCATCAGGATTTAATCATATATGTCTCACACTGTACTTTGGTGGCTGGAAATGCACTTTATCTGGCAATTAACAAGTTAATAATTTACAGCCGTGTCTGGCAACCAATTTAATTGCAATAGCTGAAGCAGGGCCGACGCCAAGGGGTAGCAAAGGGGCGTACGCTGTTGTGGGGGTCCCGCGTGTGGCCCTTATAAAATTATCCATTTTTAATTTAGATAGACTGTGCCCATTCATAGTTCATAATTTCTAGTCAACACGATGTTCCAAGCGCAAGATAATCAGATCAACAATCTGTTATTTCCGTGAACTATTTCTCCAGTTTCACTCACGCGAAGACCCTAAATTGAATAGTGAAGCTGATTGTATCGTAATCTACGAGCTGTGGATATTTCGAATGTCCGCCAGCCATGTTCATATGGTATGAGGTCCTGTTTGCTGTCAAAACATCGTCATAAAATTCACGTCTGCTCTTGACTACGGCCTTGACAGACTTACGTGTGATTCTCCAAAGGTCATGGTTCCCAGGCACAAGTTGGACACCTTAAGACCCGAGCGTCCGAGAAAAACATCCAACCTCTGCAGTGGTGAGATGGACGGCATTTCGTATTCCTTCTGTGGAATAACATGTGTACAAGTTAAACTTAATAACCAGATTTGAATAATCTAGTAACTATTTAGGAATATAAACGAGTTTTACGTGGTAAAAAATGGAAGGTGGATGATAATATGTAGTCAAAAAAATGCAGTGGGCTCACAAGAAGATGACTTTCATTTACTAAGTTGCCTAAATTAAGTAGATCACGAAAATGTTACATATAGAAAAATATGACAACGGTTAGGAAGAGGGGTGTGGATGTGAATATGTCTTAATCGATCACTTAATTCCTCGTTATTTATTTAATGATGTCATCATTAATTATCATTTGTGTTATTAAAGAAAATATGGGAGTCGAAGGATCTAAAGCTGCAAACCAAAGTCAGAATTTTTAACACAAATGTCAAAACAGACCTACTCTATGGAGCAGAAACAACAGCCAGCATTACGCAGAAAGTACAGACCTTATAAACACATGCCTTAGAAAGATCCTGCTGAACAACAAATAGCCAAATACTATCACCAACAAAGATCTACTGGAAAGGACTACTGAGTGCCCATTGATAAAGACACCATAAAAGAAAATATGGGGATGGATAGGGAATACTCTCCGAAAAACCCCAGAAAGCATCATCAAACAATGATCAAACTTAATTAAAAGCCAGAATGATCAATACATTGATCGTGGGCCCTTAAAATATAGAAGAAGAAGAATTGAAAATTCTTATGGACGGCCTATCCCAGACGGTGTCAAAAGGAATAAGAAGAAGAAGAAGAAAAATATGACAACGGATAAGGAGGGTGTATGTGAACGCGTCTTAATTGATGACTTATTTCATAGTTATTTATTGTCTGATTTCATCATTAATTATCGTTGATTTTCTTTTAACTCGTGAAAAAACAAGATTCTGTTAATTCATTCGCCACCAACTTCACTGAAAACTTCTTCAAACATTAGAGTTAGAAGATATACCTGTACGTTCAATAGTTGAAGAGAACAAGAATTGTATTCAAACGGGCTATTCAGGTAACCGTCTATAATTTCCTACTCCTACAGAGAAATAGCACCCACTTAATGTGACGGGACTCAACTCTTTATTATTCATATAGTCACTTCGAAATGCCCTTGTGCGTAAATAATAATACTTAAAAAAACAACTCCTAAATAAAAAGTTCTGAAACTGGTGGCACAGCAAAGCATTCTAACGCAGCCCGCTGGAGGATAGTTGTTACGTATCGAGACCAGAGATGACGCTTAGAGTCTTAGAGCGTTTGGGTCCCCTTAGACCTCATGAGCTAAGGTCTCGTCATGGAAAAATCATCGTCTGATCGTGTCAGTAATGGGAGCACTACATAAACATTTCACTTCATACTCACCTGTACTAAAAAGAGAAGCTTAGATGTTCACAATGTAAGCATGGGCAATGTTGATTCCGGCGCTATTTAAAGGGGCAGGTGTTGGTTGGTATCGATCTCAGCCGTCGAGGTAAAAAATTAAATCAGCACGCCGTTAATGGTATCGGGACATTCGAAATGTGATACAGGAGCTGAATCGTAACTAATTTGGTACAGCCATTGATATGCACACAGTGGTCGGTATCGTTTCATTCATATGCACACAGTGGTCGGTATCGTTTCATTCATATGCACACAGTGGGGGGTATCGTTTCATTCATATGCACACAGTGGGCGGAATCGTTTAATGTGCCTGGGGATTAAGGGGGCGCATCTGGGGACCGCGCAAGCACTGTTTTTTTTCTTATTTCCGGGGGGGGGGGGGGGGGGGGGAACCCCCCTCCCCCCCTCCCCCCCCGGGAATCTGGGTGCAAAAAAAAAAAAAAAAATTTTTTTTTTTTTTT
>CAXITT010000170.1:206008-229200 GCA_964033795.1 Lymnaea stagnalis
TTTTTTTTTTAGTCCATATTGAAATATTGGTGGATTTAAAAGTTACAAGATCAACTCCATGCAGGGCCGGTCTAGAATTTTCCTAAAAGTTCAATAAAAGTCCATCTTCAATAATTGAAAGGCCCGTGGGCCACATACGGCCCAACAGCACTCACTTTGCGGCCCGCGAAGTAACAAAAGATTCTTTATTGTCATTTTCTTTTAAAAGCTCCCCCCCCCCCCAAAACCCTGTTTCTTTCGTCTCGCAAAATTTTTTCATAAAGAATTACGGCCCGCCTAACAATTTGAGCTGTGCAGGCCTGGGCTACATCAAAAGTATTTTTAAACCGATATTTATGGAACAAATTTTAAATTTTCACTCGACTATTTATCTGAATGATTTTTAAGCGTAACTAGATTTTACCTTATGGAATGGCCCCCCGCTGAGGCCCCTCTTTTGACTTAAATGCATAATGGTTATTTTGTTGTAGATTTTCTTCTTAGAAAAAATAGTTTTCACAAGTTTTGATGAAGATATTAAATGTTATATATAATGTTCCAGATTTTTTAAAGATAAGATAAGATACGATATTTTATTGATCCAAATAAATGGAAATTTGTTTTTTAAAATGTATATATTTTTTTTCAACCCTTGAAGTGCTTCTTTGAGTTTTCCGTAGTTCCTTAATATTAGTCTGTAGCAAGACATTCGGCGTGTCAATGTGCGGTAAGAATAACTCTTGAGTTCTTGAATGAGAACAGTCTTAGATTTTTGTTTGAAATTAGTTTTTCTTCTCCAATATCAGGGGCACGCCCTTTGTCTGAAGTCGTTTTGTGTTTAAATGTTTGTTTTGATCTTGTCATTTGTTTAAAAGATGGCGTCTCAATTATTTCCAATAAGGCGGCTATGGCTTTGTCTTGGTTTATGCCAACGATGGCCAAAAAATCTATGTAATCGATGTTCCTCGCGGTGTAAAAAAACCCAAGATTATCAGTCAAAGCAGATAAAAAAAAACATTCAACACACCTTGATTCTAAAGAAAACATTGTAAATAACCTTTAAACTTTCACGAAAGCTGAAAAAATATGCACATATGAAATCCAGTCGCCTGCAGAGCGGCAACCCAGGAAGTAAATTTTGTTCCATTAGGTTATATAATGAGATCTCAAAGCTTCTGCAAATATTAGTTTAGATTATTTTCTCAGCATACGCCTTGATATCTTTTGGAAAAATTTCATGAAGTTTCTAGATTAGTCTAGAAGCTTCGATTTTTTTTCTTAAATCGTTTTAAGATTACATAAATGTCCTTATTCTGTTTATAATGTTTTTTATGTTTTCATACCTTTTGATGAATTTTCACGAATGTTATGGAATAAAATTAAAAGATAATCTAGGAAGTTTCTAGAACGTCCCCAAACGAATTGTCCCCGATTGGGACCTTAGCTATACACACGAAAGAGTTTGAAGGTTTACAGTACATGCGTCTACGTGTGTTGATGGCTCCAGGCCAAAGCAGAATCTCATCAAACGAAAAGACGCATGATTATGCAGTGGAACGGGATCACACCAGGGAATGGATCCCGAGGGGTATGGGATCCCACCGGGAAAGTAATCCCACCTAGGAATGTGATCCAACTAGGGAACGGGGAACCCACTGTAAAAGGGATACATCCGAGAAACGGGATCGAACCCATTGGACACGGGATCTTATGGGGGAACATCATCCCATCGGGGAATGGGATCTTATGGGGGAACATCACCCCATCGGGGAATGGGATCTTATGGGGGAACATCATCCCATCGGGGAATGGGATCTTATGGGGGAACATCATCCCATCGGGGAATGGGATCTTATGGGGGAACATCATCCCATCGGGGAATGGGATCTTATGGGGGAACATCATCCCATCGGGGAATGGGATCTTATGGGGGAACATCATCCCATCGGGGAATGGGATCTTATGGGGGAACATCATCCCATCGGGGAATGGGATCTTATGGGGGAACATCATCCCATCGGGGAATGGGATCTTATGGGGGAACATCATCCCATCGGGGAATGGGATCTTATGGGGGAACATCATCCCATCGGGGAATGGGATCTTATGGGGGAACATCATCCCATCGGGGAATGGGATCTTATGGGGGAACATCATCCCATCGGGGAATGGGATCTTATGGGGGAACATCATCCCATCGGGGAATGGGATCTTATGGGGGAACATCATCCCATCGGGGAATGGGATCTTATGGGGGAACATCATCCCATCGGGGAATGGGATCTTATGGGGGAACATCATCCCATCGGGGAATGGGATCTTATGGGGGAACATCATCCCATCGGGGAATGGGATCTTATGGGGGAACATCATCCCATCGGGGAATGGGATCTTATGGGGGAACATCATCCCATCGGGGAATGGGATCTTATGGGGGAACATCATCCCATCGGGGAATGGGATCTTATGGGGGAACATCATCCCATCGGGGAATGGGATCTTATGGGGGAACATCATCCCATCGGGGAATGGGATCTTATGGGGGAACATCACCCCATCGGGGAAAGGGATCTTATGGGGGAACATCATCCCATCGGGGAATGGGATCTTATGGGGGAACATCACCCCATCGGGGAACGGGATCTTATGGGGGAACATCATCCCATCGGGGAATGGGATCTTATGGGGGACCATCATACCATCGGGGAACGGGATCTTATGGGGGAACATCATCCCATCGGGGAACGGGGTCTTATGGGGGAACATCATCCCATCGGGGAACGGGGTCTTATGGGGGAACATCATCCCATCGAGGAACGGGATCTTATGGGGGAACATCATCCCATCGGGGAACCGGATCTTATGGGGGAACATCATCCCATCGGGGAACGGGATCTTATGGGGGAACATCATCCCATCGGGGAATGGGATCTTATGGGGGAACATCACCCCATCGGGGAATGGGATCTTATGGGGGAACATCATCCCATCGGGGAATGGGATCTTATGGGGGAACATCATCCCATCGGGGAACGGGATCTTATGGGGGAACATCATCCCATCGGGGAACGGGATCTTATGGGGGAAAATCATCCCATCGGGGAACGGGATCTTATGGGGGGAAAATCATTCCATCGGGGAACGGGATCTTATGGGGGGAAAATCATTCCATCGGGGAACGGGATCTTATGGGCGAACACCATCCCATCGGGGAACGGGATCTTATGGGGGAACATCATCCCATCGGTGAACGGGATCTTATGGGGAACACCATCCCATCGGTGAACGGGATCTTATGGGGGAACATCATCCCATCGGGGAACGAAAGGCTTAGAAAAGTTATTATAAATGTGTTTTGATAGGAGAAATTTATCATTATTTAAAAAAATAAATAAACTTTAGTGACGTGTTTTGTACAGGGCCTTTAATTACGATGGTAGTTAAAAGGCTGTATTTGTTGCATTTTTTAACCGAATGCAATCCCAGGTGAGGCACGGTACATTCGCTAGTATATATATTGTTCACTATATGTATATTTATGAAATTTAAGGATTTATTGCCCCAACGTTTCTACATAGATTGGTGGATCTTGACCAAACTTGACACACGTACCCATCGTTATCCAGAGTAAAATACTGGGGGGGGGGGACTTTTGAAAACATTTAATGTGAGGCCTGGGACCCAGAATTTCATGCTTTCTATTTCTTGTATGGGCTATATTATATATACAAATATAGTTTCTGACATTGGCTACGGCATGGATGGATGCATCTAAACCGAACTTGGTAGGCAGACACTTGTCCCGATTCAAATACTCGTGGGTTCTGAACTCATAATAATTACTCCTTCGGGGAGAGGGCACATTTCTTTTTTTTTTCGTTGTTTTTTTCCGATTATGTTATCACATGTATTTTCAACAATTGTCAAACTTTTTAACCCCCCCCCTTTTTTTTTTCTGTTTTCTTTTTTCTGTACTTGATGGACGACCCCAATTAGCCCCTTTGTTTTATTCAAATCTGGACGGCCCCTAAGCCCCTTAGTTTTATACATATCTGGACGGTTCCTTAGCACCTTTATGTTAATCGTATCGATTAAATCTAATAGAAATGGTAATCATAAAAAACGTGTTACAAACATGCGGCAAAAAATATCTCTGCTTTGAATCTTCAACAATGTGTTTATAATTGCAGCCATGTGCCGAGTGGGGGGTTGATTTTGATGGGTGGGGGGCGAGAAGAGGGGGGCGGCAATAGTTTTAAATTACCATAACAAATCCAAGTAAATCAGGTCTTGAGAACTATGGCTTTAGAATGTGTTCTTGGTGTAATGGTGAGAGCAGAAGAGGCGAAAGGACAAGCCGAAGAAAAGACGAGGAAAACAAAATGGGGATGTCTGAGAAAGATACGTGATATATCATACAGGTGATTTATTTATGATAAATATCTAAGTATGGATAACTATCAGGAGACAAAATGGATAGCGCAGTAAAACCTACTTTTTTTACATGTTATCCAAAGTATGACAAATATTAAATAAACAGGTGGAGGTGTAACAGGTTATGCAAAGTACTACAAACATGCCTAGCTAGCGATAAACATATTATATTTTATAACGAGTCATAATCTTGGACAATAAAGTTGAACATTCAACTATGATTAAATATAATAGTAGACCCAGCATTGAGTGTCAGTGGTGAAACTAACCTCAACCGTTTATAATATTACGTTATTGCAGATTGTATGCTGTTGGGTTTAGTTTAAATGAGAAGTACACAAATTTGCGCTCCAAATCTATGCGACATGAAAGGGCGTCCAGTACGCAATTATCCAGTACCCATTTTAAGCCATGGGGACCATGAGGCACTCGACGATTCAGTTAACAGACACTTCTATATATCTGGGTAGTACAATAGTATGATGCCGCACAAGCTTGTATACGTAACATTTAAAAAACAAATGGCGGTGTATCTACTGTAGTGATACGACTGTTTGGATTCTTCAAGCCCAATCACCAGGTCTTTTGACCACCTAGCGCGTGGCGGTACGTTTATCCCGAGCAGTTTAGTCATTAGTTGGATATTGATTTACACGCTAAGTTTATTTGAAACCGAGCGAATTTCACCACGCGTAAATAGAATAATATGAATAATAGCTGTTGGGTGTAAGTTGTAAGTGCAAGTACACGCGGGTCCATTGAAGACAAAGTGCGCGGCCTTATGTCTAACTAAGGGGTATAATTTTTTAAGGGCTTAATTGACCATCACAAACACATAAGAAAATGTACTCAACGCAATAATGATATGACATGCGTTTTAATTCCGAACAGGCCAGATAGACCGGTTAAAATTGTAAGAACTAATTTTGCTGGCTAAAAGTCGTCTCTATCAGTTCAAAATGACAGGGTGGCATCGGACCTGCCTGATATAGGACAGAGACAGGGGAACAATGACGGCGGCGTTGGGTGTTGGTGACGGGATGGTCACTCGCCATGCACAGGTGGCCAAACAGCACCCGGAGTTCTACAACATTTACTTTCAGTGTTTGTGTAGGTGTTTTAGTCTAGCCTGGAGTTAACCCACAAAAATCAAAGTGACACTCAGAGCGCGTGCTCATCATCATCAACATCAACGCCTGTCATCCCGTCTGGGGGCGCAGGCCACAAACAAAGGCTCTCCAGGCATCCCGGTCTTGGGCCAGTCTCTTTAGCTGTCCCAGTTGTGCCCACTCTTTTTGGTGTCTGTCTCTGGTTCCCTTCTCCAAGTTGTTTTGGGTCGACCTCTTTTTCTCTTGCCCTGGGGGTTCCAAGTGAGGGCTTGTCTCGTGATACTTGATGTGTGGCCAACACTGGCAGACGAACTCTTCCACTGGTTCTTGTTGTGTGCGCCGCCAGAGATCCTCGTTGGGCCAGCGGATTCGTAGAATCATTTGGAGACATGATTTTGATATATGCCCGTAGCTGTTGTCACCAGCTGGTGTTGTTCGCCATGTTTGTGCTCCATATAGCAAGACAGGTTTCACTGTGGTGTTGAATTTCCTGACCTTGGTCTGGAGGGTCAAGTTTCTGCAGCTCCAGACTTTTTTAGCTGGTTATAAATGCAGTTCTTGCCTTGCCAACTCTCCCTCTTATGTCGGCATGTGTCCTTCCTTGTACACCAATGATGCTGCCGAGGTATGTAAAGCTATCCACCTCCCCAAGGTTTGTTCCTTCCAGTGCTATAGATGTGTTGCTTGATGTATTTATTTTAAGGACTTTCCTTTTTCCTCTATGGGTGTTCAGGCCGATGCAGACAGAGTAATGTGCTCAATAATTGTTTTTTTCTTGCATCTGTTGCTTTTTGTGTGATATTAGGGCCAGATCATCCGCAAAATCCAGGTCATCAAGCTGTTTCCATAGTGTCCACTGTATACCGTTTCTCTTCTGCTCTGTAGACATTTTCATTATCCAATCAATGGTCAGCAGGAGTAAGAAAGGCGAGAGCAGACACCCCTGTCTGACACCGGTCTGTACCCCAAAAGCCGAAGTTGTTTGTGGGCCGTGGACAATTCTGCATGACAGGCCTTCGTAGAAGCCTTAATTATGTCTGTCAATTTTTGTGGTACCCGTAGTGTCTAAGCAGCTTCCACAGAGTATGTTTGTCTACGCAATCAAAAGCCTTCTCATAGTCAATAAATTTGATGGATAGTGGCGAGTTCCACTCCAGAGATTGTTCCACAATAATTCTCAGTGTGGCAATCTGGTCTGTGCAGGGTCTGTCTTTTCTGAAACCTTGTTGTTGTTCATTAGATTGGTTTCTATTGCCTCCCTCATTCTGTTTAGCAGCTTTCTATTGCTCGGGATGGACAGCAGGGTTATTCCTCTAAAGTTATAGCAAGAACTAAGGTCTCCTTTCTTCGGAAGCTTAAAAAGGTTTCCATCTTTCCACTCAATCGGTACCTGTTCTTCCGCCCATATTTTCTTGAATAGTGCGTGTAGCATTTCAGTGCTAGTCGTAATATCTGCTGTGTAGGCTTCTGCCGTTATTCTGTCTGGACCTGCCGCCTTGTCTTTCTTTAGTTGTTTAATTACTCTGCATATTTCTTGTTTTGTGGGTGTGCTGCATCTATTTCTAGCTCTGGTTCCGCTGGCTCTATGTTGAGTGCTTGTTGTGGGGCTGGCCGGCTGGGAAGTTCTTCAAAAGAACGCGTGTTACCCTCTATTAATTGGCACGCTGCCAAAAAATGAAGTGTTATAAACATTTTGTTTTGAAGCAGCAGTTGTATAATTAATCGTCGAAACTTTTAGTTGATTTATGTATAACCGATTAAACAGTCATTCAATTAAGTGTGGGGCGGGCGGGATGAATCATCAATAAATTTGAGGCAATTATAAGTTTCCACGAGATAATATGTAAATGAAATTAAGATAAGATAAAATAAGATAAGACGATAAGTTCCATTTATTTAACCCAAAAAAATGTTGATTTTTAAAAATTACAATTTACATTTTTTTTTTTTACATTTTTAGCACACATATAATTACGTATTTTAAAGAAGACAACATTTTACAATTATAAAAAATTGAAACACAAGACATCTAAAGTATTTTTCTATTGTTGAAATCATCCATCAGTGAACTATCGTGGTAACTTTATCTACTTATTTAAAGATCATTCAGATTTGGGAACCGCTGGTCTAGAGCGCACAGAAACAAATTAATCATCATACAAAGACCTAACATAGGTATCTACAGCATGTCTATTCCTGCGGTCTTCGTTATAATTAAACACCGTGTCGTAGGGTTAGGGTAGGTTTGGCGCGGAGAGGTCATCAAGCAGCTGCATCTAAAATATAGATTTTTTTTAAAATGGTTTTAAAATACTTTCTATCAAAGACACGAGGTCTGGAAAAGCGCTCCAGCTAGCTCAATAATTTGTGTTAAATGTAGAAAAGAATTAAATGTTGTTGTTTTTTTAATTTCAAAAAATATTTTCTGCACAGAAACTCTTTGCGTTAACAATTCTAATAAATTTTAAATTATCGTTCTATTTGTAATGTGTTTTTAAACTCGTCTTTCATAACATTTTTTTTCTTGTAAATTTTGAAATGTTTTTTTTTCTAATGCCTATTTTATTATGAGTAATACAATTTTAATCTATTTATTATCGACAAAAAGTAGTATTATTTACTTTTTAAAACAACAAATGCCTCCAAAATCCTTGTTCAAGTGACTTAACTCTTTACCTAAACAGTAGATGTTAACGGCTTTGGGGTTTTATAACCATTCCTAGTTCCAAGTCTAATTGTCATATTCCCTGACCCCAAGCCCATCCTACCAGCCAGCCATCCCAAAAGCTTTCTTATGAGCTTCCCTACCCACACAACTCCTGCCGTTCCCTTGATTGAGCAGACGATATGAACAACGGTCAACTTAGCGAGAGGGTCACGTGTGACAGCAAAAATGTATGCAACAAAGTTACAAACCCCCATGGATTTGAGAGTAGAAAGAAAGTTTTTAAACTGAGTGTGGTACAATCACAGCAGTTTTAGTTGAGCTTCGCCAAGGAAAATTCAACCAATCATCTCACGCCAAGGAAAATTCAACCAATCATCTTTTTTTGTTTATTTTTTGTCGCCAAACACATGCACCAATCAGATCGTATCTCACAACTTAATTGATCAATCAAATCTTACCTCGGCTTTGCTCAGTGACCAACCGCTGCTGGCTTCCAGGTTATCGTCCAGCTGGGCTAGAGTTCGCGCTCCGATGACATCAGACGAGACCACGTCTCTTTGTAACAGCCATCAGATGGCAACCTGAGGCAAGCTGCGATCTGAAATTGGCGCCAAATTTTATATATTTATGGATGTTGCTTTTGGTAATATCTCATGATCATTTATATATTTTTAAAAATTACTTGCTAACAACTTGCTCATATGGCTTATAATTTCCAAAACTATGCTAGTACTATGTAAACAAAGTGTTAATAACCAGTATATATAGCTAATAACCAGCGATTGATTAAATAACCATATTAATATTGCGAACTGCTGAAATAATAAAATAATTTTGATTTTAAAAAATTATACAAAATTTGCAATAAAATACATAATTTCGCCCTTCAATAATCGTGTTCAATTAAAGTGGGTTTTTTTTTATTAAATGCAGCTAAAAAATTGAATCTGCTTTTTTTTAAAATAATAAATTTAATTTTTTTAAATTTTATTTTATTTTTTTTTTGCTTGTCATATCTCATGGCAATAAATGACCTTTTGGGTTTTCGTAAAAAAATTTGCAGTTGATCTCAGGACGGAACCGTTCCATTGATGACGTGTGTCCATTACAAAATTAACCAAGCTCTTACTGTATTTCTTGCCAATGGCTTCGGCAGCTTCTATCACATCAAATGTCTTGTCACCAATTTCACTCCAAAAGGGGAGCTGACTGTCTCACTCTTGTCTTATCCTCAGCCACCCAAGCTAATCTCCCTTCAGCTGGCTTCAATCCTCGCCTGACCTTGCCCGTCAGGAGACGTCTTTGATTTTGTTTTAAAGTATTTTAGAACTTCAAAAGGCAGGAAATAAATAATGCACTTCTGGTAACTTTTTAACAGATTTTGTTTTTCTTATCAAGTTAAAATGTCTGTCTCTGTCATTGATAATTTGTAAAAAGGTGAACATGAGACGAGACATAATTTGTTACATTTCATTGGCTACTATTTCACGAGATCTCCTTATCCTTAAAAAAGAATGAATTGGGCTTTTCTTTTCTTGAACACGAGTGCACTGTAAAACGAAATCACATAAATTCATGTACAGTAAAGTCAATTAAGGTCTCGTGTTGTAAATTATTTTGAGAGAAATATTTTGTATCATTATTTGATATTGTAAATTATTTTGAGAGAAATATTTTTTATGATTATTTGATATTGTAAATTATTTTGAGAGAAATATTTTGTATGATTATTTGATATTTGAAACACACTCATAACATTAAGAAAATCATAGCTTTTTACTTTAGGAAAAGAGAAAGATGAGTTGGATGTGCATGTGAAGCGACTAACATCTTGTGTCGAATGTGATGAATAGGATGTGGGTGCGAAGAGACTAACATCATATGATAAATGTGACGAATAGGATGTGGGTGCGAAGAGACTAACATCTTGTGTCGAATGTGATGAATAGGATATGGTGCGAAGAGACTAACATCATGTGGTGAGTTGGATGTGCGCGTGAATAGACTAACATCATGTGGTGAGTTGGATGTGCGCGTGAATAGACTAACATCATGTGGTGAGTTGGATGTGCGCGTGAATAGACTAACATCATGTGGTGAGTTGGATGTGCGCGTGAATAGACTAACATCATGTGATGTGTTGGATGTGCGCGTGAATAGACTAACATCATGTGGTGTGTTGGATGTGTGCGTGAATAGACTAACATCATGTGATGAGTTGGATGTGTGTGTGAATAGACTAACATCATGTGATGAGTTGGATGTGTGCGTGAATAGATATTCTTAATACCGTTATATTATTGTTTTTAAAAAAATATCTGTCTCCCTATAGTGTTATTTCAGGGATCTCGGATAATTTTGTGTGTGTGGTGGAGGGGGGGGGAGTAAGCCAGTCAACTGTGCCCGCCCCACCAACGACAACAAAACGTATTTTAAAAAAAGCGAAAATATATAATTTTTTTTTAATACAACAAGGATATTGTCATTTTAAATCATTTTTTTGTTGTTGTTAACAGCTTTAAGTGTACATTTAACCTATTTAAATGAGGTAAAGGTGTAACCATGTAAAAAGTCGCTAACAACATCAAATAAAATCTTAATTTGGAAATGATTTAATTAATCAGTTGCTATGCCTTATTGCAAGATAGGAACATTTAGCTCAATAACATGAACATTTTTCTCATTAACGTTAATAATTTGCCTCATCATCGTAAAAATTTAGCTTATCAATGTGAACATGTGGCTCATTTAAAGTTAAATTTACGTTCATCAATGTAAACATTTGGCTAATCAATGTGAACATTTTGGCTCATCAACTTGAGCCTTTGGCTCATTTGACGTGAACATTTGGCTCATTAATGTGAACTTTTGGCTAATCAGCATGAACTTTTTGCTCTTCAACTAAAAAAATTTGGCTCATTAAGATGAACAATTGGCTCATCAACGTGAATATTATAAACTATAAAACTCTTCCAATAATTGTATTTTAAATTGGCATTTTTCGTAAATTAAAAGTAGATTGAACTAGCTGGATATGAACCCAACCACCCCCCCCCCTAAAAAATAAATAAATAAATATTAGTTCAATTATTAAAAAAAAGAACAATTTGAAATTGACTCGTTCGGTTCAAAAGAAAATATGAAATGGGGGAAAGTTTATTAATAAAATAATAATTATTAAGAATATTAAGAATATTTTTTACTTCGCGGGCCGCTAAGTGGGTCCAGGCGGGCATGCAGCCCGCGGGCCGTATCTTTTGGAGGCCTGCTTTAAAGGGCTAGGACTCCCCGTCGGGCTTTTTATGCCAATAATACAAGATGGATTCTCTATGTCAGTGATTCTCAGCCTGTTGGTCGCGACCCCTTTGGGGATCGCACAACCCTTTCCCACGGGTCGCCTAAGACCATCTGAAAACACATATACCCTATAGTTATGAAGAAGCAACGAACATAATTTTGTGGCTGGTGGTCGCCACAATACGAGGAACTGTATTAAAGGGTCGCGGCATTAGAAGGTTGAGAACAAATGTTCTATGTTCTCGTGGTGAGAGGTGAAGGGGAGAGTGGGGGTATTTTGACGGCGACAACAGCCAAATTTATTTACGATACTTTGGTTTTCATTAACTTTTTTGATTCTTGGAATTTTCCAATACCATCGCGTGTTTTCATATCCACGTGCTGTTATTAAATAAGGTTAAATTTTAATTTGAATTGATTGCGATCCAGGCGTCATCTGTGGGGAACAGCCCAACCGAGAAATCAAATTGACATGGACGTTTCACGTGCAATAATGTTGATCACAAGAGTACCATTGGGGTTCCATGGTACAAACAAACGAAAAATTCAAACCATTTGAGCGTTTAGCCTGCCTCTCTAGCCAGGATCCGATAATTTCCTCGGACCTTCCAGTTCCGTACAAGTCCGCGGTGTCTACAAAGGTGCCGCCGCACTCCGCGAACCGGTCAAGGATCTTGTGAGGCTCAGCCTCGTTACTATTTCCAGGTGCGCCCATCCGTGGATTGGATGATATAAATAAGATAATAATGAGACAAGATGATTGGGACAGATAGAATTAAAAGAATTTCCCTTGGTCCATGATTCTATAGTCAACAAGGGTCCAGGGAGTACCTATGATCTTTTGACATCAGAGTGATCCATGACTTTGCTGCCCTTCATGACAGGGTTAGTGCCTCCCGTGTGGGGGGTGGGTTAAGAATTTTACCACCCCTTAACCAAAATTGTGGCGTCTTCATTTACTTGTGTCGTGGCTGATAGTTTTCCGTAAGCTGTATTATACACTCATTTCCAAATCCGCCTGCAATACAAGAGAATGGTGAGAGGCAAGACAGTTATCTGCTAGTACGTTGCGATACTCTCCATATGCCAGAGAGGTGACAGAAAATCACAGATTGACCGATAAGTATATTTTCTAAACTCATGCGGTTGTTGAAGGGGATATGTGTGTGGGGGGGGGGTATTCAGCCAAAAATTATATTGTGTGGAATCCAACGTTTAAGAAATGGTGCCAATACTTGTGTTCCTGCAAAGTGCGAAATTTTAATTTTTATTCTGCATCGCAGAGCGTGGGAATAAAACTCCTTGATGTGTTCAACTCATTGTTTTAGTGCGGTCGTCCAGCTTTGCACACTGCCAAGAAAGCGCACCGAAATACTTGAACCACCCCTAAAAAAATACTTTTTTGTATAAATCCTTTATCTGCATTTTGTGTTTGCATTTATGTAAGCGTACGTGATGTATCATTGATGTAAGCGTACGTGATGTATCATTGATGTAAGCGTACGTGATGTATCATTGATGTAAGCGTACGTGATGTATCATTGATGTAAGCGTACGTGATGTATCATTGATGTAAGCGTACGTGATGTATCATTTATGTCATTGTAGCAACGGATTTTTTATTTTTTTTATTTTTTGATATGGGAATCGTTTTTTTTAAATTTAAAACCAAATAGAGTAAAGATATAGTTAAACCTAAATAAGTCACTCACACAAAGCACATAGCAACAGCCACGCAATTAATCTGCACACCGAAACACGCAACCATTGAACAAATCATAAACATTCCCTCCCCCCCTCTTTATAAAAACAGTAAGGATTTATTTTTTGGGGGGTGATGCTTTGAGGATGTAAAGTTTGATCCAATGTGTCGCCGGCAACGAGTCAATGTGTCAAGTTTCAGCTTGATAGGATGATGGGAAGTGGGTTAATTGGGCCTTCCAAAGATTTTGACGCCACAAAGAAGGCAAGAGCGAAAACTACGAGCAAAAGTTATTATAAAGGATTAGTAACATTTCTGCTTACTGTAGCTATACCAGGAGCTGAAAACTGCTATCCCTTTACTAAGCCAATACACTGCGTTATGGGTAACTGACCTGTGAGACCGTCAGAGATCTAAATCTCTGGATAAAGAATAAACCTACTTCAAAAGGTCAGGGGACCGTCGCATCAACTTATTAATGAATTAATATTATTCAAGTTTTTAGAATTTGAGAATAACTGGAATCACTCATAAGCTTTGTGTTTTAAGCTGATTGTTTTTGACCATGATGAGATTTGCAACATTCGAGCCCCAATGCGTTTTCTTCTTACAGTTAAACAGAAAATATCGGGCGAGTGAACAAAACCCGTTATGACTTTCTATTGTGACCATTAAGGTCAAGGTTAACCAGACATGTCTTAATTATTAATATCCTATCTACCGGAGTATCTAACGTCGAAAGCTCATAAAAATGTAATGTTTACTAAGTCCCCGTGCCCCACTAGCGCCGGCCCTGGCGAAAGATATACAAAAAGCTACTGCTTAGACACACTTTTTAGTGTTTGCCTAATTTTTTGTTGTTGTTGTAACCTTAAAATCATCAAATCCATGTCTGCTCTTGACTACGGCCTCGACATACTTACGCGTGACTCTCCACAGGTCATGGCTCCCACGCACAAGTTGGACACCTTAAGATCCGAACGTCCAATAAAAACGTACCCAACCTCTGCAATGGTGAGATGGACGGCATTTCGTCTTCCTTCTGTAGACTAATATGTGTATAATTTAAACTTGTTATCTGAATCTGACTCATATAATATATGAACTATTTGGTGATGTAGAAAATAATGTGACAAACGATAGCATTGGTATATTGTGTCCAAGTCCTAATTAACCACTGATTTTTAAAGTTAATTCGTCCCCGATGTTTAGAAACACTTGAACGAACCAACATTCAGTGGATACATTCCAGCTTTGCTTCAAAACTTCTTCAAACTGAATAGTTAGAGGATATATCTGCATGTTCAGGGGTTGATGAGAAGAAGAATTGAAAACAAAATGTCTGAAGTAACAGTCTATAATTCCTCTCTCCTGACACGAATGAGAGTGAAGAGACACAACTATATATTTATGCAGTCACTGTGAAATGCTCAGGTATGTAAATAATAATGCTTAAGAGCATAAAAAAAAAACAAAAAAAAACTATACAATCCAAAGTTTTCAAACATCTGAGCCCGCTCAAGGATAGCCGTTACACATCGAGGCCAGAGATAACGCTTAGAAATTATAATATCTGTGGCTTGCAGTTCATTGGAGTATCCTCGGGCAGTCCTTTGGGTAGTTTGAGACCCATGAACTAAGGCCTTCTAAAAGTAGAAATTAATGTGCATCCTCGTCTGTAATGGGAGCATGACATATATTTAATTTACAAATTATAGATCGTTAAGGGGATAGAGCTGCTTTGGAAGTTCTAAAAATATATTTCAAATGCAGCTAACTAGATATAAAATATTTCGAAATGAAACATGTCTGAGCAGAACAGTTCAAATTGCATTTTATTTTTTTTTAATTTAAATAAAACATCCCTAGTTTTCTCCCCTTTCCCAACGCCAGCGGTTCAGATACACGATGCTGCTGGGAAGCCGTCCATGGCTTGACTTGTAAATAGTTCTGGAATGCGTGGAGTGCATATACATGTGTTTTGTTTTAGTTAATTAATGTATGTTAATTTTTAAGTTCATGATTATGTTGATTAAATTGTATGTACAGCGTGGTGAGCCCAGCCCTAGGCTGTGGTACCGCGCTATATGAAACCACCACTAATAATAATAATAATAATAATAATAATAATAATAATAATAATAATAATAATAATAATTATAAAATAGATCTAATTATGTCCCAAGCATATTAAAACATAAATAATAACGGTAATGTTACCACTCCCTATGATTTTTTTCCACAACACTATTCGCCTTTGCCTATGACAAAATTTATGAGCATAATAATGATAAATCAAAATAAATTTCACCAACAAATAAATTGAATAAACCTAAGAAAAATAATAATATAAATATAAATATTATCATTCCCTTATATTTTTTTTTACACAAATCTATTTACCTTTTCGTAAGCCATAATGAAATTTTAGTTTTTGGAAATATTGAACAAGTAGGTCAACCATCCAGCTGTGAGCAGAGTTGGCAGACGATTCGTCAGATATTTATTGAGGCATTTTTATATAGCGCTTACCATAAAGCTCTAAGCGCTTTACAATTATTAAAAACATGTAAACTAAGTAAAATAAAAACAAAAAACCAGAGACACTAGGATAGTAACTACTATACTATAGAAACAATTAAAATGGCTATACAACGAGGACACGTTGGCACGTTTTGGCCTATACTTCAGGATGAACCCGAGACAGAAAATGAGGCAGGGCAAGGAGGGTGCATCACAGGCCATAGGCGGACCTAAACAGATGGGTTTTAAGGGACTTTTTGAAAGTGGACGAGGTTTCACAATGACGGATGTGGAAGGGGAGCTGGTTCCAAAACGTGGGCGCATGGAAGTAGAAGGAGCGTTCACCGATGGTCTTAGTTTTGGTTCTTGGGATTGAGAGGGTTCTATTGTCAATGGAAGAGCGTAGTTGTCTTGTGGGGATGTAAGGAAGCAACATATATCATATGAAGACAGCAAGACGACGATATGTGAGCCTTGGCAGCTGAGCGTCAATTAATCATTCGAAACTTTTCAAGTGTTATATTTGTGACTTTGTAGGCCACGCAGTTTAGGAAACAACAGCCACAAGGAATATGACCTCGGGGGTAAGATATCAAAACGTGCGGCATGAACGATTAGAATACATAAATATTTAGAACCGCTGTGTTCGCTGGCATCCGTCCGTCACAATGTGACGATGGAGTGGGCTTCGGAGGACGAAATCCACATGGAAAACGGGATTATGCTTCAAGGATTATTAGCTGGTTCCCAACAGCAAATCGCCTCTCTCCACGCCGCTGGATGAGGCAGCGTGACACCAGTGACGTCGTAGCTATCGATATAACAGTATACAACCAGCGAATATACGTAAAATATATGTCGTAGGCTAACACTCGTGCCACGTGCTAAAGTCTCGCGTAGGAAATGGTGCATGTGTTATGTTAATATTACCAGCTGTATTAATATAGTTCGACCTTCTTCAATTCGCTTTCTTCAGTTTGTCTTTAAAAGACAATGCCATTGATTGATACAAGTATTAATTGAACGGTGGTCATACTTTATACCATTGTAGTTACTGTCCTGCTCTGGGTGCATCTTACATAGACACCATACATGGACCATAATAATTTCTAGACCTTTATGTTAGCTCTCCCATCTCACACTGGTTCTGAATGTGAGAAGATGCACGTGCTACAAGGTTAACACTTTCTACGTGATTTATTTTACAATTAAACATTAAAACAATAATCTACTTTTAATTGCCATTTGTATATCATGTGCTACCTTATTCTTAGTTAAGTACATTTTGTCACAACCTTTAATACACAGTTATCGGTTATTTAACATGTTTATTGTTAGCTGTGCAATTCAATGTTAGTCAGGACATTGTTATCCTGAATTATTTGTTTCTTCTCAGCTATTGTCGTTTTGTTTTTTTGTTTTTGTTGTTGTTTTTTTAAAACTTTCTTTAGATTCTTCTTTGAATTTTGACACTTTTTTTTTGGCTGAGTTTATAGACCCAAATAAAGGTAGAGTCCTCAAGACATAATTTTCTCAAGGATCTAAATAAACCTATTAAGACTGTAGGTCACTCACGCCACTCGGCTACATGTATATAACCGATACAACTGTCATAAAATTGAAGGAGACAAAAACATCAATACATTTCTGGAAACTATTTCAATTTTCAACGAGAAAATATGTAAACAAAATTTAGATAAGATAAGATTCTTTTATTAATTGCAATACATGGAAATGTTATTTCCTTTTTTTTAATACAATGTAGCTTTTAACATTTTCAGCATATCCATAAATAACTACTTTAAACAAGACAAAATTTTATAATTACAACATTTTACAATAAAAACATTTCAAACACAAGACTTTTTAAGTATTTCTATAGTGTTGACCTCTGCCGTCAATGCTCCCTTGGTGACATTGTTAAAATATTGGGCGACCGTTTACATTTGAGAGCAGCTGAGGGAGCACGCTGAAACAAATTAATCGTCATACAAAGATCTAACATACGTATCTACAACATGTCTATTCCTGCGGTCTTCGTTAAATTTAAAAATCATGTCGTAGGGGTAGGGGAGTTTTGGTGCCGAGAGGTCATCAAGCAGCTTCATCTGAAATATGGAATAACAAAAATTTTAAACACTTTTCTAACAAAGAGGAAAAGTTTAGACAAGTACTAACATTTCCATTTATTTGGATCAATAAAAGAATCTTATCTTATCTTATCTTACCTTAGACAAAGGATTCAAATGGGAGGTATGCAATATTTAAATTTGAATTATTTTTACAATTTAAAAATATTGTTTTTGCACAGACTCTCTTTGCGTAATGCATCTTTAACAATTTTAATCATTTCTACTATTCAGACCTTTTTTAAACTTGTCTTGGTAGAAAGACATTTGTTTATATACTTTAGTGGCAAAAAAAAAATGTTATCTTTAAGTTATCGATAAAAGTACAACGATTCCCTTCCTTAAACAACGAAATCTTGCAAAATCGCTATTAAATTGTCTTAACTCTTTACCTAAAAAGTAGATTTTTACGGCCTTGTCATTTTATTCCCCTGGTCGCGAGCCACTATTTTTTCTGAGTCTGTTTGCCGTATTTCCGGCCCCTAACCATTTCCGACCATCCACCCCTACCCTCAAAATCCTACAGCTCTCATCTGAGCCCCCTATCCACCCTTCTCCCACAGTTCTCCGAATGAAGCAGAAGCCATCAGCAACGATCAGCTGAGCGAGAGGGACACGTGTGACAAAAAAATCGTATGCTACAATCCACATGGATGTGAAAGTAGAAGAAAATCTTTATCATGATTGTAGTCAAGATACAGCAGTCTGAGCTGAGCTTGACAAATGAAAATTCATCCAATCATCTCATTTGTTTTTATTTTTTTGTCGTCAAACAAATGCACCATTCAGGTCTAATCTTATAATTTAAATAGACCAATCAAATCCCCCCTAATCAGATCTTACCTCGGCTTTGGTCAGTGACCAACCGGTGCCGGCTCCCAGGTTATCGTCCAGCTGGGCTAGAGTTCGCGCCCCGATGATAACAGAAGAGACCACGTCTTTTTGTAAAAGCCATCGGATGGCAACCTGAGGCAAGCTGCGATCTGAAATTGGCGCAAAATTTTATATATTTATATGTTTCTAGTTGGTACTATTCAATTACCAATTATATATTTTTTTTAATTACTTGCTAATAACTGGTAAAATATGCTTATAATGTTTAAAAATAGCAAGTAATATACACAAAAGGCTACTAACCAGCATATGATAAAGAACTATATTGTGAATTGCTAAAATATAATAATTCTTTTAATAATACAAAATTTGAAATAAAATATACCTTGCCTTCCCATAATCAATTTCAAAAAGGTAATTTATTAAATGCTAATTCATACTGAAATTGAATAGTTTAAAAAAAAAAAGAAAGAAGTTTCTTTACTTCTTATACATTTGACTATATTTGAAACCCATGCAAAGACCTTTTGGGTGTTTTCGTCAAAATTTTGAGCTTGATCCCAGAACGGAACTTTTCCACGCCAACTGGCATAATATCTTTTACAAAACTAACAAAGAACTTACTGTATTTATTTCCAATGGCTTCCGCAGCTTCTATCAGATCAAATGTCTTGTCATCAAATTCACTCCAAAGGGGAGCTGACTGTCTCACTCTAGACTTATCCTCAGCCACCCAAGCTAATCTCCCTTCAGCTGGCTTCACTCCTCGCTTGACCTTGCCCGTCAGTAGACCTCTTTTTATTTTTTTAATTTTTTTTTAAAGATATTTTAGGACTTTAAATGTCGTAAATGATGCACAACTGATAATTTTTTTACTGTAATTTTTTTTTTCTTATTCCAATTAAAAGAAATGTGTCGTCACTAATAATTTTTAAAAAAGGTGAACATTTAGGAAAATTTGTTACATTTTACTGGCTACTTTTTTAGCCAGATCTTTTTAACCTTAAAAAGGGATTTGGTCAACTTTATTCTTGAACATAAGTTTGCAGTAAGGTGTTTAGTAAAGCTAACTCCCTTAAAGTCATGTCCGTTAAAGTCATTTAAGGTGACGTTTTGTACAATCTTTGAAGGACATAATTGTGTTGAGGATGATTGTAGATTGGAAACACACTAATAACACTAAAACAATCATTATTAAGGGGTTTTTTTTCCAAATGGGAAAAGGGCAGATGTGTTGGGAGTGCATGTGAATAAACTAACCTTATGTGATGAGTTGGGTGTGCATGTGAATATACTAACCGTATGTGATGATTTGGATGTGCATGTGAAAGACTAACATCATGGTTCTCAAGCAGGGTTGCTCATCTCAAAATGCAAGGTGGGCCTTAATACTTTATCAAAAACGTGTGCGGGCCGAAAGATAATTGGACAGTAGCGAAAGCTATTTAAAAAAATGATAATAATAAAGAATATTTCGTTACTTCGCAGGCCACTGATAGGGCGCAGGCGGGCCGCATGCCGCCCGCGGGCCGTATGCTGTGCAGGCCGGATCTAAAGACAAATAATGACACGCAAAGAAAGATTAGGTTCAAGAGCCTGGAGCAGAGTGTGGTGGGTTGTTTTAAATTATTACGTATAAGAACAATAGGAAAATCCGTCTTTTGTCTCTTAATGTAAGAAATCCCCTGAGATGTTTTGATTTTTATTATGATAAAAATATCTGCTTTTTCAGAGTCGAGTAATTTAAAAATTATTTTTTTCAAAATATTACATCATTATATCTAATGTTATTATCATTCCTACCCTTTCAATGGACTCCATGGTAGCACTCCAATGCCATATTTCTTACAAACTTGGAATGGTTCCAGCTCTGAAAATCTACTTGCCAAATTGTATTGTTGCTGTTTAGAAAATAAGTTGTATATTATTATTTACTTTTTTTATGCCTGCCCCACACAGTCAGAGCAGTTGTGTGGCCCCTGCTACCAATTAGGCGGCAGTCGGCTAAAATATATATATGAGGGATCCACTGATACCCGTGAGGCTGCAGGGGTCTAAAATATATGAAAGAGGTCCACTGATATCCGTGAGGCTTCAGGGGTCTAAAATATATGAAAGAGGTCCACTGATATTTATTTATTTAGGCATTTTTATATAGCGCTTACCTTACAGCTCTAAGCGCTTTACAATTATTAAAAACATGTAAACTATTTAAACTGCTAAAGTAAAATAAAAATGAAAATGATATGCGTGAGGCTTCAGGGGTCTAAAATATATGAAAGGGATCCACTGATATCCGTGAGGCTTCAGGGGTCTAAAATATATGAAAGGGTATCCAAAGATGAAATGAGGGGGAAAAAAAGTAAACTTTAAAAGCTGAATGGACACAAAACCGAAAAGACACGTGACGTCTCTGCATTCACCCAATTCATCAAGACCTACAAACACAAACAAACACACGCAGATCTTTGTTATTTAACTTACAATTCGCCAATAATATACTATTTGTTTACCTGTAAACTAATGATCGAGTTCAATCCCAACTTTTCACTAGTCTCCACTAGTTTCTGCAGCTGACACCCTGTGACGTTGCTGACACCAATGTAGCGGATTTTCCCGATGCGCACCAAATCATTCAGCGTGCTTAGGGTCTCTTCTAGTGGAGTAGCGTCATCAAAAAGATGAGTCTGATTTAGAAATACAAATAATGAAATTTTAACCTTTTGTTCGAGGGCATTTTGTGGCTCGGAACATGGATATATTTTGACAATTAGTTAATTTGTGGCTCGGAGCATGGATATATTATGATGGTTAGTGAAATTGTGCCTCGGAACATGGAAATACTTTGATGGCTAGTGAATTTTTAGTCATTGGAATATTTTGGTGTTTAGACGTGCTTTTTGTTTTATTTTTGTTTAGTTTTTCCTTAAGAAATTGTGGTGAGGAAAGAATTACTTTTTTAAAAATCTTTATTGCATCAAACTTAACTTTATTACGTAAGGACAAAATGCATTCTCAGAATACCCTAAGAGGGTACGAAATTTGTGGCCTACATTCTGGGGAAAATTGTGTTTCTACGATTAGCATTAACTATTCTCACTTGTAACCGTGAGTTTTTTGTTTTTCTTTTATTTGCATTTATTTTTTCAAACCATATTTTCTGGACATATTTAAATGAAAACACATCTTAAAGTTTGGGTTCATCGAAATTACATTAAACCTGCACATAAGACAAACTATGTAACATATTAGACTGTATAACGTTAAAGTGGTCTTAGGAATGTAACTGTAATTTGTAAGGTTAGTATTGAGCCAAGTTCTACACAAATGCAAAGTACCTGGTACAAATCCACGTAGTCCGTGCGCAGACGACGCAAGCTCTTGTCAATGCTGGCAGTTATGTGACGTCTGCTGAGCCCAACATTGTTGACGTTCTTTTCTGTACCCATGTTTATTCTAACTTTCGTAGCAATGACCAAGTTTTCTCTCGTCTGCCTAGAGTTTGGGGAGGTGTGGGAAGGGGATAGAGATGTGAGAATACCTTGAACCTCATCCAGTTGTGTAGATTATACAAGTATCCAACGTTTCTATATAAAAGCATTAATATGTGCTTATAATCGTATCCGAAAACTTGTTTGAAAGAAATTTCGTCGACGGAAAATCGATCGACGGAAGTTTGGTCGAACGTAATTTTGATCGAATTTCATTTTCAGTTCACACGATCCAATATCGAGTCAAATTTCTTTTTGAGTGCAGTATTTTGTTAAACCATATAGTACAAAAAATAAATTTGACGAAAATTTGTTCGTGTGAACTGAAAATAAAATTCGATCAAATTTCCGTTCGATCAAAGCTTATTTTCTGTCAACTTTCTATAGCTTTTTTCCTTCAACCTTCTATAGCTTATTTTCTGTCAACTATCTATGGCTTATTTTCTGTCAACTTCCTAAAGCTTATTTTCTGTCAACTTTCTAAAGCTTATTTTCTGTCAACTTTCAAAAGTTTATTTTCTGTCAACTTTCTAGAGCTTATTTTCTGTCAACTTTCTAGAGCTTATTTTCTGTTAACTTGCTATAGCTTTTTTTCTGTCAACTTTCTATAGCTTATTTTCTGACAACTTTCTATACCTTATTTTCTGTCAACTTGTATAAATTTTTTCTGTCAACTTTCTATAACTTATTTCATGTGTTTCTGTATGAATTGATTTTAGTTTTTATTGACGACGGAACAATCAAGGCCCATAGTAATAATAATAATAAACTCTAGCTGCTCCACTGCCAAAACTGTGACGTCGTTACCGTGTTGTTTACCTTAATGCAGCCTAAAAATACGAGTTTATGGAGCCACAGGCGTAACACAAGGCAGCGTCCACCAAGGGCGCACTGTTTGTTTTTGGTGGGGGGGGGTGACGTTTTCTACATTTTCGATACCCTGCATGTATTTTATATAAGCGGCGTCTTATGTTTTTGGTGTTGTCTGGGATTTGTGGTCTTCGTACACGAGTGAGGGGGGGGGGG
>CAXITT010000170.1:229559-270183 GCA_964033795.1 Lymnaea stagnalis
CGGGGGGGGGGGGGGAATTTCTGAAAGAAACACTGTTTCCCAGCTGACTGTGTATGACGCTGAGCGCTACTTCCTGCCAATTAATGGTTTACTTCCGCTAGCAATTTAAAAAAAAAAAAAGAAGAATGTAACGGAATTGTGGGCGGTATTGAAGCTATAATTTGTTTTAATTTTAACAGACTTTGTTCTGACGGCATGATAATTCTACACAGACGTCTGAGAATGACGCTCACCGATAAATGGTTTAGTACCGCCAGCTCAACGTTATGCCCAGCCGACTGTGAATAACCACTCAGAATTTTAACACAATTTGTATACGGTCCACTTTTAAATGGTCATCACGGAGTCATCCGTCCGAACAGCCGAGCCGAAGGGATAGATCCACGTTTACAGTCCACATCTGTTGACTCAAAATTACTTCATAAAATTAGTAAATTAATTAAGTTTGGGTGGGTGCGGAGCTGTAACCTGTTCCAACAACAACAAATAAATAAAATTTAATGAATTCAGATTGAACATCTGACTACCATTAGGGTTCCCATAGTTCAAACACACACACACACACACACGCACACACACGCACGCACACACAAAATTAAAAATATGTCAGCGTTTGGCTTACTTCTCCAGCCATGTTCCAATAATTTCTTCGGACCTTCCGGTGCCGTATACGTCTGCGGTGTCAATGAAGTTGCCACCCCACTCCACAAACCGGTTAAGGATCTTGTGAGACTCAGCCTCGTTGCTCTGCCCAGGTGAACCCAACTGTGGATTTGATGAAGCAAATATCAATCAGACTCCATGATTATGGCGCATCGGGCTAAAAGAACATTTCCTTTGCCCTACAACTATCATTAAACAGGCCCCAGGAAGTAGCTATAATCTGTAGTCATGGCCTCCCATCAGTGGCGTGGCTTAGGGTTAGTGCCACCCGTGGCGTGCCGGGATTTTTGGCGCCCCTAAACAAAACACCATAAAAACTCTGCAGTAGGCCCCAAAAAATGCCACCCCTTTAATATATTAACAGAAACGTGAAGCCAGGTGTCTTAGAACAAAGAAATCTATTTTAAGCTTCTTGGTGAGGGCCAAATTTGAATCAACTAAGTGTGTCAAATATTAACCACACTGTTATAGAGAGCTTGTTTACATAATATTTCTCGTGTGTGCCCTCTGATTGACCCCGCATGAGACGCTGTGTTCACAAAGGGGTGTGGCTTAGGTCTTTGAAGTGGCTTGTTTACAATCGGCTTCCAATTACGCATTGGGTAGATTGTTTTCGGGTAATTTCTGGAATATACTCCTTAACCCGAGATATGTAAACAACACGTCATAAGCCCTTCTCGAAGCATCTTACTCTACATATATATAAGGGATTGACAGGCACGAAGTGTTTTATTCTTTGTGTAGTTGTGTGCTCCTACTTATATGTGTTTATTTCGTATTATTTATTGGCATCATTCTTTCTAATTGTATTAACTGTGTACCGGTACGACATCTGCCATACTGTAAGTTGAAGATTGTAATTTTATTTTATTTTATTTTGTAATTATCTTAAGACATAATAAATCTTATTAATTGTAACTAGAAACTATTTTGGGTCATATCTTTAATATTGTTGATTCTGTGGTATCGTCCTTTGTTAGGCACTGATTACAACGAGCCAATTAAAATTAAAATAGGAGATTAATTTCTCCCAATACAAGTCAGTGCGTAACACACACCAATTCCCATTGCCATCAACTTCATCAAAGCTTCATTTGGTCGAAGTATTCCTAGGATGGGTTGAGTAAACAAAATGTAATTTGTAAGCTAATTTAAAGCATTACTTGCATAGTCCTGTCATATATCTGAAAATAAGGTTCCCATCTCGAATTAACAATTATGTATGTATTTGAATTGATAATGTAATCAGGAGCAAAAGCAAAAATAATGTGACGTATCATGTGTTCACTGCGATTCAACTAGACGTGTTTAACAACTGCACTGTCATGTCTGAAGATTATCTGCTTCATTAACTGTGCATGCGTATCTTCCAATTACCCGGATAACTATTGCAGAGCTGTGTCTGGCGACCCATTTAATAACAGGGATGGTGCTAAGGGCAACGAACGGGGCGACCTCCCAATGCTTGTTGAGTCACCGTTCGTAGCCCTAATGATATGTTAATTAATATAGCCAGACCGTGCCTACTGCTATTGCGCAATTCACAGTCAATACAGTTATCGTTAATGATCAGTCTTTTCCCTCTCCCGTGTCATCTTTCCAATTTCCAATGAAGAGTGAAGAGCTTAGAGTGAAGAGCTAAGAGTGAAGAGCTAAGAGTGAAGAGCTAAGAGTGAAGAGCTAAGAATGAAGAGCTAAGAGTGAAGAGCTAAGAATGAAGAGCTAAGAGTGAAGAGCTAAGAGTGAAGAGCTAAGAGTGAAGAGCTAAGAGTGAAGCTGCTTGTCATGCAAAAAAAGTCGAGCTGTGGATTTTTTAAATCTGTGCTTGCGGTGGTCTTGTGGTACGACGTCCTGTCTGCTGTCAACACCGTCAGAAAGATCCTTGTGGTATGACGTCCTGTCTGCTGTCAACACCGTCAGAAAGATCCTTGTGGTATGACGTCCTTTCTGCTGTCAACACCGTCAGAAAGATCCTTGTGGTATGACGTCCTGTCTGCTGTCAACACCGTCAGCAAGATCCTGCAGACCTCAACTATGCAACTTGTTACAGCCATTACACATTTCCGAGGTCAAATCCATTTCTTCACAAATACACTGGTATAGCTCGTCTGCTTTGGGCTGTTTTGTTATTTGATTTTGACAAGCGTGAGATTAGCAACAGTCGAGACCCTTAGCCGTAATCATGCTCTGTGCAACTTTTCACGTTTAAAAGAAAAAAAAAAGAAATGTCGGAATCTAAGCTAGTTACCAAATATCAGGAGTGACGTCCCATTATGACCATTAAGACTCATGATGACGTGTCCCATTATGACCATTACTACCCAGGGTGACGTTCCCATTATAACCATTAAGACCCAGGATGACGTGGCCCATTATGATCATTAAGACCCAGAATGACGTGTTTCATTATGACCATTAAGACTGAGAATGACGTGTTTCATTATGACCATTAAGAATGAGAATGACGTGTTTCATTATGACTATTGTGACCATTAAGACCAGGATGAAGTGTCCAATTGTGACCATTGAGACCCAGGATGAAGTGTCCCATTGTGACCATTAAGACCCAGGATGAAGTGTCCCATTGTGACCATTAAGACCCAGAATGATGTGTCCCATTGTGACCATTAAGACCCAGGATGAAGTGTCCCATTGTGACCATTAAGACCGTGTCCCATTGTGACCATTAAGACCCAGGATGAAGTGTCCCATTGTGACCATTAAGACCCAGAATGATGTGTCCCATTGTGACCATTAAGACCCAGGATGAAGTGTCCCATTGTGACCATTAAGACCTAGAATTATGTGTCCCATTGTGACCATTAAAAACCCAGGATGAAGTGTCACCTTGTGACCATTAAGACCCAGGATGAAGTGTCCCATTGTGACCATTAAGACCTAGAATGATGTGTCCCATTGTGACCATTAAAAACCCAGGATGAAGTGTCCCATTGTGAACATTAAGACCCAGGATGAAGTGTCTCATTGTGACCATTAAGACCAAGAATGATTTGTCCCATTGTGACCATTAAGACTCAGAATGAAGTATCCCATTGTGACCATTTAGACCCAGGATGAAGTGTCCCATTGTGACCATTAAGACCAAGGATGAAGTGTCCCATTGTGACCATTAAGACGCAGGATGAAGTGTTCCATTGTGACCATTAAGACCCAGAATGATGTGTCACATTGTGAACATGAAGACGCAGGATGAAGTGTCCCATTGTGACCATTAAGACCCAGGATGATGTGTCCCATTATGACCATTAAGACTGAGAATGACGTGTTTCATTATGACCATCAAGACCCAGGATGAAGTGTCCCATTGTGACTAATAAGACTCAGGATGAAGTGTCCCATTGTGACCATTAAGACCCAGGATGAAGTGTCCCATTGTGACCATTAAGACCCAGAATGATGTGTCCCATTGTTAACATGAAGACGCAGGATGAAGTGTCCCATTGTGACCATTAAGACCCAGGATGACGTGTCCCATTATGACAATTAAGACTGAGAATGACCTGTTTCATTGTGACCCTCAAGACACAGGATGAAGTGTCCCATTGTGACCATTAAGACCCAGGATGAAGTGTCCCATTATGACCATTAAGACTGAGAATGACGTGTTTTAGTTTGACCATCAAGACCCAGGATGAAGTTTCCCATTGTGACTAATAAGACCCAGGATGAAGTGTCCCATTGTGACCATTAAGACCCAGGATGAAGTGTCCCATTGTGACCATTAAGACCCAAGATGAAGTGTCCCATTGTGACCATTAAGACCCAGAATGACGTGTCCCATTATGACCATTAAGACTGAGAATGACGTGTTTCATTATGACCATCAAGATCCAGTATGAAGTGCCCCATTGTGACCATTAAGACCCAGGATGAAGTGTCCCATTGTGACCATTAAGACGCAGGATGAAGTGTCCCATTGTGACCATAAAGACCCAGGATGAAGTGTCCCATTTTGACCATTAAGACCCAGGATGAAGTGTTCCATTGTGACCATCAAGACCCAGGATGAAGTGTCCCATTGTGACCATTAAGACCCAGGATGATGTGTCCCATTGTGACCATTAAGACCCAGAATGACTTGTCCCATTATGACCATTAAGACTGAGAATGACGTGTTCCATTACGAACATTGAGACCCAGGATGAAGTGTCCCATTGTGACCATCAAGACCCAGGATGAAGTGTCCCATTAGGATCATTCAGACCCAGAATGACATGTTAGGATCATTCAGACCCAGAATGACATGTCGCATTATTACCATTAAGACTGAGAATGACGTTTTTCATTACGACCATCAAGACCCAGGATGAAGTGTCCCATTGTGACCATTAAGACCCAGAATGACGTGTCCCATTATGACCATTAAGACCGAGAATGACGTGTTCCATTACGAACATTGAGACCCAGGAAGACTTGTCCCATTATAACTAATAAGGCCCGGGGATGACGTGTCTCATTATGACCATTAAGGCCCAAGGGTGACCATGACTTTTCTTAATTATTAATATCATATTCATATTGGCACGGGTATATAATGTCGAAGGCCCCGCAAGATTTAATTTTCCCAAGGCCTTTCACACCACTAGAGCCGGATCTCTAGGAATGAATACAGAACGCTATTGCTTAAACAACATTTTGTTTTGTTCCCCTATATTTCTTTTGGCCACACTTAATCATCCAATTCACGTCTGCTCTACTCTAAGCATCCCTGACTTACGTGTGATTCTCCAAAGGTCATGGTTCCCAGGCACAAGTTGGACACCTTAAGACCCGAGCGTCCGAGAAAAACATAACCCAACTTTTGCAGTGGTGAGATGGACGTCATTTCGTCTTCCTTCTGTGGAAATAATATGTGTACAAGTTAAACTTACAAACCAGATTGGCCGAGAATAATAACTATTTGGGAATATAACAGAGTTTAGGTGGTAAAAGATGGTATTCGGGTGACATTGCGTCATCAAAACAAATGACGGTGAGCACACAAGTAAATGACGTACATTTTATAAAGTAATGGGGGGTTAAAAAAAATGATGCTGATACATTCGCCACTATTGAAAACTTCTTCACACTTAAGAGTTGGAGGGTAATAAAATACCTGCATGTTCAACAGTTGGAGAGAACAAGAAATGAAAACAAGCAATAGTCCAAAATTCCCTTCTCTTGACTAGGAATGAGACCCTTGGTGTTATGGCATTCAACTATATAGTCATGCAGTCACTTTGATATTCCCATGTATGTAATTAACAATACTTAAGAGCAACACACAAAACTATATAGTCCAAAGTTTTCAAGCTGGCGCATCCACAAACCAGGTTTCAGTAGCGTTGTTGTTACATATCGAGGCCAGGGACGGCGCTTGGAGATTATTTTATCTGTGGCTTGAAGCCCTTGGGTCATTAAAGTGTCCTCAGGTGTTCCTTTTTGGTAGTTCGAGACAGCTTTAGTTACTTACCGAGACCAGAGATAACGCTTAGAGATTATTATATCTGTGGCTTGCAGCTCATTGTAGTATCCTCAGTCGGTCCTCTGGGGTAGTTTGAGACCCATGAACCAAGGTCTTTTCGTGGAATATTAAGGTGCAACCGTGGCTGTAATAGGAGTATGCCATAAATTGTTCAATTCATACTTACCCGTACTTATACTTACCCGTACTGACACGAGAAGCTTTATGATATCCACACTATAAACATGGGCAACGCTGATGAAAATCTGTTCAGGCGCTATTTAAAGGGTAGGTGTAGTTTGGTATCGATCTTTTCGGACGTGGTAAAAAAAATAAACAGGCCGTTAATGGTATCGTGATCGTGGAGATGGTATCGTATTTCCTGGAGAAGGACGGGAATCTGCGTGTTCGACAGTAGTAATGTGATACAAGGAGCTGACATCGTAACCGATTTGGTTGCGCCCTTGGAAGCACACACGTTACAGTATCGTTTAACGTCTATGCGGATTAACGGGGCGCATCGGGGAGAGGGGGGGGGGTGTGCAAGTTCCAAAATAAAAAAAAAAAACTTTGGCAAGGGCTTATTCATAACCTATAAATAGCTAAACCCGTGTTTCCCCACATATGGCAGAAAAAAATGAGGGGGGGGGGGGTCTAAGATGTTGTCGCTCACACAACGCAGGTTGTGAATGTGAGCGTCACTTGTGTAAATCTAGTTTAAAATGGTAGTAAGGGGTAGTGGCCGCAATCAGGCTAGAAAAATTAAAATGAGCGAAACAGAGTTTGGGGGAAGACAAAGAGAAAACGGAAAGAAAAAAAAAAGAGAACGCAACAAAACAACGAACGTGTCGGCAAGAAGCCTTCACCTGCGAACAAACAATGGTCTTCTCGGATAATACATTTCCATCTAGTTTAAACGCAGGAAAGAAATTATGGTCACAACTATTGGAGTACGGGCACAGTAAAGTAGTTATATTCCATTCAGGTCAAGGCGACCTTAGATTGTTGGTGTTTTTTTTTACACCCTCATATAACCTACATTCAAATTTGTAACAGTACGGTTAACAACTATTAATGACATGGTCATATGACATGGAGACCCTCCACGTACACATATGTACACACACATGTACAATTTATCTTTTATAAATTTTGAAAGCGTATCTATCGGTTTCCGATAGGCATTAGAAGATTGGGTTTAAGTTCCTCTTCATTTTCTTAAAATAATAGGTTGTTCTGCTCTCGTTCGTTCACAGTCTTAAAACATGCTTGTCATTGTTAATCAGCAAACCGCTGTGGACTTTGGTCTCATTTAAAAAAAAAATGTTTCTAAATTTATGCAAACAAGCGTGCGATGGGGTTAATTATTTTGAGTTGTTAGACATTCGTTATTTTTTTTATGAATTGAAAAGAAATTCTAAAAATAATATAACCCAACGCTAGTTTACATTTTTAAAAAAAAAATTTGTTTTTGGGTAGTGGGGGGTAATTTTGCTTTATCTAATAATTAAGCATTTTTGAGCACACGCATATTTATAACGGGCCTCTGAAGTTAGCGTACAAACTGTGACAGAAAGGGCGTTGTTGTGAGGGTATGGGCCTTAAGTATGGTCGTACACCCAGTGGTATTGTGAGGGTTTGATTCGTACCTAAGGTCGTACACCCAGTGGTATTTTTGTGATTGTGCCTAGTGCAAGGGCCGCTTCTCTCTGTGATGGTTCCATTGCCCAGGCGTTAGGGATAACAACGAAAGAAATTACTAACCAATCCAACAAATCATCAGCAGCAATCATTAAAAAATATGTACTGATGAATTTAGTGCAACCACTCCATGAGTAATGGCTCCTTCCTAACTCTAACACTTGGCAAAATGTCTATCGCTAGCTCTGCCTTTGACCACTTTCACTGCGTCCGTCACTTCAGATTGACTGTCCTAACTCAAATGTCTCTGGTCACGAAGAGTTCTTTGTGAGATACGCTTCTCGAGCTCCGTGGGTGGTCCAGGAATGCTATCTATTAACACATCCCTGTCGCCTCATTTCCGGTCAATTAGGAACTGCCGTCGTTAGCCCCCAAAGTTATCACACGAAAGCCCTGAACATAATACTATGTCATGAAACAATCCGTTCTATGTCAAAAATGTGAGAATCTATTAACCTCAAACCCATCCCGTTAACAACTCCCTCCCCAAAAATCACAGCTAGTTCCGTGCGTCCTTTAAGTTACCTGACCAAGAATGGACACTCTGTTCTATACCCCCAGCCCCAGTCATTTGGGACACATACTCTATGCATGTTTAGTTATTTAGTAATTTATTTCTTGACAAAAGAAAAGTCACAATATGTGACAATTGGCGGGGGGAGGGGGGGGGGGTTGGCAGAGGTGCGCGAGATCGTCCAAAATAGTGTGACGTCATTTATGGCTCTAGTATGGTGATTTATGTATTCATTTATGTATGTGTACACATAGTAGGCTAATGAAGGTTCCGGCTTCAAGCATACCGTACTGTTTACGCTTTAACGAGTTTACCAAAGTACAAGCCTTGTTTATTTGCATACCGAGCTGCTCAGTTCACATAATTTATATCATTAAATGAGCCTATCAAATGTTGTTGTTTTTTTTTTCTTCTAAAGATAGCTCAGACCTTAAATGTGCACTCTAGTGCAGCGTTCCCCAAACGGTGGTCCGTGGACCGGCACCGGTCCGCAAGCCTTACGTTACCGGTCCAGAGAGCATGAATATTGATGTTTAAATAGAAAGAAAATTTAATTAATAAATCTGGCACCGGTCCCTGGTGCAGTTTCGAAACTTGTCCACCGGTCCGTGAAACTTAAAAGTTTGGGAAACGCTGCTCTAGTGGACCTGTGATCGGTCCCATCTCACGTGAACGTCGGGTCCAATGAACAAGCGGACACACTGGGAGAACACCAAGCTGCCCCACCACAGCCAACAAACCCATTCATCTGATACCAAAAACGGGTCGGCGTCGACTGACTGGATCGCCAACTTAAAAGACTACACGTTAAAGAAGTATATTTAAATCTGCACTAGATTTCCTCATTTCTCCCTGTTTTGTATATCCCGATAAAACGGGTTCAGAGTAACTATCATTCATGAATGGCAGAAAAGACCAAAGTATTAAGGTATATGCAAATTACATAATCTTTCAAGTAATAATAGACGTAATACTATTTTTATGAGAGGCAAAAGATCCTTGGAGCAAACTATCAAATGAAATGTTGCATTATCTCTATCTAAAAGAGCGCTTCCTAAATTCTTTTTATTCCAATTTAAAATGATTTCTAAAATAAAAATTGCCTATTAACAACTGCTAGTGCACAATTAAAAATGAAAGAACAATTTTAAATCTTCTCCTACAGTAAACTATAAAAGTTTGTGTTTTTTTTCATATTTCTTTTTAATGATCTCTTCCAAAGCATAAGGGGAGTTAGTAAGCCAACAGCACACATGAGTTTCTTATCTTTGTTAAGATGGTGGCTATGAAGTAGATCTTCTCTGATAAAATTCTTGATGATAACCTGAGTTTGTGACATGCAGCCCATATGAATTTTAAAAAATGCCTGGTATTTTCAGTCAGGTCATACACTTGCTCAGAGGTTGCTACAATCTTGTACAAACTTGATTAATGCAGAGTCATGATAAAAAAAAGTTTCTAGGCCATATTTTTTGTACGCGTGCACGGGATATCACAATATTAATAATAAGGCTTCACAACAAGACTTTTAAATAATAAGTTTGCTGTTGTTCTTTTTTTTTTTTTTTTTTTTTTTTTTTTTTTTTTTTTTTTTTTTTGCAGTTTTTTAAAATTCAATCACATTTGAGTTTCAGGTATTTTTGAATGAATTTAATTTCTGTTCAAGCATACACTACCACAACATATTACTCTTGACAAAATGCAGTACATATTAAAAATGATGAAGAACTAAAAGTCATCAAATTTGAAAATACAGCTTTTGTTAATTCGTCTGTCTGTAGAATGTTATTTTGTTTTTGTTTTTTTAAAGAATAGCTGTCACTTCCTTCCAAATCAGAATACTACAGCCATGGAGACAAATATCCTGGGCACTTTTTGATTAGCTTAAAAATGAGCCAAAATTTCTCGGTGTTACTGTTTTCGAGATTGCCCTTCATGACCTAGATTAGATGGAAGCTTGTCAAAGCCCAAGAGTTAATGAGGAAGCATTATTTGAGAGAAAAGTTTATTTGATTAGAATTGTATAGCATACAATTAAATTAAAATAATTTATAAAATTCAAAACTAATGTTGGGTCAAAAAATTTATTCAAATTTATTAAAAATGCATAGCTTCTGTTTGTTAATGACATATATCTGAGGTTTCTTGCAAAGAATAAATACTGAAATTCAATCAACAAACAAAATTGACTATTTGCATAAGGGGGAAATAAATAAATGCTAGGATATTTATTTTTTATTAAGTGCATCTATCCCTGTTGTACTGCAGCCAATGTATGGCTTTGAACTGCCTCACCACTTCCTTCCGCTGAGACTTAACTAATGCTTTTACTTTCCATGCTTGGATTCCCAGTTGCTGTAGATCTTTGATTAAGTACTCATCACAGTAAATGTAACCTGTCCCTTACATCAATAATCACATTAATAAAGATTACAAGGAATTAATCAACATAGTAATAAGTCAGTAGTCTGGAATAATGCCATATAATCTTTGCTATGACCAAGAACAAAACTGAGTGTCAATCAAACACTGACTGGGACAGATGCATCATCAGCCATACAGGGATCTGACGTAGTGGTCAGCAGTGTTTGGATTTCTGCGGTCTTCATTGAATCGAAACACCATTTCATAAGGGTAGGGCTGATTCGGTTTGGAAAGGTCATCAAGTTGTTGAATCTGAAATTGAGAAGATTTAGAAATTATTTGATATGAGGAGAACTTGGTGAAACTTGATGTTATTGATTAATGGGTCTTAACAAGGGATTGTTTAGGTGAGATTGATTTAGTAAAAGTACAAGCTTCTAACAGTTCACCAATATCATGTTGATTTATAATGCTATTAAATGTGGGAAAACTTAGATTTTAAACAAAAAAATTAAGTTTTAATTTTAAATATAACCAAATTTGAAATTCTTTTAGTGCAGGGAGTCTCAAGTCTTAACGCTTTAACAGAAATCTGGGTAACAGTCATTTTCTATTTTTAATATCCTTTTATTTTATGTTGGAGTTCCACTAAAATACTGAAGGTCATTTAAAGGCTTCGTCATAAGTTTTAGGTTTAAGCACCTCTGCCTTTTTTATACCTCTTCCTTGGTCAATGACCAGCCATTGCCTGCCCCCAAGTTGTCATCAAGCTGAGCGAGATTTCTTGCTCCAAGAATGACTGAAGACACAACATCTTTCTGCAGCAACCAGCGGATGGCAACTTGTGCAACACTGCGCTCTGTAATAGTTGGTGCACAATGAAAAACATCCTAAAATTATCACAGTAAAAAATTACACCTACCTTGACCTAATATTGCCTTTCAAAATTTAAAGGGTTTCAAAGAAATATAAACTCAGATATTATAATTTAATTTATTACATGAATATGCTAAAAATACTGCAGACTGCAATTACATGGGTTTAAAAGAAATATATAAAAACAGTATCTCTTCAGGGTGAGAAGAGAAAACATACAAGATAACAGGCTTCACATATTCATAGCAAATCCCTTCACCATGTATGTTTTATCACTCTGTAGGGACTATTTAGAGTTAATATTTCAGTAAATGAAACTGGAACTTGAAAAAGGCCTTCATAGCCTTTCGAGAAACATACATAACCTCAATTATAAGTCCCACTATAAACAATTGTAAATGTGCATTAATGTAATTAAAACTTAACTAATAATTTACCATATTTCTTGCCAATGGCTTCAGCAGCTTCAATGAGGTCGAACGTCTTGTCACCGAAGCTAGTCCACAACGGAGCTGCCTGGGTTTCCTTCTTCTCATCATCAGCTACCCAGGCTAATCTTCCTTCGGCTGGCTTTACACCTCGTTTGATTTTTCCAGTTAGCAAACCTCTGTAACAAAATTGTAAATCATTTACAAATGTTTCCATGAAGCATTTCACCCAAGGCCAGTATACATAAGTTATATAAAATTTGATTATGACTTATGAGATTACGTCCAAAAATTTATTAAACTCTCTCTTATTTTATTTCAGCAGTGCAGTTGGTTTCTTGTTTGTCAAAATATTGTCAAATTTTGCAGAAAAATTAAGCTTTTTGACAATACTTGATGATAATAAATATGAGCATTTGATGAAGTGGGTGACCCATATTAAAACTCCGCCAAGGCCGTTCCTAAGCCCGGGTGCAATAGGAGGAGGGTTGGCGTGAGGCCAGCTAGGAGGAGGGTTGGCGTGAGGCCAGCTAGCAGGAGGGTTGGCGTGAGGCCAGCTAGCAGGAGGGTTGGCGTGAGGCCAGCTAGCAGGAGGGTTGGCGTGAGGCCAGCTAGCAGGAGGGTTGGCGTGAGGCCAGCTAGCAGGAGGGTTGGCGTGAGGCCAGCTAGCAGGAGGGTTGGCGTGAGGCCAGCTAGCAGGAGGGTTGGCGTGAGGCCAGCTACCTCACCCGTAAAAACCAATTGCTACAGAAACATAGTCAACAAGAAAAAAACAAAAAATTTCAGCCCATGTGGGCAGCAGAAATGAGAACTTACAAACTCACACTGCTTGGCATCTGTGAAACAAGATGGAAACAAGCTGAACAGATAACTTTGGCATCTGGAAAAGGGCTAATGAAGTCGGGGCATGGGGAGGAAAATTCTACACACAAGGGAGGAGTCCCTTTTATTTGTCTATTATGGCACAGGAGGCTTTGATAGGATGGGAAGCCCATGGACCAACAATAATAACAGCAACATTCTGAACCAAGAAAAAGAAAATAAAGATGAATACAGTGTTAAGCACCCACCAACGATAGCAAAGAAGACAAAAAAGAAACATTCTACAATAGACTACAAGCAATAATAGAAAAATTCCCAAGTAGAGGCCTTAACATCTTAATGGAAGATCTAAATGTCAAGATCGGAAAAGACAACAGTGGAAATGAGGAAATCATGGGACGCCACGGTGTAGGAGAGAGGAATGAGAATGATGAAAGACTAGCAGACTTCTTAAAATGAGCTTGTTATTGGAGGTAGTGAATTTCAACATACAAACATCCACAAGATATCCCATGACAACAAACAGCAAAACCAAATAGATCACATATGTATTAGCAAGAAATTTAGAAGGTCTCTACAAGATGTACACGCAAAAAGAGGAACCGATTTCGCATCTGATCATCATCTTTTTGGGGGCAAGATTAAAGTTAAAACTGAAAAAAAACAGAACAGCCAACTGCTTAACGAACAAGATTCAATGTAAAGCTTCTGGCAATGAGTAGAAAAGAGAGGAGTTCAGGAATAAGTTTCAAGCACCGGTAGACCAAACAGAAGATGACCATGTAGAACATAAATGATAAAATATAAAGATAATAATAATAATAATAATAATAAAGTTCATTTCAAAAACACGCTTCATCCCCAAAGGCTCGAAGCGCGGTACAAAGTCAACAAAAAACAAATCTATAATTTACCACATTTAAAACAAACGCAACACTACAAAAACTAAGTACAAGCATACAATGGCAAAGTCTTTCTAGCCATTTCAACCATAAGCAACATATGTAACATCCTTTTGCAAGAAGTCTTAGGATCAGTAAAGCATAAATACAAAGTCTGGCTCTCACTTTACACATTGCAAAAATTAAAAGAGAGAAAAGAAATGGAAAGTCTAGTTCACAGCTGCCACAAAAGGGCGCAGAAAACAAAAGCGCAAAAGAAATATAAAGAAGCAAACCAAGAGGTAAAAAAATAGCATTAAAAATATAAAAATTCCTACATAGATGGCCTATCATCGACAGCAGAAGAAGCAGCGAGTAAGGGCTTCTTGAAAGAGCTATGTGACATAATAAGAAGGCTGTGAGGGAGATACAAAAGGCCGAAAAGACGTGTAAAAGATAAAGAAGGAAGATCAATAACAGAAAGGAAAAAGGAACAAAAAAGATGATTAGAATACTTTAAGGAACTATTAAACAGACCCCATCCCACAGACACACCAGACATACAACCAGCAAATGAAGACTTACAAATAGAAGAAAGTGCACCAAACAAGGAAGAAATAGCTCTGGCAATCAAGCAGCTCAAATTATGGAAAGAACCGAGACCGGATAACATCACAGCAGAGATGATGAGAGCTGACATGAATACAATAGTCAACATGCTGCACCCTCTGTTTGAAAAAATATGGGAAGAAGAGAGACCTCCATAAGATTGGAAAGAATGATACCTCATCAAGATACCAAAGAAGTGGTATCTTAGCAATTGTGCAAATTACAGAGGTATCACACTGCTTTCTGTACCAAGAAAGGTCTTTAACAGAATTATTTTGAATAGAATGAAAGACCAGGTCGACATGCAGCTACGATATCAAGAGGCTGGCTTCCGCCAAAACAGATCATGCACAGTAAAAATTGCAACATTAAGAATCATTGTAGAACAGTCCCTTGAATGGAACTCCCCCTATTTATAAATTTTATAGACAACGAAAAGGGCTTTGATGGCCTGGAGCAACAAATCTTGTGGAAACTTCTTCGGCTCTATGGAGTACCAGGGAAACTAGTCAGGATCATTCAGAGCTCTTATGAAGAAATGACATGCAGGGTGGTCCACGAAGGTAGACTCACAGATGCCTTTACAGTTCAAACATGATTCAGAGAGAGACTCAATATTCTCTCTATTTCTATTATCCTTAGCATTGACTGGATATGGAAACATCCACAGACAAAAAGAAGAATGTAATACAGTGAACATTCTGGGAATACTGAATGACCTAGACTTTGCAGATGAAATTGCACTTCTGTCCCACAACCAGCAACAAATGTAGAAAAAGACAAAAGACGTAGCCACCATTTCAGCAAGGCTCGGACTCAATATAAATAAAACCAAACAAAGATCATGAAAGTAAACTCAACCAACAAAGAGCATATATCTCTGTCACGAAAGGCGCTGGGAGAAGTGGAGACCTTGACATACTAAGGCAGCACCATCGACATAAATGGAGGAGCCGACACGGACGTAAGGGCCGGAATTGTAAAAGCTAGGTCAGCATTTGTGCTATTAAAGAAAATATGGGAATTGAAGGAGCTGAAGCTGCAAACCAAAGTTGGAATCTCTAACACAAAAATAAAAACAGTCCTACTATATGGAGCAGAAACTTGGAAAACAACAGCGAGCATTACGCAGAAAGTGCAGACCTTCATAAAGACATGCCTTATAAAGTTCCTGAACATCAAATGGCAAAATACCATCACCAACAAAGATCTACTAGAAAAGACATACCAGGTGTCCATTGATGAAATCATCATAAAGAAAAGATATAGGGTTATAGGGCATACTCTAAAAAAAGATAGCATCAAAAGACAATGCCTAAAGTGGATCCACAGGGAAAAAGAAGGCAAGGAAGGCCTAAGAATACGTGAAGACGCGAGCTACAGGCAGACACGCCATATATGGGTTACTCATGGAAGCAGTTGGAAAAGAAAGCATAGGACCGTGATGAGTGGATAATTCTTGTGGACGACATATGCCCTAGACGGGGTAAAAGGCAGAATAAGAAGAAGAAGACCGATATTAATGTTGAATAGACTTAAACAGAAGCTAATATTTGTAATTCCTTCTCACCCTTTGAGTGGACTCCAAGGTAGGACTCCAATGCCAGCAGTCTTACAAACTTGGAATGGTTCTAGCTCAGAGTCACGACTAACCAAATTATATTGTTGCTGGGATGACAGATAATTTATTCTAAATAATGCAAATAATGAGTTGCAGTTTTTTAATGACATGTAATTTAATGAGGATGGTAAATCTAAAACAATTTGCTTGATTTGATTTTATAAATTTTTTCTAAGAAAACGAAATGAAGTTTGACTTTATCACATTCTAGATGCATTCATCGTTTAAGATAAATTTAAATTGAAATCTTTTTAAAACTTCTTCTTTGCCTTATTTATTCCCAGTACCAGGGGTAAATAGGCAATTAACAATTTTATTTTCTCAGTTCTATTATTTCCTGCTTAATTCACTTACTGCCATTTTCTTCAACTCTCTCTATTGAAATAGCTTTAAATTTTATAAGTATCCCTTCTAGAAAATGTATCACAATCTTTTATGTAAAGATTTTAAAATTACTAATAAGAAGGAACAACTCATGAAATGTACATATATTTCTCAATTAGGTACTAATTTGAAAGAAAAAAAAAATGAAGATTTACCTGTAAACTAACAATAGAATTCAATCCTAATTTTTCAATAAGGTCTACAGCCTTCTGCAGCTGCCATCCAGTAAAATTACTGACTCCAATGTATCGGACTTTTCCTATTCGCACCAGGTCATTAAGAGTTTGGAAAGTCTCTTCTAGAGGGGTGGCATCATCAAACATATGTGTCTAAAACAGGTAAAGAGACAACGATAAAAGATTTTTATTGGGTGAATCATATGCTTTAAATAAATGTAAACATTTAGAATTGTGTTAATTTTTGCGCCCCTTATTCAATTTTTTTTTATTAGGCCAATATTAAGAAAAAATAATTTTATAATAACAAATCTATTAATCATAACAAATGCGCCAACACAATGGAATATTCTCCCATTACTTATCCGCAGTATAACAACCAGCACAGCCTACAAATTTGCCCTTAGGACAAATCTCTTCAAACTGTATTATACCGACACTTTCTAAACCCCCTCTGACTGATAAACAACACTCTAGTCTGCTGGGTGCTGTCCATGGCTGGAAACGGGGGAGATAGTAGTTAGGAAAGGAAAGGGTGGGGGGGTGAGTTCAAGCTTTTCACCAATTGTTTTTAAATGTATGTTTCTGTATTTGCAAAGTTGTATGTGAAGCGCAGTGAACCTGGCACTGGGTTCGGGTATTGTGCTATAGAAATCTACCGAATAATAATTTAAAATCTATACTTTAAACAAAACCTCTATTGATTTGACAATGTAATAGCAAAATAATATCTGCGAGAATGTCCACTATGTTGTAAAAGCTTTATATAACATTAAATCTATAGTTAGTTACATCAAACCAAATAATATTAAGAACTGTTTACCTTGTTCATTACAAGGGAGCTTTATAAAAATACCTGGTATAAATCAACATAATCAGTTTGTAGTCTACGTAAACTGTTGTCAATGCTTGCTGTTATGTGACGTCTGCTAAGTCCAACATTGTTGGCATTTTGTTCAGTTCCCATGTTAGAACGTACTTTGGTAGCAATGACAAAATTTTCTCTAGGCTGCCTGGGATAAAAACATGTTTTAACTGCAATGTTAGTTTTATCTTGAACAAGTCATTTAAAATATTTTTAAAATGTGTAAAACTGTTATATTTACTTTCTTTAGTAGTTAATTGTTTTTAAGTTAAATTAATACAATTTAAATTTGCTGCAGTCAAACTCAATTTATACTATTTATGTTTTTTTCCATCAAAATAAAAGAAAAAGAGGAGGAAGTAGACCTACTTTGCAAGCCATGATCCAACGATTTCTTCTGATTTTCCACGACCATAAATATCTGCAGTATCTATGAAGTTTCCACCCCATTCCACATATCGATTAAGGATCTGATGGGAAAGGTCCTCATCACATTGTCCAGGGGTTCCCCACTGCTGTTTGTTGAATTTTATTCATTGATGTAAAATTTTGTCTATATACAATTTTAACTTAATATTTAACATACGGATAATATCAACAAATCTTAATTTATTTATGTATTAATTATTTAATTATACACATTCTTGTTGAAATTTTGGTAAGGATAGGATCGCTCTTATTTAAATTTGTTTCCGCTTAAATATTCTATATTAATACTTACAGCAGATTCACCAAATGTTAAAGCCCCCAAGCACAAGTTAGAAACCTTCAGACCAGAGCGTCCCAGAAAAACAGAAGGTAGCTTCTGCTCAGCTGATAATGAAGACATTTTTTAAGGAAATAGTCTTTAGCAAAGGCACTGCAAGAGAGAATAAATGGAAATAAATTATTTTCTGATCACAACTATATATATATATATATATATATATATATATATATATATATATATATATATATATATATATATATATATATATATNAAAACAACTAAACATTGAGCATCACATTTAAAACTATGAACTATTTAACTGCCACTGTCTATTATACTAAACTAGTGCCTTATGATACTAAAAAAATTAAATTTACAATACAGGATTGATTATTGGATCTTGGGCGATATTGGCCTTGGCCAGTATCGACCTTTTACACCTAATAGTCATTAAACTATCTGATGTATAGCCCAAGCCTGATAAGTAATGAGGGGCCATCCATTATAGACGTCACATAAAAGACCGCCCCTCCCTCCATTGCCACAAATCGTCACAAAATATATACCCCCTCAAATATAAGGTCAAAAATCTCTTCCCCCCCCCCCGCCCCCTTCATAGAAATTCCGTGTCCACTACTGTCCTTTTACAAAACCTTAAGAAATTCAACTCACATGGATATCAAATTACTTCACCTGTGTTAGAAACATTTCACTAAAACAGTGGTTCTTAACTAAGGGTAAAGTACCTCCCCAGGCCCCCAGCCCCGAGGTGCCGAGACCGGAAAATTATTCATTCTGCCATTGCAAGTTGCTGCTGCGTTTTGTTTTTTTTAATCAGTTTTTGTAGATTTCATGCATTTTGATTCGTAGATGTAAATTTTGCTTTTTTTCTGGTTAATTTTGTTAGTGCATCACTTGTATTTGTAATTCTTTTCTCTCGTCTATAGAAAGTTACGTAAAGAAATAAAACTACTATAAATAATTATTATTATTTTTTATATATATATTTCAAATTTTATTACAAAATAATTTTTCAGTTTGGGGGCTGGGGGTCAAAACAGAGTGGTTCTGCAGTCCTGCAAAAAGTTTAAGGATCCCTGCCCTAGAGCATTTACTAAGACCCCCCCCCCCATCCCGGGTTAACGATTTTTTTTCGTTCCACCCCACTTCCCGTGGTAGTCCTAATTCTATGACTCCCGTCTCAACATTCTGAAGAATTCTGTCGACTGTCAATGTCACGACACTCATTTTCTCCTCCTCCGTGGCGGCCTGTAACTTGATCAGAGGCCATTTTTTTGGACCTCGGATACCTATACCGATTCTCTCGCAGTGCTGCTCGTAGTTTAAAAAATAAATAGTAAATTTTAATTGTATAAAAGAATAAAGTTCACAATGTCTTCAATTTAGGGTTATTAAGTGCAATTCTTTACTATAATATTCCGCTTTTCGTGTGACGTCACATTGCTTAAGGCCCACTTCCCCCTTGTCACACATCGTCACATAAAAGCTGACCCCCCCCCTCTTTTATTTTTAGATCCATGACGTAATTTATGGATGGTTCTTAATAAGGTACTAATAAGGAGTCCTACGTCGACGCCTATGCCTAATTTAAAGGCTTTATAACTTGGTGTTATATTTCGCACTTAATTTTTTTTTATATACTTTAGAATATAATTTAGGTCAAGTAAACTTTTAATTATGTCATGAGTCTGCAAATATAGATATCAATTTTATATTATTTAAATTTTTGTGTCCATCCATATTTTTCCTTAAGACTACCATAGATTCTAGAGCAGGGGTCACTAAACTGTTACTTTACAGCGGATGACCAGCGCAGGCGCCTACAAATTCTGTACACTTTGACCACGCCCCCCCCCCCTTTTTTTTTAAATGGCAGAAGCTGTCGAAACTAAGAAATGTTGAATATTTTCATTCGAGGGTTAAAATGCCGGGTAGGGTCCATATAATAAACCATCCATATTTTTCCTTAAGACTACCATAGATTCTAGAGCAGGGGTCACTAAACTGTTACTTTACAACGGATGACCAGCGCCGGCGCCTACAAATTCTGTACACTTTGACCACGCCCCCCCCCCCTTTTTTTTTAAATGGCAGAAGATGTCGAAACTAAGAAATGTTGAATATTTTCATTCGAGGGTTAAAATGCCCGGTAGGGTCCATATAATAAATGATCATAATTTGCCCAGTGCAAACTGTTGTCATGGGCAACCATTCACGTCCACTTGCATGTGCTATTCTCATAGTTTTATTCATAAGAGGATGAATGTGCCGTGTGACAACACTATTAAATCATTAGTCACAAAAAGCTTTCATTAATTAGTCATGTGGAAAAGATAAACGTTCGAATTATGTAGTCTTAAACCAGTATTGTTTTTAAGGGACGCCTTGCTTTACAATGCATTATATATGTTACAGGCAATGTGTGAAATGCAGGCATTGTATAGAATGCCTAGGCATTACATAGATTGCCTGGCTGTTTTAGGCAAAGTATGAAATATTTTACTTTCATGATTAAGTTTCATACTTTGACTAGGCATTGTATACATTGCCTAGGTATTATATATAATGACAAATATATTTCAAGAAAAGTTTCAAAAGAGCGTGAAGAAAATGTTTTTTTATTGGAAAAGCATATTTGAAAACGAGAGATAACAGTGAAACCGGAAATCGAAGGTGGGATCGGGCTACTTGTTGCAGCAAGTAAGGCTGGAGTGGCATTTTGAATTGCACTTAATTTTCTTTTTCAAACAAAGACACTTCATGTTTTGGCACCTGGTCTTGCACATTCACCTCACGAATCCTTGACCGCTTCCTTTTGACTGAGAAATGGCAGCAGATCGGAGAGGTATTTCATGGTCAAGAACGTCTTCAACTCTTAATAAGTTCTTTGGACATACAGCGAACTGTGATCTCGAATACAATTGTTTCAAGGTTCCTTGTGCAGCTTCAAGCCGTTAAAGCTGTCTTCTGTCAATATCTTAACAACTGCCAACAGATTGCGCGAGTGACCCCGCCCCTTGTCAATGTCAGGAATGGGAAAGCGCTCACCGGATCATACAGGTGCAGGATGGAATTTTTTGTCAGAGTTTATTTTCATTTTTTTTTTTTGCCTGGATTTCAAGGTTCGAATTATATTATTTTCTAGCCTCTACAGCTTTCTTCATCTTGAAACACAAGCTGCACAAAATACCAGCACCATAACATTCTATTTCCTGGTCTCCATCGTCTTTAAAAGCATGTCCACAGATAACATGAACATTACGGTGACAGTTTCGGCATGTATGGGCACCGCTGCTTTCTTTTAAGCAGACACAACAAACATCAGACGTGGAGGGCTCTTCGGTAACCATGGTGTCGCAATCAATTTGGTCTCCTCAATTATTGGCTGCTTTCTCATTAGTATTCTGTGTAGTAGGCTCTGTATCTTGCATTTGACGATTTCCTTCTGCCTGCTGTGTTTTTTTACGCATTCAAATTTTTTTTTCGAGTTCTTCCTTAGTCTGTATGTCTTGCAAAAAGTCAGGGGGTAGGGAAGATGTTGCGAGGCCCACTTTACAGCCAAACAGAGCTACATAAGACGTTCTCTTAATCCCAGAATGAAAGGTCCTGTTCTTCATAAGTTGGATAAATCGTAATCCCTCAGCCCAGTGGTCAGTTTTTTCATCTTGCATCCAAGCACATAGCATGTTTTCGATGTCTTGATTAGCTCTTTTGACACTGCCCTGGCTTTGTGAGTGGTTGCTCATGGACGATGTTCAACTTGAGCCAGTACTCCTTTAGGCTGTTCACCACATCGTTGATAAATTCCGGCCATTATCGGACTGTAGAATTGTTGGAGCTCCAAGCAACGTAAATATTTCCACTAGTGTGTAGGCTACCTCTTCCGCCCTCTTTGATGTTAGAGCCCTCAGAACCACAAACTTTGTGAGATGATCTTGGTACACCGTTATAAATATATATTCCTTGTCAGGATGGGACTGAAACTCCATAAGATCGATCTGACCTCGGGAGTTGAACTGAGAAAAATTCGTAGGCTTCACCACAACACCCTTTTTGACACCTTTTTGTTTCTTCTGGCACGGCTCTCAAACGTGGAGGTAAAGTTCAATATCATTACATGTAATGTTCTTATACTTGTGTGAAAGTTCTTTTAACATTATGTCCCTTCCTCCATGTCCCACGGCCAAATGAGCCTCGCGAAGTACGTCAAATAATTCAGAATCATTGACATAGAACTGAATAACACAGTCGCCTTCTTTAACAGGATAGATCAACTTACTTTTGTTCTGTACCGCCATTACATCATGGACTCTCAGCTGCCAATAGTCTCGTGGTTTCTTCTGAGTTGTCATCCGAACCATATTCACATCATCCACCAATTTTTGGTAACTAGTTTCCGTTAGAGAAACGCAGTTTTTAGCAGTATTGGCTCGCAATTGAGAAAGTTCATCCTGAAACCGCCGTTGCATGTAAACATACCGTGAATTCCTGATCTGAAGCTACAATCTTATCTTCCAACATCTCGGCAGCCATCTTAAAACAATAGGAGTGAGTTCTTTGGTTGGAGCACAAAGCACGTGTGTCGCTATCACCACCACCAAGCAAAGAATCAAACATTAATAGCGGGGTATTCTAGACATTGCCAGGTCCCTCTTAGGCATTGTGTATAATGCCTAGGAAATGTGTGAAACATAAAACATTTCATACTTTGCCTACAATTTTCAGGCATTCTATATAATTCCTAGGCATTCTGTATCATTCCGGATTTCACAAATTGCCGATAACATATACACTATATATCTACTAGAATAAATGACCCGATGTTATTGGGATAATAATGGTAGGTCCTTTGCGATAGTTTCTACCTGCTTTTTTCAAAATCTCATCACAATTCCTAACTTTAAAAAGAAATATCTATATAATAATATTTCCATTTCTAATTTCATTAAGTTTTGAGAAATATTTATCTGCTATAGATTATATTGATTGATTGATTGGATATTAATGTAGCGCTAGTATTTATGCTACTTTAGAGTGCTCACTGCGCTCTGGTTTCCTTAAATCTATTTAAACAAAAAAGTTTTAAAATGGTTTATTAAATTATTTTTTTATCATGTTCAATTCCCCTCAAAGATTGAGACAAACTGTTAAAAAATTTTGGCGCTATCGCTTCACAAGTGCGCACTCCGTAAGACATTTTTCTGTGTTCATCCACACTGAGATTTTTCAGTAAGGACTGTGTTGAAGACCGCAGGTTCTTTAAGGATACATGTTTATAAATCAGTTCTTTAAGATATGCAGCTGTACGCCAGGGACAGAATTTTATAGTTATTGCGTTCACTCACATGAACCCAATGGAGATCTCGTAGAACTGGGGTAATGTGGTCAGATTTTTTTATCCGCGATACAATGCGTGCTGCAGTATTTTTTACCTTCTGGAGTCTCTGAATTTTGTTCAGACACAACAAACAACTGTTACAGTAATATAATCTTGACTGGATTAGAGAAACCGCTACAGCATTGGCTGTTCTCTTATTGAGATGAGGACACAGCTGACCCAGGGCGCGTAGATGACATAAACATGCCCTGACCACAGAACTGATATGGGGAATCATTTCTAAATTTAATGGCAATATTTAAGCCAAAGTCTCTGACAGTCGAGGAATCCGGGATCTCTGATTCACAAACTTTCCGAAGACTATGCGCCCACTCTACTCCTTTTCACGCCTCTAAACTTCATCTTTCCCTCTAAACATGACTTTAAATTACCCAGTCTAAATTATTACTAATTATATCACTTTTGTCACTTAAGAAGTTAATTGAGGGACGATTTCTACGCTTGAGAATTATTTTAGATTTTCCCCTTTTCATGTCCTTGAATTCCAACTTTTTTTTTTTACAAAAATGTTAAAACACAATCTTAAATTGACAACAAAAACTCTAAGTGTAATAATAAAAATTATATTAAAGAAAGTTGATTTATTTCTATTTTCATCAAAAATATAAACACACTTTTGCCTTGTTTTCTTAATATGCTTTATCAGAAAATCGTAAAACAAAGAATACCTTTATCTAAAGAAGAATATCGCAACAATTTTTCACGTCTACAGCAGACTCGGGTGCCTTTTTTTTTTATTGTTAATTTCATAAAAATACACACCTACTTTACTTTTCTCAAAGTAAAAAACAATAAAATATTTTCATTTTTTAAAAAAGAAAATAAAAACTAAAAATTAAATTTTCAAGTGTGTAAAACGATTGGGTTTTGATATTTATGGGTAAACTTTAATAAATGTACCAACATTTTGTTAACACCGTTGATTTTCGTCATTTGTAAAGGTATGTTTATTTCTAAACTGAGAATGTCAACAATCTCCTTTTTCACAAATGTAATACCATAGGATTTAAATATAATGTCATCCACGTAAAAATGTGCACATCCTATCTCCTAAATCCGATAGATATGTAGGCCTACCCAAGAAGGTTAATTATTTATCAAACTCATTCATTTATTTTGAGACGTATCGTGTGCTGCCCGGGGCAAAATGAACATACACACATACTTCAATACATGTACCAACGTTTTGTTAGCGCCGTTAATTTTCTTAATTTGTAAAAATATGTTTATTTATAAAAAGAGAATGCAACATCTCTTTTTTTCACAAATATAATACCATAGGAATTAAATATATTGCCATCCACGTAAAACTGTACACATGCTATTTCCTACCTCCGATATGTATGAACCAAATAAGGTTAATTATTTATCAAATTCATTCCATTATTTTGAGACGTACCTTGTGCTGCCTTGGGGCAAAATGACCAACCCCCACCCCCCAGATTAAAATGAAATTAATAAACTTGATTTTCGTCCCTTCTACATCCAAACTAACATATTGTCCATTTCCTACGGTTTGTTCTTATTTGGATGGGGTATAATTGGATTAGTGAATGCTATTCAGCTATGGAGTTTCGCTGCACAGATTTGCTCAGACGGCATTTTCTTAAAGGTTAAGTTTGTATTACGTTATAAATTTATTAAAAGTATATTTTTGATTTTGGAATTTAAAAAAAGTAAAAACATATCAAATGTAAAAAAAATACAAAGCTAAAATGTGTGTTTCGTTAACAATTTAAAAAGCAATCAATTACTTTTAAGAAGGGGGAAATACATTATCAGTTTATTAACGCACTGTTATTAAATCAAAGAAATTTAAAAGTTTTGGCTAACATGGGCGATTCGTGCTATGGCGTCATTTACGTGTTTATTTAGATTAAATTAATTTTTAATTTTATTTCGCAATACTAACAACGCACTAAAAACGCACCAAAAACAACTAATTTTTGGGTTTACCCGACAAATGTGATTTCGAAGTAATTCTAAAATCATAATTTTTCGATTAAATTTTGTGTTCATAACTTTTAAATTCAGATAAAAAGCTTAAAGTTCCTAGGTTGCTACTTTAAATGTATTTGTAATTTATAATAATAACACTTACATTTTTACTAAAATAGATTTATTTTATTTTTTTGCGCACTTAAATTTATTCTATTTCCGTCAAATAATAGAAAATAACTATGATTGTTTTTTAAGAATACATACGTATCTAAATCCTTTCGGTTCTTTGGCGTTACGTCAGTATAGCTCAATCTTATATATGTATATATATTATAAATAATGGACGCAATATTTGGAAAACAAATCATTCATATCGTATTTAATGTAATAATGCATAATACATAGTTAAATAAGTCATGATTTATTACAATTATAAAATTTGTTAAAATTAATTTTATAATTGTAACTTTTAATACTTCGTGCATTAATGGTTAATCCTGAAAGTACTGAAATTAAAGTTAAATAAAATCGTCAAATAATCAAGAGTTATCGCACATAACGACATCAGTGCAGTGATGTCACAAAATGTGGAGTAGCAGTCTAAAGTTAAAAATACCAAACGAACTCACACTTTAAAATTCATAGCTCAATAAGAACTAAAGTTAGAAAGCTGATTCTGCTTTAATTTTTTTAATTTTTAAAATTAGCTCTAGACAATTGTAATTTTTTTTTTTAATTTAAAAAATTGTAACAAAGTATCTAATTCAAACCACAATGAATAACGGTTAAATTTAAATTCTATCACAACGTCTCGGGTCAAATGAGTTTTATCAAAAAAATTCCAGCACAGTTTGTAGGCCTGAAAAATTAACGTTACGGGTAGACTTGATTTCAAAGTTTAAAATCTAGGTCTAGCCTGTTATTAATAAGACTATTTATAAGTTATAAAGTTTAATTAAGACCAAGACAATTAAGGCCTGGGTTAAGGCCAGGCCTAGGACGCATAAGCCTACGTTTAACTTTAAATTTGTATACTTGACTTTATCATTATGAGAAAAATTAAAAATGCTGAACTCATAAAACAATAGGTAGGCCTGGGCATGTACTTTAGAAAGAAAAACATGTTCATTTTATGACATTATAATGTGACCGCAGTAACTTACATCTCCTATGAAATGTATCAGTTATGCTTATAATATAAAGTTGGCACTGCTAGCAGTATCAAGCAGACGTGTGACGGGGCCTAAGGTCGCGATCCAAAATATCACACGGAATGGCTCTCCTGGCAAAAATTAACTAACATGTTTAAGTATCGATACCAAGAAAAGTTCATCCGCTCTTTCTGCTCCAAGTCATGAAAGTGTAAGCACTGTGTCACGAGTGTTGTGATATACGTTTTTGTATGTTGTTCAAACTTAAAGCTTCAGATTTACTATAAGTTTGACCCATGATATCGGGTGGAGGGGGAAGGAGGTCAGAGTCAATCTCTGAAAAGATTTTATTTCTATTATATATCATATATATATATATATATATATATATATATATATATATATATATATATATATTAGTGATGTTTGTTTGTGGCTGGATGTTCCACGTACGATTTTACATGGATTGATGGATCTTATCTATCATTATCCGGATGGAACTCTAAAGGGGTTTGTGAACGTTGTACAACATTCCGTTTGGGGCCGAGGGCCTCGAATTCATTTTTTTTTCTTATATGAGCTATATAAATAAAAAGGCCAATAACTACCCCTACATGAATGGATAGATCTTGACAAAACTCAGTACACATACACTTGATTATCCATATTCAAATACCGAAGGGTACTGAACTAATAATATCCATTCCCCCGGCCCCATTTCATGTAGTGTTTCTTTCATAAATTTCCCCTCGTGGGCACTTCAGATTTTCGGGGGGGCGCTCGGACAGTTGCCAGTTGTCAAAGGCGTAGCTAAGAGGTGGCAGATGGGACATACGTCCCCCGGCGCCAGACTTGGGTGGGGGGCAAATATGGGCTATGTTGAATTAATAATTTGAAAATAACCTGCTTCAGAGTTGGAGCGGGGGCTTAAAAGTGAAATTAAACATGAATTTAATCCCCTGACGCCAAAAACTGAAGAAACGCCACTTCTAGTGGCGTCGAAATAAGGTGGGTGGAATGCTCCACCCAGGTGTCACTTTTTCTTTATATGTTGGTGTGTCATTTTTGGACAACTGCAGAGTTTGAAAGGGAGGACGGCAGAAATATGTGACCACCCATTGCAGCCTTAATAGTAGCTTCGCCACTAGGCAGTGTATCTATCGATACCAAAATCCGCGATCATTTTTATCGAGAAGGTGGGCGGAAATCGATGGCGCCGTTGAATCTTGATCAGTGGAGGTGTTTTAGGGAGCTTGCTCCCCAGAAAATTTTTGATTATTTCAAAATCAAGAGGTATATTTTTGAGAATACTTGATTTCGATATTTCTCTTAAATCTTTTGAACAGGGAAGAACATTGTTAAAGTTTTATTATTTAGCCCAGTACCAAATATAAACTGAATTCACTCCTTTTGTGGCATGCCCCAGGGTTATTAGGGAAAGGCTTATAATCATCCCCATAGTGTACCATTGTTCAGCGTGATGGAAGGGTTGCATAATAAAGACTGCTAAAGACAGTAGTACAAACTCAAAATGCGTGGGTGTATTATCTTGACGCATAAATGAATTTGTTGTTTCTTTCAGACAATTCTGAGGTGGCATTTCAAACGTTCGGGTGGGAAATGGCAAAATTAGCCATAAAATGAACAAAGACTTCTTAAATTTCGCACCAGGGGGACGTTAACTATAATCACTCTAGCTCTGTCACCATTGAGGATACGATTTTGCCCTAGATTATTCTCGCCCTTTAATCATTATAGTCCCCAAAAAATGTTTGATCAATTCAAAATACAAGAATGCATTTTTTATCTATTTGAATTTTGTTTTGCAACATTTCACATTTAATTGGAGAGCAACGAAAGATGTCCTAGTTAAAATATATAGGTAACAGTTAAGGTAAGAATCATCGTGTGCGCCCAGCACCCCTACGACTGAAGGGTGCCTCGGATATGTTAGGGGCTTAAAGATGTGATGAGGATTTCCATGCAGGGTTGTCAAAACGGAAATAGCATGACCTGCTTGTATTTTGCAAAAAAAAAAAAAAAATTAAATAATTATTTAAGTAAAAACAGTAATGCGGCTTTTCTTTTTTTTATTTACATTATTTTTTAATGATAGCTACTTAATTTTTAAAAAAAAAAAAAAATTAAATAATTATTTAAGTAAAAACAGTAATGCGGCTTTTCTTTTTTTTATTTACATTATTTTTTAATGATAGCTACTTAATTTTTAAAAAAAAAAAAAAATTTAAAGAACAAACTGCAATTAAAAAGGATTCCATCACTAAAAAGCACTGCAAACATTATTTTATATGATGAACGCAAATGGGGGGGGGGAACTAACTTTTAATTATAATGCTTAGACTAACTTTTCTAAATATGTCCTAATGTTACCAGAGTCAAAAAGAAAACAAAACAGGTTTATTAGAAGGTCTATACATTATTAAGGGTTTTGAAAACTTGTCTTCTTATAAATTGCATGTGAGCGGCATACCTATTTTAAGTAGACATGAGTTGTTTACAGAAGACATTATATTTATTAATGTGTGATTTTATCTAAGGGAAAATCTTATGCAAATAAAGAATACATTTCCCAATATTCAGTAGATTGAAATTTTTACTTGGAATTTAAAACTACTATAACTTTCTTAAATTGCCTCTTCGCTATACTTTAAAACATTTTTATCTAAATCCACAGAATCTATTTTACATTTACGAAATAGGAATAAGAAAAAATTTTTTAACACGTAACCCACAAAAAAAAGGAATTGGCATAATAATCGGAATGCTGGTTCGCAAAAAAATGTCTTAGCTTTCTACTGGATTCTCCTCTAAAATAAAATTAATAATATCAAAAATTGATGGCAGTGCCAATGGATGGGGCACTTTGTGTTTTATTGTGATATTAAAGAGAGAAATGCAGTTAAGAAGTTAATAGTAATAAAAATACAGACTAATGGCTAAGTACTTTTTTTTTTTAAATCTGTTATTGAGGAAACTTTGTAACAAAGGTGGTGACACATTGAAAGCAAACAAAAAACACCTTTGATCTAATTGTAACTGATGAAACGTGCGCACTATTTCTTTGCGCCCTTTCAATTCTAAGCTAGAAAAGAAAACCTCGATGCCTAATTTGTTCGTCATGCTTTGACGATCAACTATAATACGAAAACAGATTGCACATGTTTTATACTTGACAATCTATTAATTAAATTGTAGACCCTTATAGGCATGTCAATGTATTTTAATATACTATCATTTAAATCTTTAAACTTGTGGAATTGCAAACAATTCATAAATAAAAATAGCGATATATGCGAACAACAGGAAGACTGGAGCGGTCAGTGCGATTTTTGATAACCGAATACTAGAACATGATTGACTTAAATATACGGATCATCAAATGTATCGAGCCTAGCGATATTTTATAGATTCCACTAATTGTAATCGGCTAAAGGCACCAGCTGCTATGCAATTGTCATTTTTTTTTTTTAATATTTGTTATATTGTTGTACACAATGTGCTCCGGCGGAAGGGGGGGGGGCAGTGCCCTCCCGGAGAGATAGTTAAAAGAAACACTGATTGCTAACAATAACCATATTTTTGAAAGCATGACGCCAGCATTCAATTTGTAATTAACAACATTCCTTAGTTTACAAGTCATGCTTTTATTATAAAATGTAAGTTGAAAACATGAAAAGATTGCTCACGTTTGATATATTAATAAGACACGAACAAATTGTGTCAATAGAACAATATGAGTTAGCTTTAATAAAGTCCAACACTTTTTATAATTAGTTAACTCACGTTTGATACTTAGTGAGAACACTATAGTTTCTATGTGAATTGATGGATCTCTGCCTTGATTGGAAGCAATACCCTTCATGTTACGTATTGAAATATTGGTGGATTTAAAACTAATAATTTCCATTCTAGAATTTTCCAGAAAGTTCGATTAATTTTAAAAAGCTTTATCTATGGCATTTTAAAGTAGATTTTAATGGGACCAATTTTAAATTTTAACTCTTTTATTTATCCGTCTGATATTTTTAGGGCCGCCTATCTCAGGCATGACTAAATGGGTACAGTTATGGAATGGGCCCCCCCCCCGGCCCCTTGATTCACTTTAAAGAAAAAGAATTATAATTATGGCATTTGTTGAAGATTTTTATCGTATTCGAAAAATCATTAGAAAAGTAATTTTTACACATGTTTCGAGCAGGTTATTAAATTTAATCTAGAATATTCCAGGAAATTCTAATTTGTTACAAGGAGATATATAGTGGGATCCACGGATCATTGAAATGTAAATTAGTTCTATTCATTTCTATTTCTATACTGCCCCTGAGTTACTGTTCTCTCAGTACCACTGAAGAATTTTTTGATACGGGATCCCACATGGGTCGGGATGCCATCATAATCTTTATCCTAACTGGATCAGGATCCCACTAGAAAATGGGATCCCACCGGGATTCAAACCCTAACCTTGAATGAATCCACTGGGATCGGGATCACACCATGAAACAGGACTTCGCCGAGATCGGTGTTAGAATGGGATCGGGATACCAATGGGATCGGGGTTCACACCAGGATGGGGTCCTAATGTAATCCTGGGCCACGCCGGGTGTATAGGCTAGTACATTATAAAATTAAAAATCAAAGGCTAACAATTTTTTATTAAAGCATTATAAATTAAAACAATATGTTCAGCGTGAATGAATAAAGTAATTATCAAATATGGATGAAATCGATGTGAGTGAAAAAATTGGGGCAATTTAAAATTTAGTTGCGCAGAGTTGCTCCATAGACACATCCTACGTGGCATATGGGTGAGGGTTTGAGTGGCTTATCAGAACGTAGCATACAGTCTATATCTAGCGATCAGGCTTTGTAAACTGCGGTACAACTAAACGATTATGATGAACTTCATTAAATAAGTGGTTGATTTTTGCGTTTTGTTAACTATGAATCATTCCTATTTTTCCGTATATTTAGTACAGGACAAATTTTGTTTTCTTATAAAGTTCTAGATTAGACATTTAGGCATTCTGTCTAGTGCTGCCACTGGCCTATACGTGGGTTGTGGAAGGGGTGATTCTCTAATTTCCTAATCTCTTGCACTTCGTGCTATCATTATCTTTAACACTTGAAGTTATGCTTTATAATTTACAGAGAGCACCTCGACCCAAGACAGCGTCGATGAAGAGCGGTGTGCAAGGCGACGCCTGAAAATGTCGCTCATCAAATTATAAAGGTGGTGGGGGATGGCCATCGGGGCGGTACAGATAAAAATCAATTTTGGCACCCTTTGTCTTTGTGAAGTGCTTTGTTTTATCGTTTAATTTACTATTCAGATTATTTCTAAACATGATTTTGGAGCCCAGGGCTAGTGCCCCACCCCCCCCCCCTTCCCCACCTCGCACGGCTCTGCCTCCAGCGTTTCTTGACGAAAAATTGCCCCCGGGAAAAGGGGGGGGGGGGTCATTTCAGATTATTTTTTTTTGGGGGGGGAGGCAGTGTTCAGTGGTGTAGCTAAGGGAGAAGAGGGGTATATGTAGATGCAGTTCGTAAACCAGCAACAACACTAGCTACTCCAATAGACGGTGTATCAGCACCAGCTATATTGCTGCTCCACTAGGCAAAGTACCTATCAGCACTAACACTAGCTACTGCACTAGGCAGGGCACATATCAGCACTAACACTAGCTACTGCACTAGGCTAAATATCCATTAGCAGCAGCACTAGCTACTGCACTAGGCTAAATAGCCATTAGCAGCAGCACTAGCTGCTCCACTAGGCAATGTATCTAACAGAACCAACACTAGCTGCTCCACTAGGCAGTGCACATGAAGTCTTTAAAAAATAAACAGGCTGTTAATGGTATCGTGATCGTGGAGATGGTATCGTATTTCCTGGAGAAGGACGGGAATCTGTGTATTCGATTATCGTAATGTGATACAGGAGCTGACATCGTAACCAATTTGGTTGAGCCATTTAAGGGCACACACTGGACGGTATCGTTTAATGTCACCGTGGTTTAATGGGGCGCAGTTTGGGACCATGCTAGGCGGAGTATGGACCCAGGAAAATAGTTGCAGCCTATAAATAGCTAAATCTGCGTTTCCCCGAATAGGGCAGAAAAAATTGGGTCGGAGGTGGGGGGGGGGGGGGTCTACGATGTTGTCGTTCAAGCTAGTTGTGAATGTTGGCGTCACTGACGTAGTTCTACTTCAATGTCGTAATAAGGGAGAGAGATTGCAATCAGGTTAGAAAAGTTAAAATGAGCAAAACAAATTAAGGGGAAAGAATAAAGAGAAAAAAAAAGAACTAACAAAACAACGAACGTATCGGCAAGAAGCCCTCAGCTGCGAACAAACAAAAGTCCTCTCGCATACCACATTTCAGCTAAGTCTTGTTTTAATTTATTTATGTTTTTTACTTTTGTTTCTTCGCTGATGAAAACTTCTTGCCGACACGTTAATTTTTATTTATTTTATTTTTTTTTTCTTTTTGGTCACTCTTTTTTTCCCCTCAGATTTCCCATGCTTCGTTTCGCTGAATTCCATCTAGTTTAAAAGCACGAATGAAATTATGTTAACTTTAACAATAGGAGTTGCAGTACGGTAAGGTAGTTACATTGCATTCAGTTCAAGGCGACCTTAGATTGTTTGTTTTTTTTAAACCCTCATATAACCTACATTCAAATTTGTTACAGTACGCTTAACAACTATTAAGACATGTACATATGCCATCGAGACCCTCCATGTATACATATGTACACACATATGTACAATTTATTGTATGTAAATTTCGAAAGCGTATCTATCGCAAACGGTAGGCATTCGAAGATTGGATTTAATTTCCTCTTCATTTTCTTAAAGGAAAAGTTTCTCTGCTCTCGTTCGTTCACAGTCTTAAAAATTGCTTGTCATTGTTAATCAGTGAACCGCTGTGCACTTCGGTCTTACCGAAACAATGTTTCAAAATGTATGAAAAGAAGCTTGCGATGGTTTAATTATTTTGATTTGTTACACGTTCGTTATTCTTATAATTTTAAAATAAATTCTAAAACTAAAATAGCTCAATGCTAGTCTACATTTTTTTTTGGGGGGAAGCGGGTGTTGGTTTGGGAGGGGGGGGGTAATTGTGCGTTGTCTAATTATAAAACATTTGTTTAGTATGCAAAAATTTGTAACGGCCTCTGAAGTGAGCGTACAAACTGTGACAGAAAGGACGTTATTGTGAGGGTATGGGTCTTACGTATGTTCGTACACCCAATGGTATTGTGAGGGTTTGGGTCGTTCTTATGGTCGTACACCCAGTGGTATTGTGAGGGTTTGGGTCATAAGTATGGTCGTACACCCATTGGTAGTGTAAGGGTATGGCCTGTGCTTATGGTTGTACACCCAGTGGTAGTGTTAGGGTATGGCCTGTGCTTTTGGTCGTACACCCATTGGTAGTGTAAGGGTATGGCCTGAGCTTATGGTTGTACACCCAGTGGTAGTGTTAAGGTATGGCCTGTGCTTTTGGTCGTACGCCCATTGGTAGTGTTAGGGTATGGCCTGTGCTTATGGTCGTACACCCATTGGTAGTGTTAGGGTATGGCCTGTGCTTATGGTCGTACACCCATTGGTAGTGTTAGGGTATGGCCTGTGCTTATGGTCGTACACCCATTGGTAGTGTTAGGGTATGGCCTGTGCTTATGATCGTACACCCATTGATAGTGTAAGGGTATGGCCTGTGCTTATGGTCGTACACCCATTGGTAGTGTTAGGGTATGGCCTGTGCTTATGGCCGTACACCCATTGGTAGTGTTAGGGTATGGCCTGTGCTTATGGTCGTACACCCATTGGTAGTGTTAGTGTATGGCCTGTGCTTATGGTCGTACACCCATTGGTAGTGTTAGGGTATGGCCTGTGCTTATGGTCGTACACTCATTGGTAGTGTTAGGGTATGACCTGTGCTTATGGTCGTACACCAAGTGGTATTGGTGTTTTTTGTGACTAATGCAGGTGCCGCTTCTCTCTGTGAGTGTTCACTTGTCCGGGCGATTAAGATAACAGCGAAAGAAACAACTGACCAATCCAACATCTCCTCGGCATCAATCATAAAGAAATATGTATTGATAAATTTAATGTACCCAATCCAGTAATGGCTCCTTCGTAACTCTAAAACGGGATAAACTGTCTATCTCTACGTCTGTCTTTGACCAATACCACTGCGTCTGTCACTTCAGACGGACTTTCCTAACTCAAATGTCACGAAGAGTACTATCAGATATACGCTTCTCTACTTTCATGGGTGGTCCAGTTATACCATATATTTGCACATTCCTTCATATCCGTTCAATTACGAACGTCTTTTATCAACCCAAAAGTTGTCACGCGACATTTTAGAAGGCGTGAAACATAATATAAAGAAACAATCCAATCTTCCTCAAAGATGTGAGATTCTGTTAATCTCAACTCCATTTCATTAACAATTGCGTCCCTAAAATCACAGCAATTTCCTTCAGCCAGTGGAACTCTGTTCCATACACCCACCACCGTCATTTGTGATACACACTCAGTGCAAAAATTCATGTTTAGTTATTTAGTAAATAGAATATATAGATATTTTCTAACTCCTATTGCAAAAACTCATCCCAATTCATAACTTTAAAAGAGTAATAATATTTACGTTTCAAACATCATTAAGTTTTGAGAAGAATTTATCGGCTATATATTATAGGCCTACTCTACTCCTTTTCATGCTCTTAAACTACTTTTTCCCCCTCTAAACATGACCTTAAATTACACAGTCTAAACTATTACTAATTATATCACTTTTGTCACTAAAGAAGTTAATTGAGGGACAATTACTATGTTAGAGAAATACTTTAGATTTCCCCTTTTCGTGCCCTTGAATTACAACTTTTTTTTCTCTAAAAATTGTTTAAAAAACTTGCTTTAAACTTACGCCAAAAACTCTATATGTGATATAAAAATATTTTATGTTATAGGAATTCGATTTATAATATCTTCAGCAAAAATTTTAACATATTTTTTTTTTCCTTTTAAAAAAAAATTATATATTATCGGAAATCGTAAAACAAAGACATCTTTTATATAAAGAAGAATAGCGCAATCTTTTTTCACGTCTATAACAGATTTGAGTCTTGTTTTTATTTTTAATTTTAAATGTCTAATCTCATAAAATACAAATCTCTTTACTTTTTGCAATGTAAAAAAAAATGTATTTTAATTTTTTGAAAGTAAATACTAACCCATCTCTATTTTTTTAAATTAATTTTTCAAGTGTGCAAAATTATTGGTTTTTTGATATTCATTGTTATACTTATATAAATGTACCCAAGATTTGTTAACGCCGTTGATCTTCTTAATTGGTAAACATGTGTATATTTGTAAAAAGAGAAAGTAACATGTCTTTTTTCATATAATATATAATACCATAGGAGTTAACTATGTTGTCATCCACGTGAAAATGTATACATCCTATTTCCTACCCCCAACATGTATTTATCCAAAAAAATTAATTATTTATCAAAAGCATTCCTTTATTTTGAGACGTATCTTGTGCTGCCTTGGGAAAAATGAACATACACATATTTGTGAAAAGAGAAAGTAACATCTCTTTTTAACAAATGTAATACCATTGGAGTTAACTATATTGTCATCCACGTAAAAATGTACACTTCCTATTTCCTACCTCTGAGATGTCTGTTCCCAAAAAGGTTAATTATTTATCTAATTCATTACTTTATTTTGAGACGTATCTTGTGCTGCCTGGGGCAAAATAGCCAACCCCTCCCCCCACCCAGATTTAAATAAATGTAGAAAAATCTTCAACCGAATTGTTTGATTTGATTTGATATTTATATCGCGCTGGCATCCATGCCACTTTAGCATGCTCACTGCGCTCTGGTCTTCCGAAATCTATTGAAACAAAAATAGTTTTTAATTGTTTCTTAAATGATTTTTTATCATTTACAATTCATCTCAAAGATTGAGGCAAACTGTTCCATAATTTTGGCGCTATCACTTCAAAAGAGCGCACTCCGTAAGACTTTTTTCTGTGTTCATCCATTCTAGGAACACTCAGTAAGGACTGTGTTGAAGACCGCAGGTTCTTCAGAAGTACATGTTTATAAATCAGTTCCTTGAGATATTCCGGTGCTGAGCCATCTATGCAGCTGTACGCCAGGGACACAATTTTGTAGTTAATGTAGTCCCTTCCATACCCAAACTAAAGGAATTTGCACCTCATATGGTTCGTTCTTTTTTGTTTTAGTTATAAGTTGATTAGTCAATGCTATTTGGCTGTAGAGTTGCCCTGACTGTTTGAATTAAACCGCATTTTATTATTAATTATATTTAAAGGTTAGTTTTTATTACGTTATAATTTTAATAAATGTATATTTTTGGAATATAAAAAAAGGCAAAATGTTTTAATAATAATATACACAGCACAAATCTCTGTGTGTTTTATTAACAAGTTAAAAAATCAATCAATTGTATTTATTAATTTTACTTTTAAGAAGGGAAAATACATTTTTAGGTTATTAAATTTAAAGAAATCTAAGAGTTTTGGAGAAATACGCTATTCGCACTATGACGTCATTTGCGTGATTACTTAAGACAAATTAATTTAAAATTTATTTCGCAGTGTTAACAACGCACTAAAAGACGCGCTAAAAACTACTGCTGTTTGGGTTGTCCCGATAAATGTGATTTCGGTGTAATTCTTTGATCATGATTTTTTAATTTTTTAAACTTTTTCATAACTTTCAAACACATATAAAAAGCTTAAAATAGTTCCTTAGTTGATACTTAAAATGCATTTGTAATTTATAATAATAATACTTAAACGTTTACAAAAATAAAAGCGATTTAAAATATTTTTTGGGCATTTAAATTTATTCGATTTCCGTAAAATAATAGAAAATAAATATGATTGTTTTTAGGAACTCGAACGTACTTAAATCATATCTCCCTTTAAGCGTTATGTCACTTTAGCTCATTCTTATAAAATAGTGAGACCTCGAAATATAGAAGAAGAAGTATTAGTATGGTGATTTATTTATTTATGTAAAGAAATTGTACGCTACTGAAGGTTTCCACTTCTCAGCAAACTGTACTCTTTAAGCCCTAGAGAGTTTACCAAAGTACCAACCTTATCTATTAGCATTAGCATACTGAGCTGTTCATTTAACATAATTTAATGAGCCTATTAAATGTTGCTCATACGTTTGATGGGATAGGTCCCAAGTCACGTGATCGTTGGGTCCATTGAACAAGCGGACCCAAGCTGCCCAGGCACAACCAACTAACCCATTCATCTGATAAAAAAAATAAAATAAAAAAAAACAGGTCGGCTTACTGCTTATTCAGGTTTAACCATACTCTGTTTTACTCATTTTATTTCGGCTTACTGCAGTGGTTCTCAACCTTTTTAATGCCGCGACCCTTTAATAAAGTTCCTCGTGTTGTGGCGACTCCCAACCACACAATTATTTTCGTTGCTACTTCATAACTGTAGAGTATATGAATGTGTTTTCCGATGGTCTTAGGCGACCCCTGGGAAAGGGTCGTGCGACCCCCAAAGGGGTCGCGACCCACAGGTTGAGAACTGCTGGCTTACTGGGTCGCAAAATCGAAAGAGTGCAAGTTACTGATAAATAGTGCACTAGGCTTTCTGAATTCTGGCGGTTTCGTTTATCCCTGTAAAATGGATTCAAATTATCTATCATCCCTGAATGGCAGAAAAGACCAACGTGTTAATTAATATGCAAATCACACAAGCTATCAAGTAATATAATAGACCTAATACTATTTGTATTAATTAAAATGAGCAAAACAAAGTATGGGGGAAGAAAATGAAGGGGAAAAAAAGAACGCAACAAACAACAAACGTATCGGCAAGAAGCCTTCACCTGCGAACAGACAACAGTCCTCTCGGAAACTGCATTTCAGCTGAGTTTTATTTTAATTAATTATGTTTTTACTGTTGAATGTTCGCTGGTGAAGGCTTCTTGCCAACATTTTTTTTCTTTTTTTTTTTTTTTTTTTTTTTTTTTTTTTTTTTTTTTTTTTTTTTTTTTTTTTTTTTTTTTTGAATTCAAATTATTTTTTTTACATTTTTTGCCCCAAAAAATACTATACTATTTTATTTTAGAGGCAAAGATTCTTAGAGCAAACTAACAAATATCGTGTTGCATTATGTTATCATCATCTCTATCCGAAAGAGCTATTCCAAAATTATTTTTATTCCATATTTTAAAACGATTTTCAACGATTTTTCATATTTCTTGTAAAAGATCGCTTCTAAAGCATACAGGGATAAAGTTAGCCAACAGCACATATGAGTTTCTTATTTTTGTTAAGCTGGTGGCTAGTATTGAAGAATAGTTCGCGTCTGATAAAAATGTTGATGATAATCTGAGGTTGTGACTTGCAGCCCATGTGTATTTAAAGTAATGTCTGGTATTTTCAATCAGCTCATACACTTGCTCAGTGGTCACAAAACGATTTGTTTTCAACTTGATTAATGCTAAGTCAAGATAGCAAACTATCTGAGCCTACTTTTATGTATGTGTGCACAGGAAATCCCAAAATTAATAATAAGGCTTCATAAAACTACTTTTATGTCAAAAATTGTTTTTGTTTAATTCAGTCAAATTGAAATTCAGATAATTTTTAATAAATTTAATTTCTGTTCAGGCATACTGTAACGGACAATGTTTTCACATGAAAACAGAGAGGTAGCATGAGTGAACAATGAATGGTGTTGACCATGTTTTTGTCCACGAGGACAATGAATTGTATTTTGAGATACAAATGTGAGCTCCACGTTTTTGGAGAGTAAAATTATGTTTTTGTCAGAGCGGTTGTTTTGCACGCTTTGCTGGTAATAAAGTATGAGTTGACTGAGATAGTAGAGAGCTGAGCGCAGAGCAGTAGAGTCAGTAGCGTGAGAGCTGTGTGATTAGACAGTTGACAGTTTAGTGTGAGGACGTGTCTTTCTTAATGATGGAATACTATAGATATATATGTGAAATTACATTCATGCAAGGATTATTTATTAATATTATCAATATAAAGTGTGTTCAATAAAGTACTGTAAGTTTAACCAGGATTCAGTATTCTTATTTGCGTGCCCGGATTATAAGTGGAAGAATGAAGAAGCCTTAGTCGGCATCCTGAAATATCAACATAACATAAGTAACCATACTACTGACATAACCTACAGCATAAGAAATAAGATCCCACGCCATGTCAGAGTAGATGCGTTACAAATGGTGTCAGAAGTGGTGTAACGAAGATGCGTTACAAATGGTGTCAGAAGCGGTGTAACGACGATGCGTTACAAATGGTGTCAGAAGTGTCAGAACAACGATGTATTACAGAACATTGAGTAACAACGATATATTTTAACAGTCGAGTGAAGCATACATCGAACGTCATTACGCCCGTGTATGAGTCAAGTCTGAGAAGAGTCCACGACACACAGAGCAAGCTGACAACGATTGAATTTAGGTCAGTCACGGGAGTCAAAAGTTCAGAGTGCAAACAGCTAACTGGTACACTGTTTCAATTATATAACAGTGGAGTGAATATTCTCGTGGAAGAAACAGCAAGAAATCTATTTTACAGTTATTAGTCAACGAAAGAGATGATCCACACAAAACCAAAAGAAGTCTGATGTCATTACAGATGAGATGTTTTATCAAGACAGCGGAAGTAAGATTTCCCCAGCATAATCTTTACTTTATACAAGCCGCACAGTTCAAGTAATTCTTCAAGTAATTCTTCAATTACTCACAAGTGCAACAGAACCGGAGAGAAATTAGACAATTTTCAATTATGGGATTATCACAATTACACTATTACGCAAGGTACTTACATTGGATTATTGCAGCAATTTGTGGTGTAACTTTTCTCATTGGATTATTTTACCCAAGTACACTACCACATAGGATTATCTACTACCTAGAAGGAGCATCTACTACATAGGATTATCGATTACACAGAAATCGGAG
>CAXITT010000170.1:275249-292802 GCA_964033795.1 Lymnaea stagnalis
TGTTTTTGTCCACGAGGACAATGAATTGTATTTTGAGATACAAATGTGAGCTCCACGTTTTTGGAGAGTAAAATTATGTTTTTGTCAGAGCGGTTGTTTTGCACGCTTTGCTGGTAATAAAGTATGAGTTGACTGATATAGTAGAGAGCTGAGCGCAGAGCAGTAGAGTCAGTAGCGTGAGAGCTGTGTGATTAGACAGTTGACAGTTTAGTGTGAGGACGTGTCTTTCTTAATGATGGAATACTATAGATATATATGTGAAATTACATTCATGCAAGGATTATTTATTATTATTATCAATATAAAGTGTGTTCAATAAAGTACTGTAAGTTTAACCAGGATTCAGTATTCTTATTTGCGTGCCCGGATTATAAGTGGAAGAATGAAGAAGCCTTAGTCGGCATCCTGAAATATCAACATAACATAAGTAACCATACTACTGACATAACCCACAGCATAAGAAATAAGCTCCCACGCCATGTCAGAGTAGATGTGTTACACATACAATACTAGAACATATTATTTTGGGCATAATGTAATACAAATTAACAGGTAATAAGAACTAAAATTTATCAAATGTGAAAATATAGCTTTCGTACATTAGTCTGTCTGTAGAATATTTTTTTTTAAAGAATAGCTGTCACTTCTTTCCAAGTCAGTATGTTACAGCCATGAAGAAAAATATCCTAGGAACTTTTTGATTAGCTTAAAATTTAGGGAAAATCTCTCTGTGTTACTGTTTTCGAGATTGCCTTTCTTAACCTAGATTTTATGAAAGCTTAGTCAAACCTCAAGAGTTAAATGGGTTGCATTTTGTGAGAGAAAAGTAAATTTGACTAGAATTATATACAATTAAATTAAAATAATTAAAAAGTCAAAACTAATTTTGGATAAAATTAATTTATTCAAATAATATCAAAATGCAAAGCTTTTTTTTTTTGTTAAAGATATATCTGAGCTTTTTTTACAAAGTCTAACTACTGAACATCAATCATGAATCAAAATTGAACATTGCATAAGGAGGAAATACAGAAATGTTAGAATTTGTTTTTTTTTTATTTAGTGCATCCACTCCTGTGATAATACAACGCAGGTAGGGCTTTGACCTGCGTCACCCCTTCTTTCCACTGAGACTTAACTAATTATTTTTTTCTTTCCATGCTTGGATTCCCAGTTGCTATACATCTTTGATTAAGGTTATATCCTAGTAAATGTAACCTGTCCCTTACATCAATAATCACATTAATGAAGATTACAAGGACTTAATCAACATAGTAATAAGTCAGTAGTCTGGAATAATGCCATATAATCTTTGCTATGACCAAGAAAAAACTGAGTGTTAATCCAGCACTGACTGGGACAGAGGCATCATCAGCCATTAAGGGATCTGACGTAGTGGTCAGCAGTGTTTGGATTCCTGCGGTCCTCATTGAGTCGAAAAACCATTTCATAAGGGTAGGGCAGAGTTGGTTTGGAGAGGTCATCCAGTTGTTGCATCTGAAATTGAGAAGATTTAGAAATTATTTGATATGAGGAGAACTTGGTGAAACTTGATGTTATTGATTAATGGGTCTTAACAACGGATTGTTTGTGTGAGATTGATTTAGTAAAAGTACAAGCTTCTAACAGTTCACCAATAGAATGTTGATTTATTATGCTATTAAGTCTGGGAAAACTTAGATTTTAAACAAAAAATTAAGTTTTGATTTTAAATATAAGCAAATTTAAAATTCTTTTAGTGCAGGGAGTTTCAATTCTTAACGCTTTGATGGCTATTAACAGAATTCTGGTAAACTGTTTTTTTTTTATTTTTGCTATCCATTTATTTTTTATTTTTTTTGTTAAGGTTCCACTAAAATACTAAAGTTGATCTAAAGAAAGCAAATTTAAAATTCTTTTAGTGCAGGGAGTTTCAATTGTTAACGCTTTGATGGCTATTAACAGAATTCTGGTAAACTGTTTTTTTTTTTATTTTTGCTATCCATTTATTTTTTATTTTTTTTGTTAAGGTTCCACTAAAATACTAAAGTTGATCTAAAGGCTTTTCTATTAGTTGTAGGTTTAAGCACCTCTGCCGTTTTTATACCTCTTCCTTGGTCAACGACCAGCCATTGCCTGCCCCCAAGTTGTCATCAAGCTGACTGAGATTTCTTGCTCCAAAAATGACTGAAGACACAACATCTTTCTGCAGCAACCAGCGGATGGCGACTTGTGCAACACTGCGCTCTGTAATAGTTGGTGCACAATGAAAAACATGCTAAAAATACCTCGGTCCAAAACAACATGGGTTTCAAAGATATATAAACTTAAAAATTATAATTTAGTTTAGTAAATAATCAGGCTAAATTTACTGCATGCTAAAGTTATATGGTTTTCAAAGAAACACATATAAAAAACAGTAACCCTTCAGCATGAGAAGAGAAACCATACAAAATAACAGATTTCACATATTCACAGCAAAAATTCCCTTCACTGGTTATCTTCTATTTCTCTGTGCAGACTCTTATGAATTGATATGTAGCCTTTTGAGAAATATACACATCCTCAATTATAAGTCCCACTATAAACAAATATAAATGTGCATTAATGTAATTAAACTTAACTAATAATTTACCATATTTCTTCCCAATGGCTTCAGCAGCTTCAATGAGGTCGAATGTCTTGTCATCAAAGCTACTCCACAACGGAGCTGCCTGGCTTTTCTTGTTTTCATCATCAGCTACCCAGGCTAATCTTCCTTCGGCTGGCTTCACACCTCGTTTGATTTTTCCAGTTAGCAAACCTCTGTAACAAAATTGTAAATCACTTACGAATTGTTTAATGAAGCATTTCTCCCAAGGCCAATATACACAATGATTACTGTATAATATTTAATTATGACTTGTGCGATTACGTCCAAAAATTTATTAAAGCCTCTCTAAGTTTATTAAAGCAGTGTAAATGGTTTCTTGCTGGTCAAAATATTTTCCAAATTTGCAGAAAAATTCAGCTATTTGACACTACTTGATGAGAATGAATATGTGCACATTATGAAGTGGGCCACTGACACTGATGTTGCATAGACTTAAAGAGAAGCTAATACTTGTAATTTCTTCTCACCCTTTGAGTGGACTCCAAGGAAGGACTCCAATGCCAGCCGTCTTACAAACTTGGAATGGTTCTAGCTCAGAGTCACGACTAACCAAATTATATTGTTGCTGGGATGACACATAATTTATTTTAAATGATGCAAATAATGAGTTGCATTTTGTTAATGACATGTAATTTAATGAGGATGGTTAATCTAAAACAATTTGCTTGATCGATTTTTAAATATTTTTTTACAGAAAAGAAAATGAAGTTTGACTTTATCACATTCTACTAATTCTAGATGCATTTGTCTTTTAGGATAAATTTAAATCTTTCTAAAACTTCTTCTTTGCCTTATTCAATCCCAGGGGTAAATAGGCCATAAACAATTTTATTTTCTCAGTTCTATTATTTCCTGCTTAATTCACTTACTGCTGTTTTCTTCCACTCTCTCAATTGAAATAACTTTAAATGCTATAAGTATACCTTCCAGAAAATGTATCACAATCTTTTATGTAAAATTTAAATAATTACTAATAAAAAGGAACAACTCATGAAATTCACATATATTTCTCAATTAGGTACTAATTTCAAAGAAAAAATGAAGATTTACCTGTAAACTAACAATAGAATTCAATCCTAATTTTTCGATAATGTCTACAGCCTTCTGCAGCTGCCATCCAGTAAAATTACTGACTCCAATGTATCGGACTTTTCCTATTCGCACCAGGTCATTAAGAGTTCGGAAAGTCTCTTCTAGAGGGCTGGCATCATCAAAATAATGTGTCTAAAACAGGCAAAGAGACGTCAATAAAGCTTTTTTAGGGGAGGGTGGGAGGAATCATAAGTTTCAAATAAATGTAAACATTTGAAATTAAGTGAAATTGGGTGCCTCTTATTCAATTTATTGATTAAGCCCATGTAAAGTAAACATAATTTTATATTTCCACACAACTCTCAACATTATCGTTACAGCTACACATAGAGGTCTAATCTCTACACTAAGCATCTTTTCCATACCAAACATTCACGCCCCTGAATCTAGATCAGAACAAAAGGCTCTATTTAAAATCCAAACTTTATAAAAAAAACTTTATTGATTTGACAATTTAAGAGCCAAATTATAGGGATAGCAGTGTGTGCAAGAATGACCACTATCCTCCTGTTCATCATTATATCCCCAAAGCCTGAAACACACTTCGGTGGTATCTCTCGAAATTGTGGAAACTCCTATATGCATGAGGTCAAAAGGTAACAACATGTTTGGCTATCACTGATTCATCTTTTTTAAAGCTTTATTTATAATGTACATATATAGTTAGTTACATCAAACTAAATTATTTCAGCAACTGTCTACCGCAGTGGTCGGAAAATCGCGACTCGCGAGCCCCATGCGGCTCTCTAGTGAACTGAGTGCGGCTCGGCTAGCCGGCCACAAATTCGTTCTTGACTCCGAAAAACATGGTTCTTAACAGGTTCTTGAAACGAAATTCTGATCTCAAAAGCCTTTTTAATCGTCCTGCTGCTGATTTTCGGCTTCTTTTTTTTTTTTTGAATAATGGTCTCCCCTCTTCATTACACGGGAGCTTTATTTAAATTTAAATCTTTAGTTAGTTACAATAAACCAAATAATTTTTAGAACTGTCTACCCTGTTCATTACACGGGAGCTTTATTTAAATTTAAATCTTTAGTTAGTTACAATAAACCAAATAATTTTTAGAACTGTCTACCCTGTTCATTACACGGGAGCCTTATTTAAATTTAAATCTTTAGTTAGTTAAATAATTTTTTAGAACTGTCTACCCTGTTCATTACACGGGAGCCTTATTTAAATTTAAATCTTTAGTTAGTTAAATAATTTTTAGAACTGTCTACCTTGTTCATTACACGAGAGCTTTATAAAAATACCTGGTATAAATCAACATAATCAGTTTGTAGTCTTCGTAAACTGTTGTCAATGCTTTCTGTTATGTGACGTCTGCTAAGTCCAACATTGTTGGCATTTTGTTCAGTTCCCATGTTAGAACGTACTTTGGTAGCAATGACAAAATTTTCTCTAGGCTGCCTGAGATAAAAACATGTTTTAACTGCAATGTTAGTTTTATCTTGAACAAGTCATTTAAAATATTTCTTAAATGTGTGTAAAGCTGTCATATTTACTTTCTTTAGTAGTTAATTGTTTTTTAAGTTAAATTAATACAATTTAAATTTGCTGCAGTCAAACTCAATTTATATTATTTATGTTTTTTTCCATAAAAATAAAAGAAAAAGAGGAGGAAGTAGACCTACTTTGCAAGCCATGATCCAACGATTTCTTCTGATTTTCCACGACCATAAACGTCTGCAGTATCTATGAAGTTTCCACCCCATTCCACATATCGATTAAGGATCTGATGGGAGAGTTCCTCATCACATTGTCCTGGGGTTCCCCACTGTTATTTTTTGAATTTTATTCATTGATGTAAAATTGTGTCTATATAAAATTTTAACTTAATATCTAACATTCTGATAGAACCAACATATCTTAACGTATCTAGGTTTAATTTGTTTAATTATACCTATTCTTGTTGAAAGATTATTAAGGATTTGGTTGTTCCTATTTAAATTTGTTTTAGATTAAATATTCTTTTATTAATCCTTACATAGGATTCACCAAATGTCATAGCCCCCAGGCAAAGGTTAGAAACCTTCAGACCTGAGCGTCCGAGAAAAACAGAAGGTAACTTCTGCTCAGCTGATATTGAAGACATGTTTGAAGGAAATAGTCTTTAGCAAAGGCGCTGCAAATTTGAAAAAAAAAATGGAAATACATTATTTTCTGATCACAACGTTAGATGAATATTCAGAGTTTCCTGTGATTCTTCAGAGCTATTTGAATGTTGCTTTTTTTTATTTTAACTGGGCATGACATTTAAAACTATGAACTATTTAACTGTCACAGTCTATTATACTAAACTATTGCCTACTGATACTTTAAAACAATTAAAGTTACAATACATTATTGATTATTGCATCTTGGGTGCCATTGGCCTTGGCCAAAATCGATCTTTCAAAACTAATAATCATAAACTATCAAATGCATAGCTTAAGCCTAAATGTAATAAGGTGCCATTCTTAAAAGGAGGCACACAAATTTTGCGATTTTTTTACCCCCACCCTTCCCCATCGTCACGAATCATCACAAAATTTAGACCCCCCTTAAATATAACGTCACCCCCCCCCGCCTTCCCCCCACCCCCCGCCCACTTAAAAAGTCCGTGTGTCCACTTCTGCCCTTTTACAAACTCTTTAAGAAATTCACCTCCCTTGGATATCAAATTACTGCACATGTGTCAGAAACCTTTCACCAAAACAGTGGTTCTTAACCAGGGGTAAAAGTACCTCCCCAGCCCCGAGGTGCGGAAGACCAGAAAATTACAGTTGCTGCCCTTGCGAGTTCTTTAATTTTTGAAATCAGTTTTGATGCATTTTTATCAGCAGCATTAAATGAGTTTTTTGTTGAATTTTTTTGGCCAATTACTTTAGTCGCTACTTCTTTTCCCTTGCTTATAAAAATTTAATTAAAGAAATGAAACTACGATAAGTAACTTATCTAATTATTTTCATATTTTTTTATTTTATTACGACATAATTTATACAGTTTAAAAGGGGTGGGGGTGTTCAAAATAGAGTGGTCCTGCAGCACTGCAAAAATGTTAAGAATAACTACCCCCTTCCCCCCCCCCCCCCCCGTCGGGGTCAACCATATGCTTCGTGCCATCTCAACTTCATGGGGGTAGTCCTAATTCTATTCTATGACTCCCGTCACCACATTTTGACCTAAGTTCTGTCGACGGTCAATGTCACTGCACCCATTTTCTCCCCCCTCCGTGGCGGCCTGTAACTTGATCACAGACAATTTTTCGGACCTCGCTCACTTGTACTGACTCTCTCAGTGATCGTAGTTTAACAAATAAACTAGTGATTATTGCTGTGTGAAAGAATAATGTTAAAAATGTCTTCAATTTAGGGTTATTAAGTGCAATTCTTAACTCAAACATTCCGCTTTTCCTGTGACGTCATATTTCTTAAGCCCCCCCCCCCCCCCCTTTTTTTTTCCTCACAAATCGTTAAAAAAATGTGAAACCCCCCCCCCCCATCCCTCCCTCCTATACGCCTAACGTCCTTTATGGATGGCTCCTAGGGTACTAATAAGTAGTCCTACACCAAGGTCTATGATGCCTAATTTATATGCTATATAATATATACTATATACCTTGTTATCATCATTCCAACTTTAATTTACTTTTATTAAAATTTTAATTATGTCATGAGTCTGCAAATATAGATATCCATTTTATACTATTTAAATTTTTTTTTGTTCATCCATATTTTTTTTTCCTTAAGACTACCATAAAATTATCACATAACTAGAATAAATGACCCGATGTTATCGGGATAATAATGGTAGGTCCTTTGCGATAATTTCTAACTGCTATTGCAAAAAAACTCATCACAATTTATAATTTTAAAAATGTAATGATATTTACGTTTCTAAAATCTTTAAATTTTGAGAAGTATTTATCTGCTATATATTATATGCCTACTCTACTCCCTTTCACGCTCCTAAACTACTTTTGCCCCTCTAAACACCACCCTTAATTAACCAGTCTAAATTATCACTAATTATACCACTTATGTCTCTAAAAAAGTTAATTGATGGATATTTTATTACGCTAGAGAAATACTTAAGATTTACCCACTTTCGTGCCCTTGAATTACAACTTTTTTTCCTCTAAAAACTCTTAAAACACCTAATCTTAAGTTTACAACAAAACTCTTTAAATGATATAAATATATTTTGTATTACATGAATTCGATATAAATCGATATCTTCATCAAAAATTTAAAGACATTTTTGCCTTTTTTTCAACACTACATATTATCAAAAACCCGTAAATCAAAGAATACTTTTATCTAAAGAAGAATCGCGCAACCGTTTTTCACACCTATAACAGATATTTTTTTTTTTTTATAATTTAAATGGTTAATCACGACATACAAATACACACCTCTTTACTTTTTGCAAAGTAAAAACAAAAATATAATTTCATTTTTTGAAAGTAAGTATTAACCCATCTCTATTTTTCAAAATTAATTTTTTTAAGTGTGTAAAACTATTGGGTTTTGATATTTATTGATATACTTATACACATGTACCCACGTTTTGTTAACGCCATTGATTTTTATAATTGTTAAGGATATGTTTATTTGTAAAAAGAGACTGTAACGTCTCTTTTATCACAGAGGTAATACCATAGGATTTAACTATATTATCACCCATGTAAAAATATACACTTCCTATTTCCTATCTCAGATGTGTATGTACCCAAGAAGATTAATTATTTATCAATTTCATTCCTTTATTTTGAGACGTATCTTGTGCTGCATTGAACAAAATGAACATACACATATTTGTAAAAAGAGAATTTAGAATCTCTTTTTCACAAATTTAATGACATAGGATTTAAATATATCCTCCTCCACGTAAAAATATACACATCCTATTTCCTACCTCCGATATGAATGTACCCAAGAAGATAACAATTTTTATCAAATTCATTCCTTTATTTTGAGACGTATCTTGGGCTGCGTGGAGCAAAATGACAAATTCCTCCACCACCTGGATTTAAATAAATTTAGAAGATTCTTCCATCGGAGTTAAATCTTTTTTTGTATGAGTTATAAGTTAATTATTGAATGCTATTTGGCTATGGAGTTGCGCTGCACTGCTTGACTTAAACCGCATTTTTTTATTAGAATTCTAATTAAAGGTTAGTTTTTATTACTTTATAATTTTAATAAAAGTATATTTTGGAATTTTAAAAAAAAGGCAAAACTTTTTAAATATTAAAATACACAAAGCTAAAATGTGTGTGTTTTATTAACAATTTAAAAGCAAGCAATTGTATTTATTTATTTTACTTTTAAGAAGGTTAAATACATTATCAGTTTTGTCAAGCACGGTTATTAAATTTAAAGAAACTTAAGAGTTTTGTCTAAATAGGGTATTCGCGCTATGACGTCATTTGTGTGATTATTTATAACAAATTAATTTTAAAAATTTATTTCGAAATATTAACAACGCACTAAAGACGCACTAAACACGAAATGATGTTTGGGTTTTCCCAATAAATGTGATTTCGGTGTAATTTTATTGATCATGATTTTTTAAATTTTTTTTTAGTTTTTCATAACTTTCAAACGCATATAAAATGCTTGAAACAGTTCCTTAGTTGTTACTTTAAATGTATTTATAATTTATAATAATAACAATAAAATTTTACTAAAATACTAAAATAAAAGCGGATTTAAAATATATTTTGCGCATTTAAATTTATTCGATTTCCGTAAAATTATAGAAAATAACTTTGATTATTGTAGGAATCCGTATGTACTTAAATCTTTTCTGCTCTTTGGAGTTACGTCAGTATAGCTCATTCTTATATATATCAAGAGTCCTTGTGAATGACGCGATCAGCGGTATAGTGTCACAAAACGTGGCGTTTCAGGCTTAAGATTAAAAATACCAAACGATCTCAGACTTGAACAATTTATAGCTCAAAAAGAATTAAAGCTAGAACGCAGATTCTTATTATAACTAGGCCTAGATTCGGCTAGATTTAGAATTGCAAAGAAGTGGCTAGACTTGATTTCAAAGTTTAAAATCTAGGTCTAGCCTATTAATTAATGAGAATATTAATAAGTTATAAAGTTTAATTAAGTTCAAGAACAAGGCATTTAAGGTCTAAGTTAAGGCCAAGCCTAGGACGCATAAGCCTTTTACTTTTAAATTTTTATCATTTACCATATTATTATGAGATAAAATATAAATGCTGAACTCATTAAACAATTACTAGGACCAGGAATTTACTTTAGAAACTTTAGAAAGAAAAAATGTTCATTTTATGACATTATAATCTGACCGAAGTAACTTACATCTCCTATGAAATGTATCAGTTATGCTTATAAAATAAAGTTGGCACTGCTAGCAGTATCAAGCAGACGTGTGACGGGGCCTAAGGTCGTAATCCAAAGTATCACATTTTATATCTTTCCTCGCAAACATGAACCTAACATGTTTCAGTATCGATACTATATTAGTGACAGAAAATTCATCCGCTCTTTCTGCACTTAGACACTCCAAACGTAATACAACACGTTTTGTGCTGAATGCTTTTTGAATGTTGTTGTCAGTGGCGACGCTACACCTGGTCCCGCCGGGTCCCAGGACCTGGTAAAAAAAACTTGGGACCTGGCAAATGACCTGGTAAATTTTTATTAGTTACTCATATTGTATATATGCTCATTAAGCGTAAACTACATTACATGTAAGAGAACGTCTATTTTAAATGCCTTTATATGTTTTTGGAACGTATGGTGGACAAATTCGTGGAAATGTATCCTAACTGCAGAATTATTTTGAAATGAAATTGGCCTGTCTTGTGTCAGTGTATCTGGAGTCAATGGGTCAATAGTGTGGAGTGTCACGAGTGTGGATTCTCTAGATAAACGTGCTTGGCCTTACAAATATGATACATTCAAATACATTTATTATGACAATTGACAATCTATTTAAAATTTGGGTTAAGTTAGTAGATTAATAAATATTTCTTAATAAATAAATTTTATTTTTAATACATTTATTTGGGACCCGCCAAATTTTTTTAAGACCTGCAAGGGACCCGCCATGTTAAATTTGATGGCGTCGCCACTGGTTGTTGTTGAAATTTAAAACATCAGCTTTGTAACTTTAACCTATGATATTGGAGGGGGGGCGGCTAACGTCAATCACTGCAAAGCTTCTTTTTCTTTTTCTTTTTAGTATTATCAAATCGCTGTAAGTCCACTCACTACATTACAAGAGTGACTTTAAATTTAACTACCAGAATGATCAATGCATTGATCGCGGTCCCTCAAAACATAGAAATAGTAGACTTCGAATTAAATAAATAAAAATAAAGACATGATCCTTAAGTTTTTTTGTTTGTTTGTTTTTTTAATAAATAAAATTAGTAAGTCTAAATTTGAACAGTTAAATATGTCCAGTATGTTCCTGGCGTGAAATGACGAATACTATGGTAAGCTAGAACATTTAAAACTACAATCTTATTATGGTTAGGTAGTACTTCCACTCTTTCAAATGGTTTTGTTGTTGATGTTTTGTTGTTTTTTTTAACTATTGATTTAATCAAAATGTTGGGTTTTTTTAGATTGAAACAAAGAAAACGTTTTTTTTTTAAAGACGAAACGGATCAAACTGAAAAAAAAAGAAAATAGAAAATACTAAATACTTTATAAATTAAAAATCAAATGCTAAACATTTTATTAATTCATGATTAATTTATACAATGTGTTCAGTGGGACTGAATAGAAGTAATCGATTACATCCATATTTCAATGATGTGAGTAAAAAATTATCACACTTCAAAAATTAGTTGCGCAGAGTGGCTCTATGGAAACATCCTACATGACATATGGGTGGGGGTTTGAGTGGCTTATCAGAACGTAGCCTACAGTCTATATCTAGGGATCAGGCGTTGAGTACTGCGGTACAACTAAACGATTTCGATGAACGTCATTGAATAAGGGGTTGATTTTTGCGTTTTGTTAAATATGAAGCAGACCCATTTTCAATGCATTTAGTGCGGAAAAAAAAAAGTATATAAAGTTATAGATTAGACATTAGCATTAGGAATTCTGTCTAGTGCTGTCACTGGTATATGAAGAGGGTGTCGAGGGGGGTTCTCTCCCCCGGGCAGTGCATTTTTAGTCAAAACGGTGTTTTTCTGACCAAATCATAGGGTCACCACATTTCTGACGCAGCTATCTTGCACTTTTACTGACACACGCACTTGGATTGGTTACATGTGTGGAAAATTTACGGGTGATTGGTTATCTTTTTATGAAATTCGGTTACACCGAGCAGTGCGTGCTCTGTAAATGTTCAATTTTTCAATGTGGTGTCACGCCCCCCACTACCCCCTAGCAACGCCCTTGGGTCGTCTTATCAAACTTTCAGTTAAAAGTAGGGCAACAAATAATTATCTTACGTCTTCCACTTCGTGTTATCATTATCTTAGCACTGATAATGATTATAGGGCCGTAGCTAAGGGGGAAGAGGGGTACAGATGTCCCAATGCGCCGTACTAGCAGTGTATCTACCAAGCAGCAATACTAGCTACTCCACTAGGCGGGTGTATCAAACAGCATCTACACCAGCTATTCCACCAGGCTATGTATCCATCAACAGCAAAGTGTGCAAACGAAATTGTCTTTTTTTTTTCAGGGAAGGTGGGGCGGAAATTGAGGGCCAGGTGGCTCATGGGTGAAATGTGATTCTGGGGGTCTATCCCCAGAAATGTTTTTGCTTATTTCAAAATCAAGAGGTAGATTTCGGAATGTATACCCGAATCTAGTCTTTCTATTACACTATTTGATCGGGGGGAAGGGATTTTTCAATCGTCCCAGGGAAGAAGTTTGACACTCAGTGCCAAACATGAACTGAAATGACTCCGCTTGTGGAGTGGTCGATGGTAATTATTTGGTACAAGCATATATTCAAGCACATGTCACATAGATCAGCGTGAGGGAAGAGGGGAGGAGAAATTGAGAGATGCATTTTGGTGCATAATTAAATTCAGCGTTTCTTTCCAACAGTTTTGAGTTTTAATTTCAGAATTTCTGGTGGGAATCGAAAAAATTAGCCATAATAACGATCAGGATATTCTCCAAATCCGCTCCAGCTAAATATGAACTAAATTCATTCCAATTGTGGCGTCCTTGAAGGTATGCCTTCTGCCCTAGCTTATTTTCTGCCCACCCCCCCCCCTTTTTTTAAAAATCTATATAATCCTCAGAAAATATTTGATAACTTCAAAATGTAAAAATGCATTTTAGCACATACCTCAATTATTTAGTTTTGCAACATTCTGCACATAAAATCAGGATATTCTCCAAATCCGCTCCAGCTAAATATGAACTAAATTCATTCCAATTGTGGCGTCCTTGAAGGTATGCCTTCTGCCCTAGCTTATTTTCTGCCCCCCCCCCCCCCCCTTTTTTTAAAAATCTATATAATCCTCAGAAAATATTTGATAACTTCAAAATGTAAAAATGCATTTTAGCACATACCTCAATTATTTAGTTTTGCAACATTCTGCACATAATCGGAGAGCAACATTGAAGATGTAAGATAAACATTCAGGTTAACTTGACCTAAGAGCCATCATGAAGGTCCTGTACACCCCCCCACCCCCGCTACAGCTGCAGTGGGGCCTAGGATATTGAAGGGGCTTAAGGTGGTGATTTGGAGAATAACAATTAAATTATCAACTTTGCATACGGGGTGTTGGAGGACCAGACCGAAAAGTGGAACAGGGGGTCGACGTGTCAAGAGGCTCCGCTTGATCTGCTTGTGTTATACAATTTTTTTTTAATAGTTAATAGTCATGCGGCTTTTATTTTTATTCAAAGTAATTTTGGGGTTAACTTCTTAATCAATCAATAAATTTAAAATAAATAAACATTCATTCCAAAAAGTTTTCCATCGCCAAAGAAAGCATTGTTGACAGCATCTCACCGTTGGAACGCAATAAATATTTAATTTAAAAAAAAAAAAAAAACCCAGCAACAAGTCATTGTAATAATAACCTCTTATGAAAATTTTCAGGTTTTAGCAGAGACAAAAGAAATTTTAAAACTATTTTGTGGAAAGGTATATTTAGTTGTATTGGTTTGCGTATATTAACGACTTTATCAGGTTAAGAAGTCATGAGATGTCCACAAAAGACAGCATGTACTTATTAATGTGATCGTACTAAATAGTGTGACGTCATTTGTGGAGCCAGAATGGACATTTGCTTATTCTTTATTTATGCATACAGGTAGTAGACTAATGAAGGTTTGGACTTTTAAGCATACTTTATTCTTTACGCTTTATTGGGTTTACCAAATTACAAACCTTATCTATTTGCATACTGTGCTGTTTAGTTTACATAGTTAAATGAGCCTATCAAATGTTGCTTTTTTCTACAGCTGTCTCATTTCTTTGATGGGTTACATTGCACTCTATTCGACCTGTGATCGGTCTTAAGTCCCAAGTCACGTGAAGGCTGGGTCCAATGAACAAGCGGACACACTGGCAAACACCGAATCCGCCCAGCCACAACCAACAAACCCAGTCACCTGACACCAAAACTCATTGTTGAAGGCTGAAGGATACACCAGCAACAACACTATCCCTAGACATTGGTGATATTGAACCCAAAGGATAATTCTGGCAACTCCTACCACGACCCTACTGCCGAAATGTATAATTCTCTTGATGTTTGCTTGGGATCACAAGAGACATGGTGAAGGGTGTATCTTCTGACAGGGACCCAGCTTATGCTCCAAGCTAGAGGGTTGTGATCTCGTCCTGCGAAAACCACTCAATGGTTTCACATGAGACGTGCTTGTGGATTTAAATAGAGTTAGAATTTACTTACTTATGACTTGTAACACACCTGTAACACATTCGGTCAACAAGAGCTTTTTATTCATCTCGACCCTCTGCTATTCTTGTCCAGTTTACGCCAGGAGCATTCCATTATTTTGTTTACTTGACTCTAGCTTGAGTGTCCGTATATTCTATATGACCTTTCTTTATTCCCCCTAACTCTATTTTTCTCCTTGTGGGTACCATGACAAAAGTTGTGTGGTGATGTTTTCTGTGGGTGGTAAGGGTACTAACAATGAGCCCTATCCACGTCAACATTTCTTTGTGATGTCTTCGGCAAAACACCCTTTTTTAAGTCATCCGACGGGAGCAATTTGTGGTTTGGGATGTTTGGGTATTTTACGTTCATGGCCTTTCTCAGGCAAGTGATTGTGACAGTGAGTAATTTTCGGGTAATGCTTGTTGTTTTTCTACACGTTTCGTCTCCATTTACAAGAACTGATTTGACATGGACCATAGAAATCCTGCCATTTGTTGGCATAATCATCTGATTTAGTTCACATATTCTTCATTTACAGCACGAAATGCTGACCCAGTCTTTCCAGTTAGAGCCCTACAATCTGCATCGATACACTATTGAGGTCAACGTTTTTCTCCAAGTAGGTGAAGACCGGAATATTTACCGTTAAGGAGATATGTTCTTGGTTGATGAAGTTTATCTTGGAGTTTGTTTCCCCCTTTTTCTTTATGTTTGGTCCGAACTGTTCTGAAATGTTGGTTACATCTCTTGTGTTTTCCTCATCATCAGTGGCACTACAGCCCATGTAGGGCCCTGGCCTGCTCCACCCCACCCTTAGCATTCGGATCCATCCATGGCTTTCCGCTTCCATGTTGGTTACGTCTCTTGTGATTTTTTCCTTTTTTTTAAAAAAATTGTGTGTATTTTTTATTTTTATTTTGTGGTGGGAAAGCAATGTAATATCATCTGAAAAATCTAGTTTATTCAATTGTACCCAATTTGTTCACATTATCTCTCTGCTTCATCCCCCCCCCCCCCAAAAAAATACTTTCATAATGCAATCGTGTGGGGCAATGATTGGAAGGGAGAAATGAGACACCTTTGTTCGACTTATGTTTACACTTTCAAACGCCTCTGTGAATTTACCTTCAGGTCGTCATGTACCATCCTGCATGTTATTCCTTCGTAAAATTTATGTGAAGTCATGACCAGCTTTCCTGATACTCCATAATGGAGAAGAGGTTTCCAAAATGTTTATCGTCCAAGTCAATAAAAAATATACACAGTAGATCTTCGTCGATTGTCGGAACTAATTTGGACGGGGAGTGTTTCGAGTACGGGGTAGTGACAACAAGAAAAAGAAAATAACCGAAAACTCCTACAGCAATGGCTGCATTAAAGAATTGAGTGTATAGAACACTTGTAATTCTAATCTTATATCTAAACTCGTATGTCTCTATATTCTACAGTGAACATACCATACTGTGGGATGTAAAATTGTCAGCAAATGATGTAAAAACTAGCTAAGTTTGGAGTTATGCTTTTTTTCTTTTTTAACGCAAGTTGTCGTTCGCAAAAAAAAAAAAGAAATTTCGTTTAAAAAAATAGAATTTGATCACTAGCTCTAGATAAAATAAAATGTCTCTATCTATCTTGGCAGACGCGTAATTTGTTCTTCAGGGTAAGATCACGAAAAAAAAAAGTATTTATTTTCGGAGAGAAAATCGCATAATTTTTTGGTGCGTATCATTTCTGCTTTCATATGATTTGTGGTTGTCATGGTTTGGCTAACTAAACATGAATCGGATGATGTCACCGAGAATTGAGAGAAAATAAATTATTCAGAGTAAAAATATATATTATTAGTTTTAAAACTATCTTATTTGGCATGTTTTAACTAACCCTGATTAACTTACTCTAATCGAGTTTCGAAACAACAAAAATGATTTTGGAACAAACTCACATTGGTAAAAGTAGGCGGCAGCCACGGACAAGCTACTCTGGGTTTTTTTTTCAATCGAAGGTATCCGATAAGGGTTTGTTCCGAATGTAGATTACGTCCTGAAATGGTATTGTTTGGTTTTTCGGAGCTTGATTCCAGTGAGTTGAGCTGGGCTAATTAAATCGCACCCAATAACATAGTTTATTTTTAAATGCATTAAAATAACTGAATAGCTCCTTTTTATTTTATGGTATCATCATCCAAACCATGTTTACTAAGACTTAGAGTCTTAGACCATCCACCCCACGCGCTAAGAAAGGGGACATGATATGAAATAATCCATTTGCACTTTTCACTAGTAAACTATTTTTTTTTCTCGTGGATTAACTTCACCGACAGCATTTACTCCCATAATGCAAGTCTTTATATTGGGACTACAACCCACAAAGGGAATGCTGTTGTTTTTTTTTTTAATTTGTTTTTCAAGAATAACTTCATAATTTCAGAGTGCAGATAGGTCCCATTTTAAAAATTTAAAAAAATTATTTGTTTTTGCTTCTTTGAAAATAGCCCCATAATTTAAGCGTGCGGCTCCCATTTTGGTCACGGCACGTGTAAGTACAGTGCTTATCTAGAATGTGAATGAATTGTGGGAGGGGATCAAATTGTTTTGATGTCAGTATTGTCAGTACTGAGTATGCAAATATAGAATTCCATTTTCATTGCGTACCAAGTTTAATAATAATTTACAAAAAATCTTCCCGTTTATGAAGTTAAATGAGTATTGCCAAGAGAAACAACCTTTGGATGAACGTTACATTGTAAGAATACTCAGTTTGGATCCTTTTTTTTAAAATAAAAAAACATTTTTAACACAATTTTTTCTTTTAACAAGAGAGACAATCTTTAAAACACCTTTACATTTTCAGAATAGTTTTTATGTTTCAATTACAACGCTTGGAAAAAAAATTCGCTATATCGAAATTGAGGTTTGTTTATTTTAATACCTTTTTTTTTTTCCTAGTTGTTTTTTTTTTTAATTT
>CAXITT010000170.1:301542-347222 GCA_964033795.1 Lymnaea stagnalis
CAAAGCGTGCAAAACAACCGCTCTGACAAAAACATAATTTTACTCTCCAAAAACGTGGAGCTCACATTTGTATCTCAAAATACAATTCATTGTCCTCGTGGACAAAAACATGGTCAACACCATTCATTGTTCACTCATGCTACCTCTCTGTTTTCATGTGAAAACATTGTCCGTTACAGATACCATAGAGAAATACAATAACAAAAATACGACACCCAAAACAGTGCCAATTACAATTAATAATGTTTAATTTAGTAATAATACAATTACAAAACAAAAGAACTATAATTACAAATCATCAACTTACAGAGTATGGGAAAATCTTGTACCGGTACACAATTAGTAAAATGTGCCAATTAATAATGATGAATGGTGAATACGAATAAACACATATGAGTACACAAAGAATAATACACGTCTCATGAAGTTAAAAATATATATCTGAATCTCTCTCTCAATCTCCGTGAACATCGGTCCCTGTCAATCCCTAACATATACAGCGTAAGAACTGCCTTCCAGAAACTACTCAGACATTTTTTTACGTTTCTCGGCAAATCGAGAACGTTCGACAAGATACTAAGAGACAGACTAACCATGTTTAATTGGTAGTCGGCAGTAAACACGATAGAACAAAGAGATTAATCCACGCCCACAACAAACGTTAGCGTCTGCTAGGAATCTTATGTGGGGTCAAACAAAGTGCATGGGACGGGGAAATCCTACATAAAAGACGATACCATTAATTAAATACAGTAATAAAGAATACACAAACTAAGGCTAGTTAAAAAAAAAATTTTAATAAATCCAACTTTAAAAGATAGAATAAATTTAAAAAAAACTATTCACTTACAGTACAGCAATGAGCTAGCACTGGTACAATGTTGGGGAGGTGCACTCACATACAATAAATAGAATATACAAATCTACGGTAAGTATAGTATGTCAGTCTATTGGCCTCGTATCGCAATATCTGTTTCTCTCTCTCTCTTTGTCTCGAAGTCATTATCTGTATCTGTCGATTGGCTTATTTATAGCATTTCATAGAGACTATTCCAGAAAAGGGGTTAGCACCAGCGTTCTTTCCTTGTACCCAGGGCCGTCTCGTAAGTCCCGTCGAACTCTGACTAGATGCTATTTTTACATTCCTGTCGATCTCAGAAACAACCAGACAATGGAGTCCTTTAAAACCGATTTAAAGACACATCTATTTCGCAAACACCTTCTGGGGATGATCGTCTACCTTATTTTCCAGTTAATGCATATTGGCTGTGTTGCTTATGGTTGAAATGGCTAGAAAGACTTTGACGTGGTATGCTTGTAATTAGTCTTTGTAGTGTTGCGTTTGTTTTAAATGTGGTAAATTATAGATTTGTTTTTTGTTGACTTTGTACCGCGCTTTGAGCCTTTGAGGATTAAGCGTGTTTTTGAAATGAACTTTATTATTATTATTATTATTCTCTACGCTTTAAATATTTAAATTACATCTTTTGGGATACGATGATCTTGACCACACTTTCCAATAACCTACTATATATCAGGAGGTATGACCATGTCGAATTTAAGTTTCGATTCAATTGTAGGTTGTTGTTGTTTTTTTCATATGCTAACTGAGTAAAATATATACATATTATGTAGAAATACATTAAAATTCATCCCAAAGGAGGATAAATATCAGGTTCTCCATTTGATTACTTAGTCTTTCTGCCTCACGCCTCGTTTTTTTCCTTTTCCTGATCAGCGTCAGCTGATACAGAGTCCAGAGCATCTTGTATTTTTTTTCAAAACGTTGACGGCATCAAAGTGTGTTGACCAACTTGTGTCAGACAGATGCATTACGACAACGAGAGATTTGCCTATGGAAGATACCAGAACATTCCATCGATGTGTTGAAGCTGAGAAACGGGTATATAGGCGTTGCACTAAGTCAACGAATTTTCCAACTTGTAGACAACACTCTGCTGTTTTTAAGCCAAATAAGTTCAGACTGTGTCCAGCATAAGGGACATACACGGCAAACTCGTTCAATTGACGCAGCCGTGTTTGCAATCCACGCAGTGTAGCGTCCATAGGCATATATATTTAAAGCGTTTTTATACGATTTACCACGGCAAATTGAAGGTGGAATTTTGTTCTCATTCTGGAAATCCAAAATATTGTCTGCTAGATCCTTTAATAAAAAAAAAAAACTGTGTATGTTAAAAACTTTGCTCCATGTGAAAATATGGAAATTAACCTGATGAAACGTTCCACAGATTTAAATCCTCGAATGTCCCGGACCGTAAATGTCAGTTGATCAATGTGGGAAATGTCTGAAGTGGAATGTTAACGAATTGAATAATACTTTGACTCTGTAATTTCTTCCAGAATAGGACAAAGGACATGTTGCCCCATTAGATCAATATAGTATTCTCAAATATTTGCCGACAGATGATGTGTTAGGAACCCTTTCTATCATTTCCATTATAGTTTGAGATGATCTTCCAAAAAAAAAAAAGGATTACATCCACTCAACAGCTCTAAAATACCTAAACAAATGTCCATTGCTTACTGACCCAATAGTTTGACCCAAACCTCTGGAGGCAAGAAAGCGAACGCCATAAACCCCACGAGTCAGAAACTTGATGCCAGTACGTCTGTGTTGACCTATGGTCTTTGATTAATAAAGAACTTAAACACCCAGCTTCTTTAGTCGAAGCAAATATGCGGTCATATCCTTGCAAGGCTCTACTCCATTTTCATGTTCTAGAATAATATTGTTATGTTTCCAATAATTGAATCCTGATATGGCAAAGGGAAATACTTTTTTGCACAATAGATGACACGCAAAACAATACAAACAACCTTGGTGTAAGGTGAATAGAGAAGCCATTCGAGTTTTACATACTCGCCATTCTGCAGTTCGCGTTTGAACATATTTCTTGATACATACCTTGTCTTAGGTTTTTCTTCTCCAGCTCTGCCTGAGTTTGAAAGATTGCAGTCATGATTCTGACAAAATGATAGCCCACAGCGATTCCAGTACTCAACTGTACAAGCGCTCTTAATATTCCATAGCCATCTATGTGGTGAATCACACTCTTCGTTTTCTGATGAGCTTTGTGTGTTCAATTTTTTTTTAATTTCCTTAGCAGAGGAAAAAAGTAATGGAATTGTCTGGAACTAGATGGCTGGATCCAATAGTAAATGACGCTACTTTAATTTGAGGAGCAGTATTAGTCAATGATGTTTCGATTGGATTTAACCAAGATGTTATTTTTTGCAAGTTTACCCGTTTTCCTTGTCTCCTCAGCTCTTTTTCTCTTCTGTGTTCCAATTATAAAACTATATTTTTATTCCCGCTTAAGGGGTTAAACACCTAGAAATATATTCATTGTTTACACGTATTTCTATAGTAATAGCAGCAATCCGTTTAAAATGGATTTGTCTGTCCCTTCAGGCTGACTTGTGCCCCACTAAAAACGAACATTGGGAAATGATCAATAGCCATGGTGCAATTAATAAAATCGATCTCTGTGTTTGAGCTACCCGTACGTAAGATGAAAATGACTTTGAGCTTTAAACAGTGAGCACAATTATGTCTAAATGCCTATATATTTTCTGCCTACAGGTCATACATATGGTGACTGTTGGGTTCTATTATTTATCATCTAAATATGTTTTTCAGCCACAGAATACAAAATATTTTTCTGTTTAAAAAATATACAATTCTTTGGTTGTTTTTTTTTTATAAATTTACTTTTAAAAAGAATTATTCATTGGTGACCTACATATTCCTTATATAATGCTAATTAAATTCACTAGTACTTGAACTGGTGCTAGGATAGATTTGTATCCATTAATTTCACTACGGAGCAGTGGCGTATCCAGGGTTATTACCGCCAGGGGCCGACATCTTTGTCTAACTTGATTGTAAAAAAAGACTATTGCTTTATTATTTTTCGATTCATATCTGGGAGAAGTAAAACTTGTTGACGAGAGTTATTCCCCTTTAAAAGTTTAAAAAGTATCCAACTTGTGATTCGCATTTATAATATTAATTTTGTAACGTGCCGATAAAATCGTGGGTTAAAATTGGGAAACATGCTGTCCACTGATTTTTAAATCAAATTTAATTGCCAAAACTTTTCAATATTCATTATATATATTTGCAACAAAATGCCTTTATAAGAGTGAGTCTCCTAGAGGAAGCCCCCCCCCCCAAGAAGCGCGGGCCCAGGGCAATTGCCCACTGTGCCCATGCCTTAAGACGGCACTGAACAAATACACTTGATTACCCATATTCAAGTACGAAAGTGTACTGAAATCATAATATCCACTCCTCTGGGGCTGGGGGCCAATTTCATAGTTCCTATAAGCTGTATAAATTTTAATAGGCTTAGACAAAAATATAGGTTCTATGTGAATTGATGTATCTAGGCCTAACTTTTTAGTAGTACGCTCAAAGTCAATACTGAAATATAGGTGGATTGAAGACTAAAAATATCCGATCTAGAATTCTCCAGATGTCATTTTAAACGGATTTTAACGGGACAACTTTAACATTTTAATTGTATAACTTATGTGCCTGATTTTGATAGTGCCCCTTACATCAGGCAAAACTAAATCGTTACACTTATGGAATGGGCCCCCGACGGAGGCCGCTCTATCATCGTTTTTTTGATGGATGGATTAACCATTTTCTAATCTCTTTCGTATTTTCTGGCCACCCACAACCATTTGTTTATTAAGGTTTGTTTTGTTCTTTTAGATTTCTAGCTTGAAATTAAGGAATTGTTTAAGAAAATATACCAATGATTCTTTAAGTACTTTAAAATCAAACCAATAATTTCAATTCAAGTTTGTGATATATGTTTAAATTATGATTTATAAATTATTTTAAAACACGAATGAGCCTATACAGTTACTATAGTAAACGTTTGATGGCTACATGTAAAAAAATGATAACGTTTGCATTGCTAAACAATATACATATTATATAGAGTGGCACCTCGAGATACGAATTTAATTCGTTCCGTAACCTTACTCGTAAGTCAATTTACTCGTATCTCAAGGCAATTTTCCCCATTGAAATTAATAGAAATGCCATTAATCCGTTCCAGCCCCCAAAATGCCACCTCAGTCTTTTTTGTTACGTGTTTATGAATAACAAAAATTTATTTATCGATGACAAATATTGTAAAAAGCATAATGAAAGAGAATATAAAGAAAAACCTGGTTTTATAAAGTGTATTTACCTTGGAATTCAGCCGACTTGAGCTTACAGAAGATGTTGTTGGGGGGTGGAGGAGATAGGCGAAGGAGCTTCACGTCGTTCTCTCACTGGCAACACTGTTAATGCTGAACTGTTTGGGCAATTTTAATTCACTCACTCGTTACACTCTTAATGTTACACGTTATCCCTAAACTTAATGAACTCAATTGAACTTAAACGCCACTGTACAATGTTTTTTTAACATTTCGTTTAATTTTCGTCACTGCAGACGGCCGACCCGCTGATCCGGTTCCTCGTATCTCAAATATTTCTCTTATCTCAAAGCAAAACATCGACAGCTCGTATCGTAAAAATCTCGTATGTCATGGCACTCGTATGTCGAGGTACCACTGTATTATCTAAATGACTTTAATTAACATATGTTGTGACTATCTGTCTCATGATTGTAAAGATTAACTAGACACAAACGATTTGTGTTAATTAAACAATACACGTTCAGCTTTAACAATACAGAATACAAATGTAAACAAATGTAAATGTGCCTTCATCGGTACAAAAAAATAAAAAAATGAAACAACATTCATGTAGTTATAAATATTAAATATAATTAGAAAACATGTTTCACTTTATGGTAATAAAATCAAAATAGCAGAAAGTCTGGACTGTTCAAAAGGTAGGTCGCAAATAGTGTTGTTTTTTTTTTAATAACATATTACTTTTTTGAAGAACTTCTTTCACACAGAAGGTGATGAATGATTGTAGGCATAATGAGAGCATTGGGATTGTAGGCATTATGAGAGCATTGGGAGAGATTTCTGCTCTGTTTACAAACTACTTTGATGGCACCCTGCTCTGTCTGGTGACACCCTGTACTGCTGGCAAACTGCCCTGCTATGTTGGCAACCTCATCTGGTGTCAGCCTGTTCTGGTGGCGACCCACTATGCTGACAAACTGTTTTAATGACACCGTGATCTGGTGGCATCCTGTTCTTGCGTTTAACCGAGTTCTGTTATGAAACCGATTACAGCTAATTTTGCTGAATGTGCATGTCCCGTTAAATCCGAGTGACGCGACCGATTGTGTTTCTAGTTTTAGCTCTGCTAATGTTGTTTATACTCATGAAGAAGCCTTTTTAAGACAGCATTATTTTAACCGAAGTTTGAAGTTAGTAAACTTAAAATTATGCAGCGATTGTCAAAATATAAACTGAGAGATAGTTTTTTTTTTTTTATTTGTTTTATAACTTTGTGGATACGTGTGTGTACTAATGAACTTTAATCCGACTCCTAGGCGTGTTGTTCTTGTAGTTCTTGTAGGGCGATGTGAATTTTACAAGGTGTACACAATAAGAAAAATAAATTAAAATGGTAACGGTTTCTATTATGGGACATGAGGAAATTCAAATTGTTAGATTTGCATGTACTTCATAAATATTATGTCGTTTGTATTATTCTTTGCTTTGGTGACTTCACATTAGTCAGGTGGTTCCCAAAGAAAAAGGGATTTTTAAAAAAAAATCTTTTATAATAAATTTACTTTTGTTTGCGGTTGACTGGCTGGCTGGCAAGACGTTCTGACGCCTACATGACCCACTTCCCGTCAACCGATCGAGCTGAAACCTGGCACACAGACTCATTACCGATAGCGGCACATTCTATCAAATTGTAAGCCCCACCCTAAACCCCAAAAATCTCTTTTTCCTGTTTTTCAAGGTGATGATGAAGGAAATATGATTTCACGCAGTAAAATTCCCGATAACTGCGCTAAATCAGATTCGTTTTAAAATGTATACAAATGAAGTGCGTTTTATGCCCGATATTTTTTTTTTTTGTTTTGCTGAAATCGTTGTTGAAATAAATCTGTGGTGAAATAGTGGGTGGGTCATTAGAATATTAATATAGTTCAGCGGCGTGGAAACAATGTGCTGTTGCGAATCTTGAGAAGGGACTTCTCTATACGAAAGACTTTGTTTTTAGGGGCTGTTTAATCACGCTTTTATTGTAAGGATGGCGTTCCTAGTTACCAATGATATCACCGTAAAAGATAATAAGACATTAATTTTAAATGTACTTAATACATACTATTCAATTCCAATACTGTGGCTGTGAGGGTCTTTTTAAACTCATTTTTAACATCATCAATGTATATTAGGCCTGTGTTACGCACTGACTTGTATTGGGAGAAATTAATCTCCTATTTTAATTTTAATTTGCTCGTTGTAAGCAGTGCCTAACAAAGGACGATACCATAGAATCAACAATATTAAAGATACGACCCAAAACAGTTTCTAGTTACAATTAATAAGATTTATTATGTCTTAAGATAATTACAAAAGAAAATATAATATAATTACAATCTTCAACTTACAGTGTGGTAGATCTTGTACCGGTACACAGTTAACACAGTTAGAATAGTGTGCCAATAAATAATGCGAAATAAACACATATGAGCATACAAATACACAAAGAATAAAACACGCCTCATAATGTTAAGAAAATGTATCTGAACTCTCCCTCTCTTCGTATCTGTCAATCCTTTATATACATGTAGAGTAAGACGCTTCCAGAAGGGCTTAGGACGTGTTGTTTACATATCTCGGGTTAAGGAGTACATTCCAGAAATTACCCGATGACATTCTACCCAATGCGTAATTGGAAGCCGATTGTAAACAAGATACTTCAAAGACCTAAGCCACACCCCTTTGTGAACACAGCGTCTCATGCGGGGTCAATCAGAGGGCACGCACGAGAAATATTATGTAAACAAGCTCTCTGTAACAGCCTGTATCAAATTGAATTGAATTATATATATACATATATATTAAAATATTCCAATGGTATACTATTTCTATTGCCATCCAAAGATTTTAAAAAATGTGTAATTTCTTTCTTTATTTTGAATTTTTAAAAAAATTAATTTATTTTTAAAATAATTTGTTTGCTGTTTGTGGTTTTCTTCTCAAAGATAAAATACATTATAAAAATGATAAAGCTGACAGTGACTATGTTTGTTAGTAGATGGGTCGACAATCAATTAAAAAACAAAATATGGATCGCAATATAATTTAACATGGACATTCCATTTGACCTACAGATGCTTCTTGGAAAATTTTGTCATAATTCCCGTATCTCAAAAGCTGTATTTTTTTTTTTTTTAATTGTAAAATATAAAGAGTAGGGAATAAATATATATTTTTTGTCAACAACTTCGAGGAAAGTTAAAGTAAAGTCATGTTTGGTGTACACATTTTTGTTCATTGCTAGCGTTGCCGGCAATCAAAAGTGCAAAAACATCTAACATTCACAAGCTATCTGAAAGGGCTGGCTTGTAGCTTTCCATGACACCAAGATTATCAATTATAGATGAAATGTTATGATTTTTTTTCTTTTTCTGACAGGTTTATTTTAGCACAGCAGTCTGATGCAGAATCATTATTAGGCCTACCAAATTTATTTAAAGTTTAGTTTGTAAATTTATTGTTTCCAAAGGTGCAGTCATCACATTATAAGGAGACCCTAACAAACCAGATTAGGATATGGCCAATGTTCCCTCTAAGGTTTGTTTGTTCGTGTGCAAAATCATACAGTTGTGTGCAAAGTTTTACAGCTTCAATTTTTTTTTGTGCGCAAAATTTTACTGCCCACTTAATTGCATGGAAATTTGCTGCGCGGTACTAAAAACTGCTGCGCGGCGTCTGTAAGATAGCTGCGCGGCCGCGCAGCCCCACAGCTTAAAGGGAACATTGGATATGGCGTTTTATTTTATTTTTATTTATTTTATTTTCTTGAGGAAAAAAAGGGGGGGGCGAAGAGGTAAACTACATACTTAATAAATGAATTTTCCATTAAAAAAAAAAAGTTTCCATCACAAAAAAGCAGTGTTAACATCATTTTTACGCGTTGAACGCAAATGAAAACAAAAAATACTTCTAATAATTACCTTTCCTTGGTATTTCAAAGTTTTACCAGAGTCAAAATGAAAACACAAAGTTCAAAAGAAATGTCTATACATTTTTATGGGTTATCAAAACTGGTCATTTGTATGAATCGTAATAAACGGCTTTATTATCTAAAGAAGACATAAGTTGTTTACAAAATGACATTATATATTTATTCATGTGTGATTTTTATTTGAGGGAAATCGTATTTTTAAAAATGTATAAATTTCCCACTTCATTTATATTTTTATTTGCATTTACAAAATACTATAACTTTTTTTCATATAAATTAAAAATTGCCACTTAGATATACTTTAAAACTTTTTTACCAAATCCACAGAATTTATTTTAAACTGATAAATTAGGAATATTTTTTTTCTAAAACAAGTACCAACAAAACCTCCCCAAAAAATGGAATTGGCATGACAATCGAAATGCTAGTTGTTTTTCAGCTTGCTGCTAGATTCTCATATTTAAAGTTTTTTTTTTAATATTTTTTTTTATATTTTTTTTTTTAAATCCGTGCATTTTGTTTATTATTTTGATATTAAAGAGACAAAGGCATTTGGGAATTTCATAAATATAGTCTAAGTATTTTTAAACTCAGTTATGCGTGTTTTATTTTTTTTAAGTAGCACATTTAATCATTTAAAGAAAACACAAACGCTTTCTTTTTTTTTTATAATGATGAAACGTGCACTATTTGTGTGCGCCCGTGAAATTCTTAAACAGTGGCTATTCTTTTTTTTTTAAAGCCTAATGTCATCATACAATTTCTAATTAACGAACCATCCCTTCTTTAAACGTCGTGCTTTTTATACTTTTATGATGAAATATTACAGATATGATTTGAAAATAGATTGCACATGTTTGATACTTAGCAAGAACTAGAGTCTTTTATTAAAAGTGTAGACCTTCATATTGATGTTAAGGTAATTTAATAATAATACAGTGTTATTTAATTCTTTAAACTTGTGAAGTAGCAAAATATGAACGGAAAAATAATACCGATATGTGCGAACAACATACAGTTCAACTCAAGCATATAATCTGGAGCGGCCAGTAAGATATTATAATTATAATCCTAAACGCCCTTAACTAGATTTTACTAGATTAGCCTTTAACTTTAACATACGTACCATAAAATATATTGTGCGTAGCGATATTCCATAGATTCCACTAATTGTAATCGGTAAAGGGCGCCATATAATATTCTTTTTAAAACTCTTTAAAAATGACAATTTAGTCGTTTTAAGTAAAACAATAATATATAATCGTTATTATAATATTGTTGTAATTATTTTGCTCGTGGGGAGGGGGCATTTGACTTTCTCCATACATTGTTACTCAGAGATACAAAAAGTGCCGCCACACGGGGTAGGAGACCCCCTCTTCATACGCCAGTGACTGTACTAGATAGAATGCTTAAACTTGAAGTCTAATTGATACGAAAAAAATGTTTAAGTTCTAAATGCATTGAAATAGTTCATGTTTGGCAAAACACCCAAATAAATTAAATACACACAAATAAATTAAACATGTGAGGTTCAATACAATCGTTTAGGTGTACCGCAGTCCACAACACCTGGTCGTTAAGATATGGTCTGCAGGCTACGTTCCGATAAGCCACTCAAACCCCCACCCATATGGCATGTAGGCTACGTTCCGATAAGCCACTCAAACCCCCACCCATATGTCGTGTAGGATTTGCATATTTAACCACTCTGCACAATTAAATCATGGATTGTAATAATTTTTCCTCATATCAATAAATATAAATGTAATCGATTTCTTCTATTTAATGAAACTTAATTATTTTAATTTATCATGACTTAAATTTCAGCCTTATGCTTAGGTTTTAATTTTATAATAAACACACCATCCCACTTTCTTTTTCAGCCTCATCCGCTTCATCTTACATTTTTTAAATTTTATTTCCATCTCAACTTTATTTTGATTAAATCAAGCACACACTAATTTATATATATATATTTTTTTTTTTTCGAAGTCAATTAGCAGAGCGTGGTTCACACACTAATTAAAGGTTGTCAAAGTCCTTAACCATGATGGATGGAAAGTTTGAAGGTTTAAACATGACAACATGAATATTAGGCCTATAAGTAATTTTACGTTATGCACGGATAGGAAGTATTTAATTGTTCAACGTTGCTTTTCTTGATATTATGATTCAAACCAAAACATACAAAAGCATTTAGCACAAGAGTTCAATAACGCTTGGTATTTTATTTCTTAGAGTCTAAGTCTTACAAAGAGCAGAAAAAGCGGATGAACGTTTGTGACTATTTTGGTATCGATACTTAAACATGATCGTTATTTTTTGCCAGGAAAGCTATTTCACGTGATAATTTTGGATAACGATCATAGGCCCGTCACATGTCTGCTTGATATTGCTAGCTTGTGCTGAGTTATAAGTTTATTTTATAATTATAACTGAAATATTCTATACTATAGGAAATGTAAGTTACTTCGGTCAGATTATAGTGCAATAAAATGAACTGACCGAGCATTTATCACACAATGACAATATATGATGAAAATATGATTATAATTATAAAAAGTTAAAGTCTTAAATTTAAATTTAATTAACTTGGACTTGGACACTTTAGTCTTAGTAAAGTTATTCATAGTATAATAGTAATAGCCCTAATTAATAGTGTAGCGTACAACTTTTAACTTGTACTTATTTTAGATTTAGCCTAGCTCTAGGCCAAAGTCTTAAGCCTAAACTGTTTTAAACTTAGACTTAATTAAACTTTAAAACTTATTAATAAAGGCATGCCGCATAGTCTACAGTGAAGTAGCCTACAGTTACAGGCTACAATTCAATATATAATAATATAGGTAATTACTTGTACGACGTGGACGTACAATACGTAGGCAGGCCTATCCTATAAGCTTATTACGTAGGCCTATAAGCCTATTACGTAGGCCTATAAGCCTATACTGGCTATACTGACCTATAGTGTGGTCTATAACTTAGTCTACTAATAGTAATTAGTTATATACTTACTAACTTAGACTTAGATAAGTTAACTTAGGACTTAGGGTAATGGAGGGCATTAAGCCCCATGTTTTCAAGAACTTTTTATTGTTCTCTCTGAAATAAATGAATATTATTAAATTCAAACTGAAAATGTTTTTAAATAACAGACCACACATCTTTCTTGAAGTACAAAAGCTTTACTGAGCAAAATTTAAAGAAAAAAGGTTACAAAGTTAAAAACTAATTATGACTTAAATTTAACAAAATGGGGGCAATTAGCTTCAGCATGTTCAATGCATATATTTTCACATAGGTTGTAGTGATGTAGGCAATTCTGACAGATCTATTCCATGGCTTCAATGTCAGATTTTTCTGGGATTTCATTTCATTATCAAAACTATATTTTAACATTTGTTAAACCTATTTCATTCTACAAATTAATAACTTTTGATTTTCAATTTAAACTTTATTTGTCATAATCTGTTTAATGCTATTTGAATTAAAACATGGATTTTATTAATCTGATCAATATTATTTGGTTGTTTTAATCATCTTTTAACAGTTGGCGGTGTTAAGCCCCTGCTATTTAAAATATTCATTTTTATAAACTAATTAAATAAATAAATAATATACAGAACCACATCTCTTTTACAAATGCTACCTATTCAAAATATTAGATGGAACTTTAGTATTAAAGTGAATTTTAGAACTTTTTATAAACCAGCTCTAAATCATTCATCCAACTGCCATTTTACTTTGCAAAATGACCAGCGCCAGCTTCATTTGCTCTACTAATACTAATATTAGTATTTTAACTCATTCATTACATACACATAGTTAAAAACTAAAAAAAAGTAGGCCCTACTTGCTGAGTTTAGTTTTACTTGTTTTTGTATGTAAACTAAAAAACTTTCACTGTAGAAATACAATTTCAAGTAAAAATAAACAAGCACCCTCTTAGCTGAAGTTTTACAAAGGGTTTGAAGAAGGCTGAAAACTAGAGGGGAAAAGCACTCATCTAAAAAGGCAAATTAAAAATCAATCCCATAGGTTAGAAACCCAAGAATGGTTGTGAAAAGTTCTCTGATTGGTTAGTAAGTTTCTGTCAACTAAAGCTTAATGCCTTTCTCTCTTCTTACAATAGTATCAAGCATTTTATTGTATGAACTGAGCAATTAGGGCTTAATACCCCATGGAGCCAATAACCTCCCTTTACTCTAATAAGTATAGAAGTAATACTATATATTTTATTACTAATATTACATAGACCTAGGCCTAGGCAAATGTAGCCCAAGATTCAATTCATAATATATTGTAACATTTAAAAATGTTAGTACCATTTCATTAGTAGTATAGTTTAATATTAATAGTATTCAGATATTTTATAATTTATAGTCTTAAATGTGATGTTCTGTGTTTTCTTTTTTGTTGTTGTTTTTTTTAATTTTATTCAATTATTCATTGATTTGATTCAAATCAATGAATAATACTACCCTAAGCTTGGGATATATAGAAAGGTTGTGATTGTGATCAAAATATAATTTCTTATTTATTTCTATTTATTCTTTTGCAGTGCCTTTGCTATAGACTACTATTTCCTTCAAAAATGTCTTCAGTATCAGCAGAGCAGAAGCTACCTTCTGTTTTTCTTGGACGTTCAGGTCTGAAGGTTTCTAACTTGTGCTTGGGGGCTATGACATTTGGTGAATCTGCTGTAAGTATTAATATAGAATATTTTATCTAAAACAAGTTTAAATAGGAAGAACCCAAACCTAAATAATCTTTCAACAAGAATAGGTAAAATCAAACAATAAAAACATGGATAAGTTAAGATATTTTGGTTCTATCAGTATGTTAGATATTAAGTTAACATTTTATTTCTACAAAATTTTACATCAATGAATAAAATTCAACAAATAACAGTGGGGAACCCCAGGACAATGTGATGAGGACCTTTCCCATCAGATCCTTAATCGATATGTGGAATGGGGTGGAAACTTCATAGATACTGCAGACGTTTATGGTCGTGGAAAATCAGAAGAAATCGTTGGATCATGGCTTGCAAAGTAGGTCTACTTCCTCCTCTTTTTCTTTTATTTTTCATGGAAAAAACATAAATAGTATAAATTGAGTTTGACTGCAGCAAATTTAAATTGTATTAATTTAACTTAAAAACAATTAACTACTAAAGAAAGTAAATATGACAGTTTTACACACATTTTAAAAATATTTTAAATGACTTGTTCAAGATAAAACTAACATTGCAGTTAAAACATGTTTTTATCCCAGGCAGCCTAGAGAAAATTTCGTCATTGCTACCAAAGTACGTGCTAACATGGGAACTGAGCAAAATGTCAATAATGTTGGACTTAGCAGACGTCACATAACAGCAAGCATTGACAACAGTTTACGTAGACTACAAACTGATTATGTTGATTTATACCAGGTATATATTATTAGGTGGATTTATATAGCACAGTACCCCAGACTAGGGCTAGGCTCACTGCGCTTCACATAAAAATTAGCAAATACAGAAACTTATACATTTAAAAACTATTGGTGGAAAGCTTGACCTCACCCCTCCAAGTACTATCTACCCCTGTCTAGCCATGGACAGCACCCAGCAGAATCGATCGTCGTTTATTAGTCATAGCGGGGTGAGAAAGAGTCGGTATACTAAAGTTTGAAGAGATGGGTCTTGAAGGCTGTGATGGTTGTTATATTGCGGATGTGTAATGGGAGACAATTCCATTGTTTTGGAGCATTTGCTACGATTAAAAGATTTGTCATTATAAAATTATGTTTACTTAATATTGGCATGATCAATAAATTTAATAAGGGGCGAAAAAATTCACAGAATTTTAAATGTTTACATTTATTTAAAGCTTAAGATTCTCCCAATAAAAAGCTCTTTTATTGTTATCTCATTACTTGTTTTAGACACATGTGTTTGATAATGCTACCCCTCTAGAAGAGACTTTCCAAACTCTTAATGACCTGGTGCGAATAGGAAAAGTCCGATACATTGGAGTCAGTAATTTTACTGGATGGCAGCTGCAGAAGGCTGTAGACCTTATTGAAAAATTAGGATTGAATTCTATTGTTAGTTTACAGGTAAATCTTAATTTTTTTCTTTGAAATTAGTACCTAATTGAGAAATATATGTGAATTTCATGAGTTGTTCCTTTTTATTAGTAATTATTTAAATTTTTACATAAAAGATTGTGATACATTTTCTGGAAGGTATACTTATAACATTTAAAGTTATTTCAATTGAGAGAGTGGAAGAAAACAGCAGTAAGTGAATTAAGCAGAAAATAGAACTGAGAAAATAAAATTGTTTATGGCCTATTTACCCCTGGGATTGAATAAGGCAAGGAAGAAGTTTTAGAAAGATTTAAATTTATCCTAAAAGACAAATGCATCTAGAATTAGTAGAATGTGATAAAGTCAAACTTCCTTTTCTTTTCTGTAAAAAAAAATTTAAAAATCAATCAAGCAAATTGTTTTAGATTTACCATCCACATTAAATTATATGTCATTAAAAAAATGCAACTCATAATTTGCATCATTTAAAATAAATTATCTGTCATCCCAGCAACAATATAATTTGGTTAGTCGTGACTCTGAGCTAGAACCATTCCAAGTTTGTAAGACGGCTGGCATTGGAGTCCTACCTTGGAGTCCACTCAAAGGGTGAAAAGAAATTACAAATATTAGCTTCTTTTTAAGTCTATTTAACATCAGTATCAGTCACCCACTTCATAATATGCTCATATTCATTCTCATCAAGTTTTGTCAAATAGCTAATTTTTTCTGCAAATTTTGAAAATATTTCTACAAGCAAGAAACCAACTACACTGGTTTAATAAACTAAGAGAGGGTTTAATAAATTTTTGGATGTAATCTCACAAGTCATAATCAAATATTATACGGTAATCATTGTGTATACTGGTCATGGGAGATATGCTTCATGGAAACATTTGTAAATCATTTACTATTTTGTTACAGAGGTTTGCTAACTGGAAAAATCAAACGAGGTGTGAAGCCAGCCGAGGGAAGATTAGCCTGGGTAGCTGATGATGAAAACAAGAAAAGCCAGGCAGCTCCGTTGTGGACTAGCTTTGATGACAAGACATTCGACCTCATTGAAGCTGCTGAAGCCATTGGCAAGAAATATGGTAAATTATTAGTTAAGTTTCATTACATTAATGCACATTTACATTTGTTTATAGTGGGACTTATAATTGAGGATGTGTATATTTCTCAAAAGGCTATGAAGGCCTCCTACCAGCCTTTTTGTGTAGTTTTTGAACTGAATCAATGAGATTGGTATTGCATTTCAAGTTCCAGTTTCATTAACTGAAATATCAACTCTAAAGAGTCAGTACCAAGAGACAGAACATACATAGTTGAGGGAAGTGCTGTGATATGTGAAACCTGTTATTTTGTATGGTTTCTCTTCTCATGCTGGGTTACTGTTAACTTCATGTAATAAAAATTAAATTATAATATCTGAGTTTATATTTCTTTTAAACCCTTTACATTTTGAAAGGAAATATTAGGTCAAGATAGGTGTAATTTTTTATTGTGATATTTTTAGCATGTTTTTATTGTGCACCAACTATTACAGAGCGCAGTGTTGCACAAGTCGCCATCCGCTGGTTGCTGCAGAAAGATGTTGTGTCTTCAGTCATTCTTGGCGCAAGAAATCTCACTCAGCTTGATGACAACTTGGGGGCAGGCAATGGCTGGTCATTGACCAAGGAAGAGGTATAAAAAAGGCAGAGGTGCTTAAACGTAAAACCTACAACTAATAGAAAAGCCTTTAGATCACCGTTAGCATTTTAGTGGAACCTTAACAAAAAAATAAAAGGATAGTAAAAATAGAAAATAACAGTTTCCCAGAATTCTGTTAATAACCATCAAAGTGGTAGGACTTGAAAATCCTTGCATTTAAAGAATTTCAAATTTCTTTATATTTAAAATTAAAACTTAAATTTTTGTTTTAAATCTAAATATGCCAGACTTACTAGCATTATAATGAACATTCTTTTGCTGAACCGTAGGAGCTTTTACTTTTACTAAATCAGTCCCACACAAATAACCATTGGTTCATCATCATCATGTCCCTTAGTCCTTGGATTGTTGGGACGCCACAGATGACATGTAAACTATCCTCCTCCATTCATCTCTGTCTTCTGCACTTCGCACAGCATCGTCTAGTTTTAGTCCCGTCCACTCTTTCATGTTATCTTCCCATCTTTTTCTCTGTCTTCCTCTTCTTCTACCTCCTCTTGTTGTGCCTTGCATGATATCTTTGGTGAGCATTTGTTTCCTTGTCACGTGGCCATACCATTCCAGTTTGCGCTTTTTTTAGTCACCAGGAGGTGACATCAAGTTTGACCAAGTTCTCATCATATCAAATAATTCTAAATCTTCTCAATTTCAGATGCAACAACTTGATGACCTCTCCAAACCAACTCTGCCCTACCCTTATGAATTTGTGTTCCGATTCAATGAGGACCGCAGGAATCCAAACACTACTGACCACTACGTCAGATCCCTGTATGACTGATGATGCCTCTGTCCCAGTCAGTGTTTGATTGACACTCAGTTTTGTTCTTGGTCATAGCAAAGATTCTATGGCATTTATTCCAGACTACTGACTTATTACTATGTTGATTAATTCCTTGTAATCTTCATTAATGTGTTTATTGATGTAAGGTACAGATTACATATCATATGATTGAGCATTACATCAAAAATTATTCTAGCATTTATTTATTTCCTCCTTATGCAAATATTCAATTTTGTTTGTTGATGGATGTTTTTTTTTCTTTGTAAAGAAACCTCAGATATATCTTTAACGAACAAAAGCTATGCATTTTGAATATATTTGAATAAATTGTTGACCCAGCATTAGTTTTGTTTTTTTATTATTTTAATTTAATTGTATATAATTTTTTAAAATTCACCCACATTAACTCTTTAGCTTTGACTAAGCTTCCATCAAATCTAGTTAATGAAGGGCAATTTCAAACACTTTAACAGAGATATTTTGTACATTAAGTAAGCTAATCAAAAAGTGCTCTGGATATTTTTAGTCATGCCTGAAGTATACTCCCTATTAAATGTACATACAAAATACTGACGAAACTTATTGTCAAAACACTACAACCTTACACTGAAGAAATACTAGGTGATTACCAATGAGAATTCAGGCCTAACAGATCAAAGACTGATCAGATTTTCACCATCTGATGCCTATTAGAGAAATGCTATGAATTTAATATACCAGTACATCAACTCTATGTCGACTATAAAATGACCTATGACAGCATCAAAAGAAAGTATTTATATGAGACTCTGCAGGAGATTTGGATACCCAACAAACAATGCTAATACATGTAACACTAAACAACTCATCAGGGCAAAATCAAGATTCAAGGAGAATATTCAAGGGAATTTAATATTAGACGAGGCCTAAAACAGGGAGACTCAGTGTCTTGTATCCTCTTATCGTTCTTCGAGTGTCAATGTGTATGTTTCTAATAACTCTCTCCAATGTTAGGTTAAAGAGCATTGGAGAGAGTTATTAGAAACATACACATTGACACTCGAGGAACGATAACAGGATACTTTCTGAGGGAAACTCAAGACCCACAACCAACGGGCACACTCTACAACCAACCACTTCAGTATCTTGCATATGCTGATGACATAGCACTTCTAGGGAAATGTATAAAAGACATATCAAAATCCTTTATTGAATTAGAAGACGCATCTTTACAAGCAGGGCTGGAAGTTAACAACCAAAAAACAAAATACATGACCATGATAAGAGAGGAACAAACAGAAGAAACAATTAAAATTAGAAACCAAACTTTTGAAAAAGTAAATCAATTCAAATGCCCAGGATCCTTGTTAAATGAAAGAAACGAATTACTAACAGAAATAAAAGAAAGAATATCAGCCGGAAACAGGGCATACTTCAGTAGTCAGAAAATACTCAAAAGTAAAAACATTACAAGAGAAACAAAGAAAACTATTTATAAAACTGTAATCAGACCAGTTGTAACAGCTGGACCCTAACAAAAACAGCAGAAAACCTATTAAACACATGGGAGAGGAAAGTTCTCAGGAAAATATATGGGCCAACAAAGGATGAATGTGGATGGAGAATACGAACCAACCAGGAATTATACAGTCTATATCAGGATCCTACGATAGTGGCAGAAATAAAAAGAGGCAGGCTGAGCTGGGCAGGACACCTAGAGAGAATGACAGAGGAACGAAGAGGGTACATCACCCCACCCCCAACCCGAGACCGCGACGTGGCCACGACAGGCAGCTCCGGCCAATAAAAACAAGAACTCAAAGGCAGACCTAGGCTTTGGTGGATATATGATGTAGAAAAAGATCTACAGCAGCTGAAAGTCCAAGCATGGAAAAGAAAGGCATTAGTTAGGTCTGAGTGGAAGGAAGTGGTGAGGCAGGCCAAAGCCCTACATGGGCTGTAGCGCCACAGGGATGGATGGAGTATACTTGGAAGGAAAGGACAGCTATCATTAAAACAAAGAACAAAAACATTCTAAAGACAGACTAATGTACAAGAGCTATAATTTATAATATGTTTCGTATTTGATACTCTTTTGTTTTCATTAACTGTTCATTTGTACTACATTTTGTCCAGAATAATGTGCTCTATTATTTTATGCCTGAACAAAAATACCATTAATTCAAAAATATCTGAATTTCAAATGTGATTGAATATTTTTTAAAGCAATGGCAAAAATGAAAACTTCTAACTTCAAAATATTATTAAATTCATATGGGCTGCATGGTCACAACCTCAGGTTATCATCAAAACCCTTATCAGACGAGAACTACTTCATCACTATACTATTAGCCACCATCTTAACGAAGATAAGAAACTCAAGTGTGCTGTTGGCTTACTTTATCCCTGTATGCTTTAAAATATGAAAAAACTTCAATAATTTAATTAAGGAGAAGATTTACAATTGCTCTGTACTTTGTAGTTGTGTACTTGCAGCTGTTAACGGGCAATTTTTATTTAAAAAATCATTTAATAGTTTGCTCCAAGGATCTTTTGCCTCTCATAAAAATAGTATTACGTCTATTATTACTTGAAAGATTGTGTAATTTGCATATACCTTAATACTTTGGTCTTTTCTGCCATTCATGAATGATAGTTACTCTGAACCCGTTTTATCGGGACATACAAAACAGGGAGAAATGAGGAAATCTAGTGCAGATTTAAATATTTGTATTCTTTTGAGTTGGCGACCCAGTCAGCCGACCTGTTTTTGGTATCAGATGAATAGGTTTGTTGGCTGTTACTGGGCAGCTTCGGTTTTTGCCAGTGTGTCCGCTTGTTCACGTAACTTAGGACTTTGAACCCATCACAGGTCATATTTATTTATTTATTTATTTAGGCATTTTTATATAGCGCTTATCATAAAGCTCTAAGCGCTTTACAATTATTAAAACATGTAAACTAAGTAAATACAAATGAGACACTAGGATAGTAACATGATAAGATATCTTTCAATGAAAATGGCTATAAAACGAGGACACTTTGACACTTCAGGATCAACCCGAAACAGAAAATGAGGTAGGGCAAGGAGGGTGCATCACAGGTCATAGGCGGACCTAAACAGATGAGTTTTAAGGGATGCAATATATAGTGCAATGAGTCTCATCAAAGATATGAGATAGCTATAGAAAAAATGCAACATTTGATTGGCTCATTTAATTATGTAAACTGAACAGCTCCGTTACGCTAATAGATAAGGTTTGGAGTTTGGTAAAATCAATAAAGTAAACCGTACAGTATGCTGATAAAGTCGAAACCTACATTAGTCTACCATCTACTGTACCTGTACCTATACATAAATAAATGAATAAGCTAATTCCATACTGGATCCACAAATGCCGTCACACTATTTTATCCGATCACACTAATAAATGTGTGCAACCGGGCAAACAAGACCCTGGGGTTCCTAAATCGAAAGATCGGCACCTCAAAGGTGAAAAAAAAAGGTTATAAAGCCTTTGTTAGGAAAGTACGCATCTACAGTCTGGGACCCTCTTACCCAGAAAAGCATCGACAGGTTGGAGGTGGTCCAGCGACGAGCAGCTCGCTTTGTCCTGAACCGCTACAGAAACACTTCAAGTGTTGGCAGCATGCTGGAAACACTGTGCTGGTCACCATTGGAAGAACAACGACGACGACTATACAGGCTCACCATGTTGTACAAGATCAAAAATGAGCTGGTCCACTGCTCCAGTATCAAACAGAAACTCGTCCATCTTCTCTCACCCCCCACCCCCAACCCGAGACCGCGACGTGGCCACGACAGGCAGCTCCGGCCAATAAAAACAAGAACTCAGTACAGTAGCTTCCAAAGGCAACAGTTGAGGCGACTACACTCGACACATTTGTGTCTATTACCTCCTGTCTTCCAACCCCCAGTTCATAATACCACTGCTGAGTAGCCCATGTGAAGTATCACCTTGAAAACCATGCACAGTAACATCGCGAACCCCTCTTAAACATATGAGCCAGAATGATCAATTCATTGATCTTGGGCCCTCAAAATATAGAAGGAGAAGAAGATAAATAGGCTATATGAAGTCTTTTGTGAATATTTCATATCTTCTTAATTTAATTATGCCGTCAATATACGTACACGCATACAACTGAATAGACCTTTCTACAACAACAACAAAATTAATTTCTTTTGACTGGTAAAACTTGGAAATATTTTTTTAAGAGTTAAAGTTAATTAGTACATTGTTGGTTTTATTTAATTAATTTATTTTATTTTTCATTTCAAACTGTAAAATGATGTCAGCATTAGCTTTTTTGTGATGGAAACTTTCTTGGACTGATTGTTCTGTTTTTTTTTTTTTTCAATCTATTTATTGATTAAGTAGTTAACCCCCAAATTACTTAAAATAAAAATAAAAGCCGCATTACTATTTAGTTATAAAAAAAAATTGTATAACACAAGCAGATCAAGCAGAGCCTCTTGACAATCAAACTGTAAAATGATGTCAGCATTAGCTTTTTTGTGATGGAAACTTTCTTGGACTGATTGTTCTGTTTTTTTTTTTTTTTTCAATCTATTTATTGATTAAGTAGTTAACCCCCAAATTACTTAAAATAAAAATAAAAGCCGCATTACTATTTAGTTATAAAACAAAATTGTATAACACAAGCAGATCAAGCAGAGCCTCTTGACATTTCGAGGCTCTGTGCCACTTTTCGGTTTTGTCCTCCAACACATTGCATTAAAATATGATAAGTCCGAAAATATTCACATCACGTCATTAAGCTCCAAAAATATCCAAGGCCAATGCTCATTGCAATCGTATGGGTTGCTGGGCTCACAGGATGTTACTGAGGCTAAGTGATAACTTCATTTTAAAAAAAACAAAAAACAAAAACTGGTATCTCTTCCGTTGCTCTCAAATGTAGAATGTTAAAAATCTAAATTTAAGTGTTTGCTTAAATGCATTCTTGCATTTTGAATTTATCAAAAATTTTCCGGGGACTATAAAAATGTAAGAGGCGATAGTAAGCTAAGAAATTGCAAACCCTCAAAGGCGCCACAACTGGAATGAATTTAGTTGCGGCGTTAAAAAATGTCTTTAAATATTATTATGGCTAATTTTGGCGCTTCCCATAAGAAAGTTTGAAATATCACCTCAAAAGAATCTGAAAGAAACACCGAATTAAGTATGCTAAAAAATGCACCACTGTATTTTGAATTTGCGCGACTGTCTTCGGCACCCTCAATTTATGCACCTATTCCCTTACGCTGATCAATGTTGCAATGAATTTGAATACACAAGCTTGTGCCAAATGATTACCCTGGGGCACGCCACAACCGGGGTGAATTCAGTTTATGTATGGCACTGGCACCATAATGCCTCCCCGGAACCTTAAAAATTTCCTCGCCCCTGATCAAAAAGTCTGATAGAAATATTGAATTCAACTATACTCTAAAATGCGCCTCTTGATTTTGAAATACTAAAAAAATTTCTGCAACTCAAAATTCATCTTACTTACTTACTTATACTGTAACTGTAGGGCGTGTGCTGTTTGCAAGATTTTTCAATTCATCTTGGTCATGTGCTTTCCTTTCCAGTTGCTTCCAGCTGTATTCCATATTTTGTGCGTCTGTCTCTAGCTCGCATCTCCATGTATGTTTGAGGCCTCATCTATTTCCTTTTCCCTGTTGATTTAATGTTAGGGATTGTCTGGTGATGTTATCTGGGGATTTGGGGAGACTGTGCCCTGTCCATCTAGCTCTTTTCCTTATGAAGTCTTCATCAATAGGCTCCTAGTATGTCCTTTCTAGAAAGTCTTTGTTGGTGATGATCTTTGAACATTTTATGTTCACGCTTTCTAACGCAAGTGTTTATGAATGTCCGTAATTTCTGCGTAATTCTCGCTGTTGTCCTCAAAGTTTTGGCTCCATAGAGTAAGACTGTTTTAACATTTGTGTTGAACATTCTGATTTTATTTTCAAGAGTCAGCTGCATATTTTCTTTAAAAGCATCTGCTGACCTATAGCCTTTCCAATTCTAGCACTGACATCCGCTTCGGATCCACCATTCATGTTAATGGTGCTGCCTAAGTATGTGAAGGCCTCCACGTCTTCCACTGCATTTCCTGCCAGAGAGATATGCTCTTGGTTGGCTGTGTTCAGCTTTATTATCTTTGTCCTGCTTTTATTTATATAAATAAAATCAAGATTCATCGGCGCCCTCGATTTGGTGCACCCACTGGTCTGGCGTCTAAGGGGGTGAATATTCAATCTGCCACTCCTTAGCTACGCCTCTGGCCACTGCCCACTGCCACTGCCCCCCCCCCCAATCTGAAATGCCCCCCCCCCGGGAAATATCTGAAAGAAAGAAAGAAACGCTGGTCTCACGCATCACATGAAAAAAGGGGCAGGGTGTGTCAGATGAACACAACCCCTCAATAAAAATTACGAAATTACTAACTACCGTTGAGAAAAAAAACTTAATCAACGCAAATAAAAGTGAAAATAATAATTAATTAGTAGGCCTATGGCAACAAATAATTGCCTAATATTATGTACTTCCTGTTATCATTATCTTTAACACTTTAATTTATGCTTTATAATTGATAGACTGTCACCTCGACCCAAGACTATACCGAGAAAAAGGGGGGTCCTTTGCGAAGCCTGAAAATGGCGCCCATCAAATTAAAAAGGGTGGAGTGGGGGAAGTGCCACCTAAGACGAAACAGTTAAAAATTGATTTTCGTCCCCTTTGTCTGTGTGAGTAGCCCCCAAATTATTTATCGTTTAATTTATTTTAAAATTTATTTTTAAAACCAATTTGGGAGCCTGGGGCGTGTGATCCCTTCTTTAAAATTGTTGTTCCAGTAACACCATCATTCGAATAACTCAAATAGCTGTAACTATAAGCAGAAAACTTGCTTTTTTAGTTGACATTTACAATTGTCTTCTTTCCGAAATTTCACCAATGTTCTAATCCAGTTTTAGTTATTCGAATCATGATGTTGCTAGAACAACAATTTTTCTTTAAAATAGTTAATATTACAGTTAGTAAAGCTAAGACGTTATGCCAAGTAAACAAATAATGCGTGTCTCAATTGAGTTAAGGCTTAAAGTCTAGTATCCTTGAAAATAAACAATGCATAAAAATGAAATAAAATATTTTCAATGTTTATTATAAGACACAGACGTAAATATGGCACATAATCATAAATGACTTGGCATACTTTATATCAGTAAAACATTTTTTTCGGTTTTGAGTCCTAACTTCTAGTAAAAGAAGTTATTTTGTTTTTATCGGTTTTGGATGTACCACCATGTTTTCATTTTAACCGGAAGCACATGTATGATTATAAACTTACAATCCATTTCCAACGACAATTATTTCTCTGTCATCAACTTAAAGGGCTAAATTAAATAATCTTTGTGATGGGTGGCACGAAAAAGAAAAAGGTAAAAGAAAATGATGGTTTATAACGTTTTCATTCCTTTGGGATGATGTCATTTTTACTTAACTAATTTATAAAAAAAATAATATTGTCTTGTGTCGTACTCTCAACCGTCCGTCAACCGTACTCAACGTATCGAAGTATGCACTGTTCTCGTAAATTTAATAAAATAACTCAGGAATACTTACGAAATTTTAAATATTAACAATATACTTTTTTAAAAAACTTTACAGTACTTAGTACCGACCTGTCTAAGCCTAGTCATAGTCCTGCAAATTTTAGCTCAACTCAAGTTATTTTTATCTGATATCTGGGATAAAAAAAAATTAAAATATTAAATAGGCAATTCCAGCCAGCCCATTACCATTACATTATTCTTATTATACTATAACTGTTTATGTTAAGTTCCTATGTTGGATTCACCCACCTTTCTTTATTTGGATAGTTGCTAGAATTACATTTCTCATTAAAAATTAATCTTAAGACTTAAGACTTAAGAGATGATTTTTTGGGGTGAGCGTTATTTAAGGCCATGCCGTCAGTGGTGTGTTCAATGGTATATCTGATGGCAATCCTCTGAAAACATGTCCCAAATTCAAAACACTAGTAAAACATATCATATGAGCATTCACTTTGACAGTTCAAAAATAATGTTTATCCAAGTACATGGTCAAATGTGATAATCGTCACTCAAAAACCTTAAACTTAAGTACTGTCTGCATACATGTTCTTTTTATGGCTATAGCATCACAGGAAAGCACACAAGTAGCTTGGTCAATTTATGCTTGGCCTGCATCCAAAGTTCCTCAATAGTCTGTGTGAATTTGTGGATGAACAGGATGTACGGAATCTTGGGCATGCACAATGACATCTTGCTTATAGACTTCGTTATTGATTTGATTGAGATTAGCATAGCCAGCCCATGCATTGGTAACATGATGAGTTATAATGCATTCAAGTGTTGGTGCATTTTTCTGCTCTATGATTTCCAATTTCAATAATTCCTCACGTTATCAAAGATGATCAAGCAAAAAAAAAAAAAAGACAACTTGAACACGTTTTCCGACAGTATTTGAATTGATTGTGTTGAGTGACAATTATCATATTTGACCAAGCACTTGGTAAAAAATTATTAAATTGATAAAGTAACTGCTCATTCGATGCAATTTACTAGTGTATTGAATTTGGTACAGGTCACAGGTGTTTGGAGGATTACCATAGTGATTCATAGTCTCCACTGCTGGTTTTACATAGTTAGTAGAGACCGACCGAAATTGATTTTCTGATTTCGGCCGAAAGTTTAAAATGACTTTCGGCCGAAACCGAAAAAGGCCGAAAGTTTAAAAATGAATTTCGGCCGAAACCGAAAAAAGGCCGAAAGTTAAAAATGAATTTTGGCCGAAACCGAAAATGAAATATTAAGATATTTTGAAATTCGTTCCCGCATACATTTTGCATACATCGAAATGATGTGGGAAAGTCTAAATATTTACATTCTTTTTATAAAAAATGAGATAATAATGAATATTTATAAATAAACATCTAATATAGGGGTCTCAAACTCGCAGCCCGCGAGCCATTTGTGACTCGCAAGACGATATATTGCGGCCCGCTACAGGACAGAAAAGTTTCGTGTAAATGCGCCGGCCCGTTTCCCCCATTCTCATATCTATAACGTGACTCTCCACGACGGTTCAGTCGAATCTCACCGACTAGTCTAATTCTGTTTTTTTTTTCTTTAATGTTTCTATATATTTCTGTAGGCAACAGGGAGTAAGTGGATGAAAGTGAATCCTAGTTCTTGAGAACCCTTAATGATTTTATTGTTATTTATAAAGGTTGAGCAGATTGTAACAGTTGTAATCGCTTTTTTGTGGATTATGTGATAGGGCCCACTCTCATTCAGACACTGCCCCTCCCCCCCCCCATGATTTGAGTTTGAGACCCTTGATCTAATGAATACTTTGGATTCTACCATTTTAATATAAAATTAATTTAATTGCTTTACAATTTTTTAAAATTAGTATGATAGAAGAAAATTAGCCAAAAAAATTGGGGGGGGGGGATTAATGCAAAATATTATTTTTATAAACCGGGTCTCTAAAATTTGTGGTTCTAAAGGATTGCTTAATTTGTTTTTAAAGATCGTTTAGTTGGTTGCTATTGATCGGTTAGATTGTTCTTAAAAATCGGTGAGTTTTTTCATAAAGATCGCTTAGATTGTTCTAAAATATCGCTTAGTTTAATCTTAAAGATCGCTTAATTTGTTGTTAAAGATCACTTAGTTTGTTGTTAAAGATCGTTTAGTTTGTTCTTAAAGATCGCTAAGTTTGTTGTTAAAGATCGTTTAGTTTGTTGTTTAAGATCGTTTAGTTTGTTGTTAAAGATCATTTAGTTTGTTGTTAAGAGATCCTTTAGTTTGTTAAAGATCGCTTAGTTCGTTGTTAAAGATCGTTTAGTTTGTTCTTAAAGATCGCTTAGTTTGTTGTTAAAGTTCGCACAGTTTTTGTTAATGATTGCTTTATTTTTTCTTAAAGATCGATTAGTTTGTTCATAAAGATCGCCTAGTTTGTTGTTAAATATCGTTTAGTTTGTTCTCAAAGATCGCTTAGTTTGTTCTTAAACGCTGCTTAGTTAGCTGTTAAATATCGCTTTCGCTGAGTATCAAAGGACCGAAAACCTGAGTCACTGTCTAAGTGAATTTCGGCCAAAACCGAAGAAAAACCGAAATTTAACTTTTCTCTTTCGGCCGAAACCGAAATTAAGCCGAAAGTTAACTTTTTAGTTTCGGCCGAAACCGAAACTTGGCCGAAAGTGATAAAATGGCTACTTTCTGCGCCGAAACCGAAGCCGAAATTCGGTCGGCCTCTAATAGTTAGCCTACTGATTTAACTGATTCTGTGTTTGTTCCACAAATTATAGAAATTTTAATTTTAGATTAAGCTGTAATCTAATAATGATTTTTTTTTTTTCAGCCATAGGGTGGAAATAGTTGTAAAATGTATTGTGGATGTCCATAGCCATAACCAAGTGTTGCCGGGGTCGAGATTAAAAAAAAATTAAACTCGCCCTACCCAGTCTATGCCTATGCATTAACTTAACCAGTATATAGGCCTTTTTATATGTTATAAAATAGGCATAAGGCTATTATGGTCTATTTATTCATTTCTTGGGAAAAGTTCATATTTTGAGGAACTATTGAGTTTACGATTTAAGAATTGGATAGTATTAGGATTTTTTATTGTATCCTATTTTCACAATATTAACCTGGTTAACAAAGACACTAGGTCACTAAGCTACATTTTTCAATTTTTAATGCTATGGAACTTGATTTTGTTTTCTTCATATTATGATTAGACAATTAGAGGAAATTACTTGTATACTTCATCAATATAATTTTAAGAAATTTTTATTGAGGCTTCATAAGATATTTTAAAAGACATGATCTTCAACCAACATGTAAATGTAACAGTATTTTCCCCTTCTAAAATAAAAAAAAATATTTTATAACTGTACCTACTGAGGTGTAAGAACTGGAATTGACAAATACATAAATTTATCCATGATTCATGGACAATGTTAAGCATGGGAATTTGAAGAAAACAAAACCTTTAAATTCCAATTTAGACCTTTCTATTCCTTATAAAGAAAGGGGGATTTACAGAAGGGACAATTTTATACTGAAGTGGGATATGTAATATTGAGGGCTACAATATTATTGTGGGTTTTTTTGGGGTTATTTTTATGAGGGGCAATAAACGTGACATATTTTAGCTTTACTTGATTTTGTAACATTTTATCTAAGAATGTTTTTTTTCAAAAACTTTTTAGTTCGAGCGTGGAGCAGCAACAGCTTTTGTGTCAAGGAACAAAGCTTTGAAAAAGCTTCAGCTGAATTTGGCAGATTTTAGGTGGGTAATTACAAATTACATATCCACATTTTGTTGTAGTTGTGGGTTGAGTTCAAAGCAACCTTATAAATAACAACAGAGCCAGAAAGTGCATAACTGAAAGAAAAAAAAATATTACAATTTATACACAATATTGGTAATTTGAAACTCAAAGAATGTTATCCACCATATTTAAAAAAAAACATTCTGTCACAGTATTAGTTTTGGTACATGTTTTGGTTAGAGGTAATTGAGGAAATGTGAATTAACAATTAAATTAACCTTTAAAAGAAATATCTAAGAATTAAATATCATGTTTGTGGAATATTATTATTCATTCATTAAAAAAAATTTATAGTACATTCGTCACTCATTTTAAAAAGTAAATTAAAGATTGAATTTTATTAATTGTGTCATTAATACGATGTAATCTCCATGTCATTAAAAAAAAAAGTTCAGTGATATAAAATTGTAAAAAGCTTTAACTCTAATATTTCATTTAAATATTATAAGTCATGATTACAAGAAGGAATACTGTATCACACTGGTTTGGATTGAAGGAGATATTTTTTTTTAAATATATAAATATCACAATCATTGCGGTATACTTTTTAAGCTGAGAGGGCTTCTGACAGCTTCTAAAGCAGACTAAATTGTGAACAAAAACTCTTACTAGATTTGGGACCAACAACAATTAAAATTAGAACTCCAAAAGCTGACACAACTAAGGTTCTGTTTAGCAGGAAATGTGGAGAAAATAGGATTTATTCTGCCTGAGATCCACTAAAAATAGTTATATTTTAGATTTAAAAAAAAAAAAATCTCTTGTTATATTTTCAGAACATTATGCATATTCAAAGGAATATATCCAGTAGAGCCACTCCACAAGAAAAAGGTGAACAAAGGAAGCACTGCAGTCAAGACTTACTACAATTTGAAAGACATACAATTTCTCTCACATGACCAACTCATAACAAAGTTCAGAGAAAAGAAGGTGCCTACTCAAAAATGATAAGATTTTGTTTGTTTGTTAAGTTTAATAAGGAAAGATAACCTCAAGCATTTCCATAAGTAGTTTAAAAGTTAGTTAGTCCAATATATAAATATTGATGAGTATAACTTATTGATTATACTTTTACTTCTATTTCAAGCATTACGTAAGGAGGTTGAAAAGGGCAGTGGCCAAAAAAAACCGATTTGCTGAATCTATAATACGAGATAGCAAACCAGTTTACAGTCTTAAATCTGTGATTAAAGAAAGGTGAGTGAAAAGATAATTTAAATTAAAAGATTTATTTTATGAAGCATGCTGTTTCAATTACCATTAAAAATTCTTTTACATTTATCAAATCTTTGTGCCCTTCATTTATATAAAACCTACATAGCTCGAAGGTAAAATTTATATATATATATATATATATATATATATATATATATATATATATATATATATAATTTCTTTTTTAATTTTTTTTTTTTTTTTAATATATATATATATATATATATATATATATATATATATATATATAATGCCTTTTTTAAGATCTTGTTTTACTTTCAAACTTCAATTCCCAGGTATCCCACATTTATTGATGCCCTGAGGGATCTTGATGACTGCCTGAATTTGTGTTTTGTATTTGCTTCTTTTCCTCACTCAAAACGTGTACATGTTGAGATGGTACAGATGTGTAAGAAAAGGACAGGTAAAGCTTTTATTATATTTTTACAGGGTGAAGTGTAAAATATTTTAACCCTTGATATGAGCACCATGAGAGATGAACGAAAAGGGCAAGCAGCGAACAAAATATTTAAAAGTTATTAATCTTATAGATCCTTAAATAATTTGTTAACAATTTAATTAATAAATCTAAAGTATAATGCAAATTAACATGATCAAATGGTTTAATGTTTTCTATCAGTCTGTTATTTGCAAAGTGTGTGGATAAGTAGCGTGTTATCTATCTTTTAGTTTGAAATTTGTTTATCTTAACCAGCTAATGTGATCTTGTTGTCCGCAGTTGAATTTCAGCACTATGTGATTGCAGCAAAAGCTTTAAGAAAGGTGAGTTCAAACCTTTGTCATCTTATCATTTGTTCACCTCAAATCTATGCTGTCATGTTTGCTCAGATCAAAGCTATTCTGTCACTTAAACTTCATTCATTCATTTTAATGGTAGTGCATTAATTTAAAGGAGACACATAATGTTTTTTAAAATCAAGATATAGTCTTTTATGTTCAATAGATTTACAGTGTTTTTTTGTTTGTTTAAATCTCTTTCAATCAGGTCTTTGTGTCCATAAAGGGCATCTACTATCAAGCAGATATTAAAGGGGAAACAATAACTTGGATTGTCTCTCACAAAAGAGGCTTCACGGTATGCATCAAAATAATTTATGCCAACATTTATTTTTTTTTATCATTAGTTAAAAATAGTAAACACTTCAACAAAAATCATAATCTACTTTTAACCTATCTGAATATTTGCTTCATGCTTGTGACATTTTCCAGTGGTCATATCACCTACATTTTATATTTTCAGCATCCACAAGATGTTGATTACAAGATCATGCAGACATTTGCAGAGTACCATTCTGTTCTTTTGGGTCACATAAATATTAAGTTGTTCAGTGACAAAAATTTGGTATATCCACCTGAGGTAAGCTAGACTTCCTTTATCACTACTCAGCTTAAAGCGACTTTTTGAAAGGTTCAATTTCTTGCTCAGTGGTAGAATAGAAATCCTCTTTGGGTCTTGACCAGAGCTATCTGATAGCAGGGGTAATAAGGGGAGAGACTGCAATCAGGTTAGTACAAAATAAAATGAGTAAAACAGAGTAGGGTTAAACCTGAAAAAATAAACGCAACAAAACAGCGAACGTGTCGGCAGAAAGCCTTCGTCAGCGAACAAAACAAACAGAAAAAACGGTTATGTTAATTTGTGTTCATTACTATTTTATTTAATTAAACAGATTGGGAAGTTTTTTCTCGAAAGCTGTTCACATAAAATTAAGTAGGCGAAGTTTTTTCTCGAAAGCTGTTCACATAAAATTAAGTAGGCGTAGGGGCTTTTCATGATACAGTATCTTGAATTTTTACAAACATGAATGTAATGTATGTGTCATATATTTTATATATTGTTTAAGTTTGCAAGGGATGAAAGACTTAGAATGGGTATTCTCAAATGTAGTTTTTGTAATGTTGCGTTTTGTATTTTAATGTGGTATAATATAGATTTTTCTTTTAATACTAATACTTTGTACCCCGCTTTGAGCCTTTCGGGATGAAGCTTGATTTTCAAATAAACTTTATTATTATTATTATTACTATACATATATTCTTAATTAAAATTATGTTTCTCTCACAAGAGGATTGCTAAGTGTTGAATAATGTCACACTGTGGTGCATTTTAATAACATTTATTTTTTAATGTTCACTCAGCTGGCAGAGCCGCAGCAGTTTATTGATCAGGATCAGTGTTTAGAGACGGACAGAACAGATGAAAACCTGGCGAGTCTTGCACCAGCCATTAAAACAACAGGGGAGACACAAGATGAAGAAGATGACGATGCTGAAGTAGATGCCTTGAATGCAATAAGTGTACGCACATTTATTAACCAGAAAATTTTCATAATTATTTTATTTTAAGGAATTGCTCATCGTGTACCTGTTTTTTTTTTTGTTTTTTTTTAAATTAATTTGTTTTAAAAATGAAAATATTTTATAAAATTATAATATGCATTTAATTTTATCAAAATTATATTTTGTAATAACTTTCCCCTTATATTTTAAATAACTCTTTATTCAATTTGCATATAATTTAGATGAAATCTTTAATTAATAAAATTGTTCATTTTCTATATTTCTCATTTCTTATTAGGCTGACGACCCGGACTTTATTGAGAAATCCAAACTGGAGGCTGAAAGTGTGAAAAAATTACAAAACTTGTTTAAAGGCCTTAGGTTCTTCTTGAATAGGGAAGTTCCAAGAGAGGAGCTAACATTTGTCATTAGGTAAGACCAAGGCATCAGTATGCATAAGCAGTTCAATAGTTTTGTTTAGTCAAGGGGTAATTAGTAAAAGCACCAAGATTAATATTTCATATGGCTCTTTATTCACTACTTCTCAGCATTCCTTCTTCCTTCTATTCTCTCTCTGCAGAACTGTTTACTCTTACCATTTTGCCGTACAATGTACGATTTTGAGATGTCTTTTATGATTGTTTGCCAAGATGTGACAGAAATACAATTTTAAGAGACCAGACCGTGTTGAAATATATATATTCCGGTAGCTTTTCCGATTAAAAAAAATTAATCAATTGACAAGTACATTGTTGGTCGTTAGTTTTAACTTGTATTTGCATTCTACATCCAGCCGTGCATGGGTCGAGAAGTGCGATTGATTGGGGTCATCTGTAATTATATTACGTTTGCCCTGAGAGGGGAATAGAGTGGTGTTGATTATGAAATTTTATGTACATGTGGGGGAGGGTGGTCTAAATATTTAAGTCATAAAATTAACACCGCCACATTTTCGTAATACTAGTGGGGATTGTCATATTGTTGCTTTGATTTTCATAATGAACTTGCGACAGTAATATTAGCTTAGTCACCCGAGTGTCCATTTTATTAAATCAGTGGCTATCGTTGCACACTGAGGTGGGGGGGTTAATAATTAGGTTTTGCGCACGTGTGGGGTCTGGGGATGTTGGCAGAAAGTACATACGTTATTCAAAAATTTTATATTTTTCCTGAAACTCTTAAGAGTCCAAAAATAGCATTCAATTTATGTCTCGAAAGCTGTAAAAAATATCATGCATAATGTTTCCATGTGTTTTTTACAGATGGTACTAAGTAGTAGAGGTATTACAGCAGCGGTTCTCAACCTGTGGGTTGCGACCCCTTTGGGGGTCACACAACCCTTTCCCATGGGTCGCCTAAGACCATCTGAAAACACATATACTCTACAATTATAAAGTATCAACGAAAATAATTTTGTGGTTGGGGGTCGCCACAACATGAGGAACTGTAATAAAGGGTCGCGGCATTAGAAAGGTTGAGAACCACTGTATTACAGTAATATTTAGTCCACGCTTGTCCAATGTGCTTGTGACTAATGTCCATGAATGAAATAGCAAAACGAGGTATATGTAACTAGATTGGCATCTATGTGACACAATCGCATATATTACATTACTGCTGACACAGGCGAAACCCTCTTAAATGCTAAAGATACCTTTAGGGAGGCCGCCAATGCTATCAGTTTGGAGTGTAAAGCGACAAGTCCTGCAGCGGTTTCTTAAGCATGGTTTAGATCGAAGGCGACTATGAACCAGAAGATCACCTAGATTTCTGTCCCGTCTAAAGACAATCAGTGGAGGGGATGAGAAAACCCTGTTTGTATCGGGGTCAGCAAGAAGTATGGTACAATTTTTTAGGAATATTTTTTTGGCAATTTAAATGTAATATATGCGATTTGTGTGCCATAGATGCCAATCTAGTTACATAGGTGAAACTGGGAGAAGATTGGCCGACAGGTTTACTGAACATCTCCAGGATATTGAGCAATGTAAACCTTCCCCAGTCTCATCTCATTTCAACAGAAAAGAACATAAAGGTGCATTGGATGTAACCACTACGGCACTGATTTCATGCAGTAACACACCAGAGAGGGTTAAAATGGAAAATAAATTTATTCAGCTGTTAGGCACCATATCTCCATATGGTATTAATCAAATAATATCCTACTGATGTTTCTCTGTTTCACTATATTTCATCTATTTTCTTATTGCTGTGTGTTTATGTATCCCTGGATATTGTGGTCCATTATTATTGTGGACCTCATTTGTCACAGTGTCAATATTTATATTCTCTCGCTTCCTGCGCTCCCACTTCCGGCAACAATAATGGATATTTCTTGAGTTGTTTACTGTGCTCTGTTCATTGTGATATTTTCATTTCTACTGTTAGCTGAAGAAGGCTTTATGCCAAAACGTCCGTAGCTTTTTGTCCTGTTCTCTAATTCAAGCTTCCACATACCTCGTTTTGCTATTTCATTCATTTTCTAGGCTTGAATGCAGTCCTTTAATTTATATTTTTGACTAATGTCCAATGTGCTTTTGACGCACATTTTGTTGGGCTACACATGTAATATTCAGGTTTTCACCAGGCTCCCTGTGTTCAATTCTAATAAGTACACTTCGAAATAGCAAATACATAAACAAAATAAATTTAACACTTTTGTAGTTCACTTAGCGCCTTCTAGTAACTGCAGACATTAGTTACTTTCAAGTGAGTTACTGCTTGCTCCATGACAGCTAGATGTCACATTGGATTAAGGTGGAAATAAAATTATTAAAATTGTGTAATATTTTGCAACGCCACTGTGAGAATGCAGCAGCCAACCATATTTATTTATTTATTGAGGCATTTTTATATAGCGCTTACCATAAAGCTCTAAGCGCTTTACAATTATTAAAAACATGTAAACTAAGTAAAATAAAAATGAGACACTAGGATAGTAACTACTATACTATAGAAACAATGAAAATGGCTATAAAACAGGTTGGGGTTGTCACAAAAATACCAGGGTGGTAGGTGTTCGAAAATTTGACCTTTTTTTGGGGTTCGTACCATATAGATGACCCCTTGCGTTTTTTTTTGTTGCTTCAGCGCTGTATAAGGTAATTTTGTGACTATTATTTCTTATGGTTGAACCGCGATGAGTGCAGAAACTGCCCTTTGAAATCTATTTTTAGAACGCACTTAACAGTTTTACTCTCATTAATTCGTGTCCTCTTCCTGTACCCATTTACGGTTTTTGGTTGTTTTTTTTGTGTTATCAGACTGAAATATGTAAACGATATGCATATATGCAAATATGGGTATTGATTCTTATTTCTGTTCACCAGTAATTTTATTTTACCAGTCACAGACTGTGATAATGTGATCTCCATGTTCACCTAAATATTAATTGATATCTTATAGCAGATACACGTCTGCAAAATAAAGTGACAGCAGATTGCAATATAAACATCATACATCTACGTTTAAAAGTAATTTTTTTTTTTTGGCGCCAGCTGAACTCGATCCTGCTAGACACTCAATGCGAGTGGTTATTGTATTCATTATATATACTGTATGTTAATTATTATTAAAATACTGCATTGTAAGATCTTGAGACAATATTTTATGAATTTGAGGGTAAAGAGGTTTGTCTCTGCATACCAACACAAAACCCTAACAACGAACACTGTCATCTCTCATACCCAAAAATGTCACCAATACAAACCATATAGAAACAGCTACACAATAAAAAAAAATCTCCACATTAAATACACTCACTAACAAATCAAGTACACAAAACACAAACAAAAACACACACCCATTGAAAAAAATAAATTGACAGGCCTTGTTTTAGCGACTCATGAGTCTTATAATTGCCTACTGGTGCCATACACTGTCCATCATGTGCATTATGTTTCTTTTTAACACTTCTTGTCATTTACTTGACTTTCTCCTCCTATCAGCTTTCTAACACTTGACTGACCAAAAAAGTCTCTTTTTGTAACAATATGGACATCACCTCTAACACTTGGACAAACGATGTAAACCACTGACACTGAAATTTTTATGTGCCTGTTAAATTGATTTATAAAACAACTGCAATTATATTTTCATTGTTTTTAAAACATTAACTACGTAGCTGAATCTTATTAAAAGACTATTTCTTTCCTACAGGGCATGCAGTGGACTAGCATCTTGGGACTACACTCTTGGGGTCGGAGCCACATATCAAGAAGATGACAATAGTATAACACATCATGTCATTGATAGACCAGCAGTGACAAATCAGAGATTAGACAGGTATGCTTTTGTAGCTTTCTAAATTAACATTTTGTTATCCATGAAAAATCTATAATCCAATCTGTTAATAATTTCTTTACAAGTTCAGTTGGTTTTTTTGTGTGACCCTGGCATTATATTTTAGAGTCTCATTTTTGAAGAAAGAAATAAATTGCTGTTTTTTCAATTTGATTTCATCAGACATTTTCATCTTTAACAGATGTGGATATTTGTATTAAATGTTTATCAATAGTTAAGACAAATCAATTCCTGTAGTATTAAAGTAACTGTTTGAAATGTATATTTTATTGGTATTTAAAATGGTATGATTGCATAACTGTCAAAAATTTCTACAAGTCTCATTCGATAACCTACAAATCAATAGCCGCAAGGTATAATTTTTATCATATTTACAAGTTTTGTCAAACAAATATCTTATAAAAATTTAGTTTATTTATATATTGATAACATTTTCATCAAGTTCCTTAATGAGCTAAAGTGTTAAAAAACTCATTTTTTTTTTATTTGAATGAAGCCATTATCAAGCCTTTAATATGAAAGAAACTTTCCATTGCTTTTCAAACTGTCATACCTTATTTTTAGTTAAAATTATTTAATGTATAATCCTGAGATAAATAACTGCAGTTGTATATGTTAAATATTATTCTGAGACAATAAATACATAGAAACATTATTCTCATGTCTACGAAATGGTGAAGAGGAGTATCAAAAAATTAAATAATAACATTTCCTGCATTACCTGATTTTTTTTCCCCCCAGAACATATGTGCAGCCTCAGTGGGTGTTTGACAGTATAAATGCAAGAACACTTCTACCAGCCAAGGATTACTTCCCTGGAGTGCCCTGCCCACCACATTTATCCCCCTTCGTTGAGGAGAAAGAAGGAGAGTATGTACCTGAAGACAAAGTTAAATTCCTGAAAAGGATTCAGGGAGAAGCTGAGGAAGAGGAGGAAGAATCAAGTGAAGAAGATGAGCCTGGAGCAGAAGATGATGAGAGTGATGAGGAGGATGATGATGAAGGTAAGTTTGTTTAAATTAGTTGCATGTATCCACCCATAATTCATTGCTAATAACAGATTGTAAACAAAACAAACTTTACTCACTGCTTTCAATTAACCTAAAGTTTTGTAGAAACAAAATAACATTAACTAATATGTATAATAAAAAAAATCTAAGCTGATACTCATTAGTATTTATAATATATTTTGCTAACAGAGAATAAAGACAGTCTAGAAAAACCTGCTGGCAAAAAGAGAAAGATAGATGAAAAGAAAATAAAAAGTGCTGATGCTAAGAAGGCCAAGGTAAGTCCCACAAATCAGTTTTTTGTCATTAATAATTGTAAATGCATATATACACTATATTTTATTTATTTGTACACATTTGTAAGGGGAGCAAAACTTAGTAAAAGAATTCATAGGGTTGTAGAATATATGAAAAAATTTGGATGTGCTGGTCTAGTCTAATTTCTTGGATAATAATGTTATCAAACCATGGAGTTCATTCAATATATGTAAGTCTATAACAATTTTTTTTAAATGTATCATAGCAATAATATATATATATATATATATTCATTTATTTATTTATAATCACTTTCCTCACAACTTGCGGTGTTGCACCTCAGGTTTAGGAAACAAAGACAAAGAGATAAATGCAAAACAAAATTGACCCTGAGAGACCATAATATACTATTTGTAGCATGTACCAGACAGACCTTTACCTCTGACTAGTTATAAATACTTTGGGGTGGATGATTTTTACACTTATTCTTAACTTAACTTCAGACAATGGCTGTGACCGAAGGTGTACTGGAACGTGTAGACAAACATAAACTACTGCAACAGCAGCAGGCAGAGGACAGAAGGCTCGGAGAGATGATGATACCCAAGAAGCACAAGCGACTCTACAACAAAATCATGACTTCACGAAAGAAGAGCTCACAGGAAGCCAGGAAGCTGCAGGAGAAAAAGGACAAACTGAAGGAACAAAAGAAGAAAGGGAAAAAACTGAAGAAAGCTTAGAGGGATGTGGGTGTCATTTGAAAACTGAACTTTTATGTAATGATAAATGTGTGTTCCATTGTAATTATTACTGGAGGTTCATATAACTGGTTAGAATATGATGAGCCCATGAGTTAGTTGTTCATTTTAAAATGCCTGATGGGACAGATGCAAGTGCTTTCTGATGAAAAAAAGAAAAACCATTGTTTTGTATTTACATGCCGATGTTGTTAGGAAATGTAAGTCGTTATATGGAATTAAAATGTCATTTTACATAATTAACCAGTTCTCATCACTCTCTGTTGCTCCATATAAAAAAATTAAAATAATGCATTACAAACCAATGCTTTAACCCAGATGTTCACAAAAATGATTGACTCCCTGCAGCATCCAAATTGTTCCCAATGCACCCAGTGTCAAAGTCTAACAAGTGCACTGAGAGAAGTCAAGTATTTATTTTAAATTCCCACTCTGGGTTACTGTTTGATAGAAAAATACAATTAATATGAGCACTATAAAGTGAAGTATTTTAGAAATGTCTGGCACCTAGATGTCGCATAATTACTTCAGTGTGGAAATTTTTTTAAACACTTCGTGGCGCCCCTGTGAAGAAGCTGCTGCTCCCCTAGTTGCCACTTTGCACTCTATGACATTTAATTTTAATATATTGACTTTGCTGTTCAAGCTATCAACTACTTGATACTTGACTTTGCTGTTCAAGCTATCAACTACTTGATGCTTGACTTTGCTGTTCAAGCTATCAACTACTTGATGCTTGACTTTGCTGTTCAAGCTATCAACTACTTGATGCTTGACTTTGCTGTTCAAGCTATCAACTACTTGATGCTTGACTTTGCTGTTCAAGCTATCAACTACTTGATACTTGACTTTGCTGTTCAAGCTATCAACTACTTGATACTTGACTTTGCTGTTCAAGCTATCAACTACTTGATGCTTGACTTTGCTGTTCAAGCTATAAACTACTTGATACTTGACTTTGCTGTTCAGGCTATCAACTACTTGATACTTGACTTTGCTGTTCAAGCTATCAACTACTTGATACTTGACTTTGCTGTTCAAGCTATCAACTACTTGATGCTTGACTTTGCTGTTCAAGCTATAAACTACTTGATACTTGACTTTGCTGTTCAGGCTATCAACTACTTGATGCTTGACTTTGCTGTTCAGGCTATCAACTACTTTTTTAAACAATCGTGATGTTTAGACCAACCCCCTGTTCCTTTTAAATGTAAAAAGCATATAGTATATTTTGGTATAAATATGCCGTTAAAATGAATCGAGATGTGACAAACTAATGATCATTCAAAATTAGATTACATTACATTAACTGTAAAACTGGGTATTTATGATGCTGACTCACCTCTGGCCCAATGAAAGTGAGAAAGCAAGTCTGCCTATAGATCAGGAGTAAGTGTTTTGAGTCGTTGTCCGAAGTTATAAATAAGTTATAATAACCTGCTAAATAATTCAAATGAATTGGTCAAGCCAGCAACGTAGCTATTAGGAAGGGTTTCCTCACTTCCCAGGTTTTTGCTTATCTCAGGTAAATGGGAATAGAGTTTTCCTCATCTCCGGATAAAAATTAAAATATATTATAAACTGATTTGAACTATAGAGTAAAATTAAATTGTTGCTTAATTATTTTCTTAACTAGGTAGAGCCCGCAATGGTGACCACAATGTGTGAGATCCCCATCTACTAAATTTACTTGACAGAGGATGCATTAGAAAAACCACTTTATTTAAGTCTCAATAAGTGTGCCCCCCCCCCTCCTTACACCACTGCCTTTGAACTATAAGAACTATATTAATATTGTAATGTCCCACCCCCTTTAATACCGCTGATTTGTACCGCTAAAGTGTGATATAACCACCTGTAGGAAAAAAAACAACTAAAACACTTAATGCGTTTTGCATTCTTTACATTTGCAGGTCGCTAATTCTAGGTAAGAATCCGTCACTAAATATTTACAAGCAAATGTTTCTAATAACTTGTAATTTGTAACTAACTGTAACAATAAATAGGTTTGTTTCGATATTTAAAAAAAAAAAATGATAATAATAATTAGGAATGAAAATAAATGTATATTTATTTGTATATGTTGATTTTTTTCAAGAAAAACACTACGTAATATAAAGTATTAAAAAGTTAGTGTGACACATGAAATCTTTGGATGCGAAGGCGTATCTGTGAGGTCTCCGATGGGAACAATAGACCAAGGGAAATAATTATTTTTAAATAGCTAACTTTTTTTTAAAGTTTGTGTTACAATTTGAATCATGGCATCTAATACATCGTCCTCAACTGCATTATATTTGAAAATTAAGTATCAGTATGTTTTCCTTTACAAGAATTTAACCTATTTAAAAGCCTTTTTTACAATATATCCTTGTAAGGGCCACTTTGCTTTTATTTTTTTTGTAAATGGGGTCGTGACTTAAAAACACTTGAGAGCCTGTGTACTAAAGCTACTGAGCATAGTAATGCAGCGCAATTAGCAAAGTTTTACAGGTCTTATAGTTAAGTTTATATCGACAATCTGTGACTCGTGACTTACCCAAATAATGTAGCCTATAGGGCCTATATATATATATTTCACGCTAAGTCTTTTGTTTACTAAAACTCGTGGCGGGATCCCAGGAGAGAAATCCTAGTAGCAATTCTTAATGAGGAGAAATCCTAAATAAAAACCACCCAAGGGAGAAGACAGAATCAGAAATTACTTTTGTGGGGTTTAAAAATGTACTGACTAGGCATTCTCAAACACTCGCACAAATAAGATTACGAATATGGACTTGCAATCATGTATACTGTGTATCAAAGTGACGACAACCAGAGAAAGTGGGCGGGTGTCCATTACGAATGCATAGGTAAAAGCACTAGCGTGGCATTAATCAATTCAAGACAGCAAATTTATACGCAATATATTGGATACTGACAAGAATGAGGAGAGAGACTGATACTGGAATCAGCTTCTTAAACTAAGTTTTACTGACACAGTGAGTGACAAAGACTCAAGTTCCCAATGACCTAAAATGTTTTCCCCGCTTGATCCAGCATATCTCTATCATCATGAAATGGGGAATTGCCAATCTAAGGAAAGAAACAGATATATTGACACCGAATCGACCTAACAATACACGTACAGCTAACGTATACGTTCAAGTAAGCACTTACTTGTTATCTTTGTCCCGTGACCAAAAATTGTAAAGGTGTTGTTTTTTTTTACAAAAATACTCAATTAAATATATATTTCGTTAAAAATACTTATCTGTCCCGATTATGTTTTCCATACCATTGAACTATTTAGTGATTATAAAGCACTACTATTCTTTTTCTTGGAAAACCTGTTTAGGGTTTTAACGATACCCCCCCCCCCCCCCCCGGGGCTCAAGGACATTCTTTTGAGAAACACCGATTTAGCCTTCGTGAAAGGGGAGATGAATAAAGTAGTAAACATCACGATTCACGAGTTAAGCTTGGAGTAATTTCATCTTGCCGTCTGAGGGCAGTAACAGTAACAGTGAACACCAACTGCGGAAAATCATAATAAACGAAAATATGGCATCGTTTCCTCAAACAAGTGTCTAACTTAGGTGGATTAACCAGGTCAACGAATCCTTTTCGAAAACCGTTATAATTCGTCATGTCTTCAATACACCTCCCGAAAGTTGTAACACAGAGAGGTAAAACATCGTTGGAGATTGAGAGAGAAAACTTTGAGAAAAGACAGGTATGCCTTTTCACCGAACATTTTTATAACAGTAACAGTAGTCAGTAGTATAGTCTAGTACTAGTATCAATACTAGTAAATATAGGCCTATACTATACATTTAATTTTTTTATGGGCCCAATATAATTTCTTTCATAATACATGTTACTGTGACTTATATCATGTAGTCTGTAGTGTAGTATTCATCATGATCATGTATATTAATTTTATTAAATTAAACTATAATTATAATGTAATTAATGTCAAAGTCAATGTGCACAGTTGACAGGCCCTTAAAATAGTGAATAGTGCCTAGGCCTAGGCTTCTAACTTGACTATTAATACTATAGGTATCGGCTATAGAGTATTATAAAATACTATGACTACAATTTATAATACTATAATTGTATAACTCACTATCATCATAATTAATAATTTAGTTCTGTAGTGTAGTATATATATTATATATATATATATATATTAAAATTAATATAATGTCAATGAATAGGCCCTATAGAGTAGACGATTAGTATAATATAATGTAAAAACGTAATATTTATATTCTGATGTGTCACTTGCCACTGACTTGAAGTTGATTGACGTTAATAAGACTATCTACACTACAATCTACAGTTTTAAATTTAAAGACTATAATAGCCTATAATATTATTAATATAGGCCTACTGCCAATTAACTAATGGTCTGCCTATAGGCCTATACTATATTTTATCAATCTAGACATTCTAGTAGGCTAATTATAATATTTATATTAATATTATGTTAAATATTAAGGTTATTATTAGAATTATAGTTAAAGGAACTAAAAATGAGTTAAATGAGTGGGTCTAAAAGCTAATTATGTCTTACCTAGTCTAACATTCTTACTGACATAGCATTAATTCATTAACTAACGGTGCTTAATCATTCTTGAGACCTAACTCAGAAGTATGCAATAGTAATAGCTTTAATAGTAATAGGCCTAACTCAACAGTATGTGTACATTAGGCTAGGGCTAGGGTAGTAAGTGAATAAATCATTGATATTGATAGGCCTAATAATTGATTTGAATAGATAGGCCCTAGGCCTGGCGTTCTATTGAATCATGGATTAGTAGCTGCTGTTGACTTATTGTGTGTCTATAGTTAGGGTTAGCAAAAGTACTGGCAGACCTACTCGGCCCTCTTCTGTGTTTCAGTGTATTAGTATTATCTATGACCAGTATAATCAGTGTGCCACTCATTACTAGTAGAGACGAAATTATTGAATTTTTAACAATTATTTTCTAAATACTACTCAGTGTATGTCAGTATGAACTGTCATGTTATACTGACAGTCATTTATTCATTCATTGATATATGATTTGTGTAATGTCTATAGTCTAGTCCAGGGGTCTCAAACTCAAATTATCCGGGGGCCGCAGGAGGTAGAGTCTGAGTGAGACCAGGCCGCATTAAGTATTCCACAAAAAATGCGGTGGCAAATTCAATAAAGAACAACTGTTACAATCTGCTCAACCTTTATTAATAACACAAAAAAACATTAAGGATTCTCAAAAACTAGACTTCACTTACTTCCTCCAACTCCCAGTTGCCTAAGACCTGGCAGCGTTTCTTGTTTTACAGCTGAGCGGGCCACATTAACATTGAACTTTGCTGTCAGTTATTGGGCTGCAAAATACCACCTTGCGGGCCACAAATGGCCCGCAGGCCGCGAGTTTGATACCCCTGGTCTAGTCCATAATATTACATAGTCTAAAGTAGCCTATAGTTTTTAGTACATAAGAACTAAATATAAAGTTGTACTTGAAGCAATAATTCAACTATAGACCCAGGCCAAGACTTACTAAGTTAAATACATTAAATAAACAGTAATATTGCTAGACCTAATGAGAGTGGTATTTGAATTTGTTAAAATCAGCTTCTTGTAATATTTAACCCTATCTACTTTCTCTACTAAAAAATTACAAAGCAATCAAATTTCAACTCAGCTAATGCCTCAAATTATTTATGTTTGTGGAAGTTGGCTAGAAAGTTGAAGGTTTTTTTTTGTTTTTTTGTGTGTGTTTCTTGTTCACAATCCCAAAGTAGAATTATGCGAAGCAATTTAATACATCAAATTAATTTTGTCTTCACACAAAGTTTAGATTTCAAACAAACCCAGTGGGCTTATGTATTGATTATACCATATCCAACTTTTTACTCCCTTATCCACTTACTTGTATCATCCCATTAAGTGAAATTGATTTTGTGTCTGTAAGGGGGGAAAAATGGATTTTTAAATAAATGTTGAAATATTTGATGAATATAACATCAGCATGCATTTCTGTCACCATTCAATTCTCTGCTTCAAAATTGAAAGGTTTTTGATGTAGGGATTGTCAGGGGTATCTGCTACCCCCTGAGTCCTGAAAGACAACCCCACCCCATCCCCTAGACCTAGGACTGATTCAATTCTTTTCATGGGTTATGTTATGCCCATGGCATTCATGTTTGATTTAGGAGTTCACTATGAATATTATAAATACAAAAGTTTACAGTTAAAAAATTGTCGAAAATTGTTGACTATTCAAAAATAATATTAATTATAAACAATTAAAATTTCAGTAATAGCCTGATAATTCTTCACATTTTCAGAAACTCAAATTATCGTATCCACTGATTATTCAAAAATGAGTATTAGTAGGCCTCTAATTTTATTATAAATTTTATTCTTAAAATTCATACAGGGCATTACAGGGGTCTAGTAGATGGATGGCTGTATGGTCTAATTTGTGTGTTATTACAAACTATATGTTTCAGAGTTCAAAACCGAGTCTAAACCATGCATTTAAAATATGACCCCCCCTTCCCCGCCAAGAAATGCAGAGTATTTTTTCTTTGCCATATTGATTTTGTTACCTTGAGAATTTCAAAAGTGGGGCCTTGAGAATTTCAAGGGGGGGGGGGGTAAATTTGGGGGGGGGGGGGAAAATGTAAAAAAAAAAAACAAAGTTTTGAAGCACCTG